>VZQC01013833.1:1020434-1117981 GCA_009823505.1 Rhizomys pruinosus
TTCCATTGGTCAACAGGTCTGTTTTTGTGCCAGTACCAGGCTGTTTTTATGACTATAGCCCTGTAGTATAGTTTGAAGTCTGGTATAGAGATCCCCCTCTGTGCAGCTCTTTTCACTGAGTTATTTTGGCTATTCAGGGTTTTTGTTTTTCCAAATGAATTTAAGGACTTATTTTTTCAAGCCTGTGAAGAAACTCTTGGGGATTTTGATTGGAATTGCGTTAAATCTATACAAGAGTTTTGGTAAAATGGACATTTTTACAACGTTAATTTTCCTAATCCATGAGCATGGGAGGTTTTTCCATCTTCTGATGTCTTCTTCAATTTCTTTCTTTAAAGGTTTAAAATTTTTGTTGTAGAAATCTTTGGTGTCTTTGGTTAGGTTTGTTCCTAGATATTTTATTGTTTTTGAGGCTATTGTGAGTGGGAAGGTCTCTTTGAAGTCTTTCTCCAGTTGCTTGTTCTTGGTGTAAAGAAAAGCCATTGACTTTTTTAGGTTAGTTTTGTATCCTCCCACTTTGCTGAAGCTGTTAATCATTTCTAGGAGTTTTCTGGTGGTGTTTTTAGCATCCCTTAAGTAAACAATCATAACATCAGCAAATAGTGATAGCTTGACTTCCTCCTTTCCAATTAGTACTCCTTTAATTTCCTTTTCTTGCCTTAATTCTCTAGCAAGTGTTTCAAGCACTATATGGAAGAGGAGTTCACTAATGGTCTTTCCTGACCTCTCACAGTGCCAAGCCTCAGCTGCTCTCTGTGACCCTTTCAAATTTCAACACCAGAACCATATAGAAGACTCTTACACATTACCAAGTCCTGCTTCTGGGTTTGACATGGAGGCTTGGGCCCCTTCTGGAACATAGCTGTGTGCTGACCCTGAAGAAATTCTTCCCAGAAGATTTCACCACAATGATTGTGGTCTCTTGTTACTTACAGCTGATTTTTTTAGGTCCAGCTAACCAGCATCAGATGTCACAGCTAAACAAAGGTTTCACTTCTGGTTCTGGTCACTTGTTACTTACAGCTGATTCTTCAGCCTCAGCTGACGAGAACCCACAGATTCTTAATTCAAAAATGTCATACCAGCATCCATGATGGTCTCTGCTTCCCCTTGAAGCTTCACAAGCCAGGCCTCCATTGTCTACAGCTCTTTCAGCATAACTGCTCCAAGTTCCACTGCAACAAATTCCAAGAATTCAATGGCTTTTCCAGGCCAATGTTCCAAATGATTCCACAATTCTCCCTCAAAACACCAAGGTCAGGACTCTCACAGCATTTAGCCCACAATTCTCCCTCAAAACACCAAGGTCAGGACTGTCACAGCATTTAGCCCACTCTTGGTACCAATTTCTGTTCTAGCTTCTCTTTATTTGCTGTGACAAAACACACTGACCACTACCAACTTGGGGAGGAAAGGTTTTACTCGGCTTGCATCTCCTGTATCACAGTTCATCACTCCGGGAGCCCAAGGTAGGAACTCAGGGTAGGTACCTGGAGGCAGGAGCTGGAGCACAGACAATGGAGGAATCCTGCTTACTGACTTGCTCCCCTGGCCAATGACCAGCCTGCCCTCTTATACTGTACAAAACAACCTGCCCAGGGTGGCACCACCCATAGTGGGCTGGGCCCTCCCGCACTGCTCAACAATGAAGACAATACTACATAGACATGGCCACAGACCAGTCCAATGGAGGCAATTCCTCAGTTGAGATCCATCAACCCTGGTCTGTCAAGTTGACACTAAAGGTATCTAGCACACTGTGTTTCTAGAGGCCTAGCGATGCTCCCTGATACCTGGAGTGAACATCAAGTTCCTAGCTGTGCAGGAAGATGGGCTCCAGGGACAGTGAAGGACTCTCATGGTCACGTGGAAAGGACTGAATGAAGAGACCCTTTCCTTCACTTGCTCCTCTTGTTCTCAAGTGACTTCTCTTGAAAAATCAACAAATGAGTGTGCAGAGTCTAGATAAGGGAATTGGATTGGATGGGTCATCCCTCAATGTAAGCAAAGCCATATACAGAAAACCCACAGCCAACACCATCCTAAATGGAGAAGAGAAAGAAGCATTCCTATTAAAGGGAGGAACTTGGCAAGGTTGCCCCCTGTCACCACTCCTCTTCAATATAGTACTTGAAATACTTGCTAGGGCAATAAGTTAAGAAAAGGAAATTAAAGGAGTAGTAGTTGGAAAAGAGGAAGTGAATCTATCCCTTTTTGCTGATGATATGATTGTTTACTTAAGGGATGCTAAAAACTCCACCAGAAAGCTCCTAGAAACGTTTAAGAGTTTCTAAAGTGGCAGGATACAAAATTCACCTAGAAAAATCAGTAGCCTTTCTTTACACCAACAACAAGCAACAGAAGAAGGAATACAAGGAGACTTCCCCACTCACAAAAGCCTCAAAAACAATAAAATACCTAGGAACAAACCTAACCAAAGACACCAAAGAGCTCTACCAAAAAAACTTTAAACCCCTGAAGAAGGAAATTGAAGAAGACATCAGAAGGTGGAAAGACCTCCCATGCTCATGGATTGGGAAAATTAACATAGTAAAAATGTCCATTCTACTAAAACTAATATACAGATTTAATGTGATCCCAATTAAAGAGTTTCTTCGCATGCTTGGAAAAAATGCCCTTAATTTCATATGGAAAAACAAAAGATCCCGAATAGCCAAAGCATCCCTGAGTGAAAAGAACAATACAGGAGGGATCTCTATACCAGTCTTCAAACTATACTACAGGGCTATATTCATAAAAACAGCTTGGTACTGGCACAAAAACAGACCTTTTGATCAATGGACCAAAACTGAAAATCCAAACTTGAGCACGTACAATTTCAGCCATCTAATATTTGACAAGGGGACCAAGAAGACACAATGGAGGAAAGGCAGCATCTTCAGCAAGAGGTGTTGGCAAAACTGGATCACCACTTGTAGAAGAATGAAATTAAACCCCTACCTCTCGCCCTATACAAAAGTCAACTCCAGATAGATCAAAGACCTCAACCTGAAACCAAAAACTCTGAAGGCAATAGAAGAAAAAGTTGGCAACACACTACAAGACATAGGCATAGGAAAAGACTTCCTAAATCAGCAGCTGCACAAGAATTAAGGTCGACAATTGACAAATGGGGCCTCATTAAACTCAAAAGCTTCTGTACATCAGAAGAAACAAGCAAGTGAAAAGAAAACCCACAGAGTGGAAGGGAACCTTCACCAAAGATACATCTGACAAAGCATTGATTTCCAGAGTATAAACTACTCAGAAAACAAAGAAAGAAAACAATTGAATCACTCAAAAGACAGAGCAAAGAGCTGAACAGAGACTTAACAAGCCAAAAATTAGAAATGGCTGAGAAACATCTTTAAAAATGTTCAACATCGCTAATAATTAAGGAAATGCACATGAAAACCACTTTAAGATATCATCTCACTCCAATAAGACTGTCTAGGATCAAGAAAATAAAAGATCGCAAGTACTGGAGAGGTTGTGGGGAAAGGGGACCACTCATTCACTACTGGTGGGAATGTAAACTTGTACAGCCACTATGGAAAGCAGTGTGGAGAACCCTTGGAAGACTCAAAATGAGCTTACCACCTGACCCAGTCATACCACTCCTGGGTATATACCCACAAGACTCATCACAGAGATACATGCATGGCCATGTTTATTGCAGCTCTGTTCACAATAGCAAAAAGGTGGAACCAACCCAAATATCCATCAACTGAGGAGTAGATAGAGAAAATGTGGTACATCTACAAAATGGAGTTCTATGCAACAGTAAAGAAAGATGAACTTTGCAGGTAAATGGATGAAACTAGAAGATATTATATTGGATGAAGTAACACAGTCCCAGAAAAACAAAAGATGAATGCTATCCCTCATCTGTGGATGCTAGTGCCAATTACCTAGTTGTATTTCTTGTACAGGGTGTACAGGGCTCCTTGAACTGTTGTCCAAGTAGTTGGGAGTGATGTATATTGGAAAGAACAACAACAGCAACAACAACAACAACAACAACATCAGAAAATACTGCATCAAAGAAATGACTGAGGGTCGTGTGTTCGGACTCCAGTTCCGGACCTGATAGGAACACTTGGAGCCACCCGACACAGCTCTAGGCAGGTAAAAGCTTAGGACAGAGTGACTTTTGTGGTGCTGGACAATTGATTTCTGGTCTGTGGCAGAGGGCCTGGTGGCTGGCGGGGGCTAGGTTCATGCCCTAAGCCCAGTGGGTCGCCCTTCCCCCCTCACAGCCAGAAGGGGTCCTGAGCTTGGGTCTCGCTCTGGTGCCTGACTCAGGTACCACAGTAGGGTCGTGTGTTTGGACTCCGGTTCCGGAACTGATAGGAACACTTGGAGCCACCTGACACAGCTCTAGGCAGGTAAAAGCTTAGGACAGAGTGACTTTTGTGGTGCTGGACAATTGATTTCTGGTCTGTGGCAGAGGGCCTGGAGGCTGGCAGGGGCTAGATTCATGCCCTAAGCCTGGCGGGTCGCCCTTCCCCCCTCACAGCCAGAAGGGGTCCTGAGCTTGGGTCTGGCTCTGGTGCCTGACTCAGGTACCACAGTAGGGTCATGTGTTCAGACTCCGGTTCCGGACCTGATAGGAACACTTGGAGCCTCCCTACACAGCTCTAGGCAGGTGAAAGCTTAGGACAGAGTGACTTTTGTGGTGCTGGACAATTGATTTCTGGTCTGTGGCAAAGGGCCTGGTGGCTGGCGGGGGCTAGGTTCGTTCCCTAAGCCCGGCGGGTCGCCCTTCCCCCCTTGCAGCCAGAAGGGGTCCTGAGCTTGGGTCTGGCTCTGGTGCCTGACTCAGGTGCCGAGGCATGGGCTAAGCCAGGCATATATCCTCCACCCTGCCAACAATTGGAATTGAGGAAGAGAGAGTATCCAGTGGACTGGATTAGGAGAAATCTCAGAATAGGAAAGGAAGAGTGACTTAGACTTCCAATATCCTATCTATAAACAAAAGTGAAAGCCTAAAAACCTAGACAAGTCAACACTCCATAAACAAGGAGGGGGAGAGGAAGAAAAAAAAAGCATAAGAAGGAGGTAAGCAAAACAGAAGAAGCTTTCAGCCTTCAACACACTGAAAAGACATGTGTGATTTGAATCACAAAACGAAATCCACATACCAGGGACACGACGAAGGGACAACATGGGAAAGGTGCAGATCTTCCACACCCAAGCTCTACCAACCCTGTCGGAGATAATATGATGGGATCCCCCTGGAGTGACCCCAAAACAGACCTTAGAGGATAATTGCAGACCTATGCAGATAAATTAAAGAACATAAAAGAAGCGAACTAAGGAAAGGATTGAAAACCTCCAGAAAGAACTAGAAAGAGAACTAAACAAACACCTTACGGAAGTAGAAACACTGAAAAAGGAAGCCCAACCCATGACGTTACCGGCCACCAAGATGAGATGAAGAAACTCAAAAAGGAAATTGAGATATTTAAATGAAATCAAGGATGAAATGAAACATGAATAGAACACCATCCAATCAAAAGAAAGAAAGGAAAACCCTCAGAAATAAAATGGAAGACGCTGAGCAAGATATCAGATTCTGGAAGATAATACAGCGCAACTAAAAACAAACTCAAATAACCGTTATGAAAAACATTGATAAAATACACAAAAGGTGAACAACCAGGAAAGATGGGACACTATGAAATGATCCAACCTCCACATCATAGAATAGAGGAAGGAGAAGAATCTCAAGAGAATAGTATTGCTCATATCTTATTCAACAGAATAATAGATAAAACCTTCCCCAAACTAAAATGGACAACCATTCAACTACAAGAAGCACATAGGAACTTCCAAATAGAAGATCAGAAAAGAAAACTCCCCACACCATATCATAGCAAAATGTAGATGCCCCAAACAATGATAAAATTCTGAAGGCCACATACAAAGGGAAATTCTGAAGGTCACATACAAAGGGAAAAACCCCTCAGAATTACAACTGGACTTCTCAGCGCTAAACCATGAAAGCAAGAAGAAAATGGAGGGCCAAAGCATTCCCAGTGTTTAAAGGACATGGATGCCAACCCAGACATACTTTACCCAGCAAAAAATGTCGATTACAGTTTAAGGAGAGAGAAAAATCTTCCATTGACATCAAACAAGATGATCGAAATTACATTTCTGCAAAAAACTAACTCTCCAGAAAATACTTGGAGGAATGCAAAGGGCAGAAGAGAAGCGCAACTTATCCTCAGCACCAGGAAAAAAGAAACTAATAAAAACATATCCATAGGAGTCTAGGAGTAGAATCCGAGTCTAAAAGTCCAAAGGATCATACGGTGTGAAAGGGAAGCACGACATCAATCTTTCAATTATAATCTTAAATATTAATGGACTGAACTTTCCAATCAAAAGGCATATAGGACTGTGAGAATGGATTTAGGAAACAAAATCCATCTATATGCTGTCACAGGAAACCCATCTCAATTCAAGGACAGGCACCAACTAACGGTGAAGGGATGGAGGAACATCTTCCAAGCAAAGGTACCGAAAAGAAAAGCAGGTGTTGCTATTCTAAATATCAGACAAAATCGATTTCAAAGTAAAAGGACAATCAAAAGAGACAAGGAGGGCCACTACATCTTTATAAAGGAACAATTAACGCTGAAGATCTACAATCATGAATAGATACCACACCCAAACGCCAGCACACCAAAAAACTTTATAAAGACCAATCTTAGGATTCTCAAGGCTAAATTAACTTTTCCAGCACCACTAATACTAGGGTTCAATACCCCATTAATTCCTTTCGACAGATCAACAGGACAAGGATAAACAGAGGACCTCTGAACTGAATGATACAATACACCCAAATGGATCTTCACAGACATCTGTCGAATATTTCCCCCAAACACCCGGAATACACTTTCTAGTCAGCACCTCACCAGAAACATTCTCCAAAATAGACCAAATACTGGAGGGACACAGGGAAAACTCAACAAATATCAAAATGATTGAAATAATCTATGCATTCTATCAGGACCACAGTGAAATAAAACGCAATATCAACACCAGGCTTTAAACCCTACAACCTACAAGAACACATGGAGTACTAAAACAACACTCTCCTGAATACTGAAGGGTCAACGAGAAGAAATAAAGAACGAAATGAAAAACATTCCTTGAACTGAAAGACAATGATAATAAAAACCACCGCAAAGAACCTATGGGACACTTTCCAAGCAGTCCTAAGAGGGACAGTTATAGCTCTAAGTGCCTACAAAAAAACAGTAAAGCGCACAAGTGAATGATCTATCATGGCAGCTTAAAATACTTGAGAGACAACAACAAATTAACCCTAAATGCAGCAGACAAAAAGAAATAACAAACTCCGAGCAGAGATCAATGAAATAAGAAACAAAGAAAACCATACAAAAAATCATGAATCCAAAATTCGTCTTTGAGAGAATAAACAAGAAAAAGGACCTCTAGCCCAGTGTGCTGGATAGCTTTAGTGTCAACTTGAACCACACCTGGGTTGAGGAGCCTCAGTTGGGGAATTTGGTCCATTGGATTGGCCTGTGGCCACATCTGTGGGTATTGTCTTGATTGTTTGCGCAGTGACCGTATAAGAAGGCAGGCTGGGCATGAGTGAAAGCAAGCAAGCCAGTGAACAGTACTCCTCTATGGCCTGTCTTCAGCTCCTGCCTCCCAGGTTCCCACCCTGAGTCCTGTCTTGGCTCCCTAAGTGATGAACTGTACCCATGAAGGTTTAAGCTGAATTAAAACCTTCCTCCCAAGTTTGTTCGGTCAGAGGTTTGTCACAGCAATGATAGACAAACTACGACAGAAATGGGTACCAGAAGAGTTGGGGTATTGCTGTGATAGACCTGCCCTTGGTGTTTTGGGGAAGATTGTGGAGGCGTTTGGAACTTTGGACTGGAAAATCCATTGAGTGCTTAGAATTTTTTCAAGCTATTGCTGTGGAGCTTGGAGCAGTTTTGCTGAAGGATTTTTAGAAGATGGAGGCCTGGCTTTGAAGTTTCTAGTTTCAAAGGCGAGCAGAGATCATCAGGACTGTTTGTAAACTGGGGTTTGGTCAGCGGGGGGAGAAGAGAATCATGTAGTAACAAGAGACCAGAACATCGAAGTGACCTTTTCTTTCTTTCTTTCTTCATTCTATTTGTTTTTCCTTCTGGTTAAATGGGCAAAGGTTGTCTTTTTTTTTTTTCTGTTCTTTTTGAGACAGGGTCTCCACTGTAGCAGGCTGTCCTGGAACTCACTCTGTAGACCAGTCTGGCCTTGAACTCACAAGATATCACTGCCTCTGCCTCCCAAGTTCTAGGATTAAGCGGCGTCTCGCACCATGCCCGGCCAGTCTGTCATTTTTAACTTTTCAAAGAACAACCATCGCTTAGATATTAATTCATGTATTGTTTTCTTTGTTTCGTTTTATTAATTTCTGCTGTGATATTTGTTATTTCTTCTCCTCTCTAGCTTGGGTTTGGTTTGGTTTGTGTTTTTTCCCTTTCCAGAGTCATCAGTTGTACTGTTAAGTCATCTACATGTGCTCTTTGAGTTAATATAGGCACTTAGAGCTAGACACTTCCCTCTTAGGACTGCTTTTTAAGGCATCAAGTTTTGTTCTCTGAATTCTTCATTATTTTCATTAAATACAGAAACACTTCCTTCTTTCATTTTACTTATACCTTTGACCCATTTCATCATCAGGAAAACATGTGTTTAATCTCCATTAGTTCATGCAGTTACCAGAGATTCGTTTGTGTTGATTTTAAGATATAGTGCATTGTCTTCTGACAGAATACATGGACTTATTCCATTTTTTTTGTATTATTTGAGGTTTATTTTGTGCCACAGTATGTGGTCAATTTTAGAGGACCACTCCATTGGATGCTGAATAGAAAAGTGTACTACTTTAGAAGTTGGGTGGAAAATATTCTGCAGACTGTATGTAGGTCCATTTGTTGTAAGATGTCATTTATTTCAGATATTTCTCTGTTTCTTCTTTGCCCAGTTGATCAATCTATTGGAGATAGTGGGGTACTAAAGTCACTTACTCCTACCTGAGCTGGGGTTTTTGCGCTGTGTTTTATAGTCCCATAGTACTATTTTTATGAAATTAGATGCTCACCCGAGTTTGTAATATTTTTTCCATCCTTTCAACTTTCCATAGTCGTTGCCTGTACTTGATGGTGAGATGTGTTTTTTTGAAGACAGCAAAAAACTCAAGACAAAAAAGAAAGATGACATTGTTTCTCATGCATCTCCATCACCTGTGTCTTTTTTTTTTTTTTTGGTCTTTTTGAGACAGGGTCTCCCTTACCCTGTGTCTTTTGAGTGGGGAGTTGAAGCCATTGATGTTTAGAGTTATTATTCAAGGATGTGTACTGTTGCTATCATTTCAATTTGTTTGTATTTTTGGTCCTAGTTTGTGTTACTGTAATTTTACATTCCTTTCTTTTCTTTCTATAACCTCTTGGGTATGGTAACCCCTAGTTTTTGTCCTGTGTGTGGCTTTGAGTAGTGTCCTTAGAGCTGGTTTAGTCAATATGAATTCTTTCAGCCTTTGCATGTCATGGGAAATTTCTCTTCCCCTTAGACTATGAAAAATGGATTTTCTGGGTAAAGGATTCTGGGTTGGCATCCATGGTCATTTCGAACTGGGAATACTTTGATCTAGGCTCCTCTGGCTTTCAGAGTTTGCACTGAAAAGATTGCACCCACCTGGCGGCTGAGAACCATCTGTAACTTCAATTCCAGGAGAACTCCCATTCCAGGGGAATCCAAGACCCTCTTCTGACCGCAGTGTCATTGCATGACATGGGTGCACATACCTACATGCATACGGTACATTCATACACATACAAAAATAAATAAAATTTAAAAAAGAAAATATTTAATGTGTTTACTCTAGCAGCTTTCAGTTTCCTGTCCTTGTTCTGTATATTTAGTGCTCTACTGAGATATACTGTAGGGAATCTCTGCTCTGGTTCTGTCTAATTATTGTGCTATATGCTTCTTAAATATGTGTGCACATGTCTCTCTTTAATTTAAGGAAGTTTTCTTTTATCATCCTATTGAAGATCTCATCAGTGACATTGGCACTGACTTCCACTTCCTGTCTGGCTATGATGGATAGATTAGGTCCTTCATGGCCTCCCACATTTCCTGTGTGTTCCATTCCTGTGGGGTTTTTTGTAAATTTTTATAGTCTTTGCTTGAGGAGTCCAGATCTTCAACTATGTCCTGCAGACTTGATATTCTGCTTTTCACATCTATCATTCTACTGTGAGGCTTTCTCCTGCTGTTGCAAGTTGGCTTATTGAGGTCTTCAGTTCCTCTTCTCTTTGACTTAGGTTTTTCTCGATATTTCTATCTCTTTTGTGAATCCAGTTTTGAAGACCTAGTTTTTTTCTTTTTTCTTTTTTATTTATTTTTTACCATTTATATATATCTTTTGTACAAGATTATCTTACTAATCAAATCTAGACCCGTGTCTCCCACCATGCCCACTCACCCCCACCAGAGCTCACACACTCTGCGAAACATGCCCTTCATCTCTTTCTCAGACTCTCTCAAAATTCTCAATGTGGAAGTTGACTGTTTTGAACAGAAGTCCCCTGTTTCAGTGAGTTCTTTGATGCAGTCCTCTCTGTTGTTGTTGTTGTTGTTGTTGTGGTTGTTGTTCTTTCCAATATGCATCACTCCCAACTACTTGGACAAAAGTTCAAGGGACCTTGGACAAGAAATACAACTAGATAATTGGCACTAGCATCCACAGATGAGGGATACCATTCGTCATCTGTCTCTCTGGGACTGTGTTACTTCACCCAACATAATATCCTCTAGTTCGATCCATTTACCTGCAAAGTTCGTGATGTCTTTTTTTTTTTACCTATGGGATGCTTTATTTATTTATTTATTTTTTATTTTTATTATTATTTGTTTATTTTAAAAGGATTCTACAATATAATAACACAGTTGTTTTCAGATAACATTGATGTTCCTCAGTTTGCCGCGAGGGTGTATTTCACAAGTATCTATGTCCAAATTTTGAACAAACCAAGGTTCCCATGGTCCAGTTGGAGAAGCTTGTATGCACGGGCATGTTGATCAATTAGGAGTCCATACTATATTGCTGTAGTCTCATGATTCACCCCTATCTCTCTGCAGCCCTTACATTCTACCATACCTCCTCTTCCGCAATTTGTTCCCTGGGCTTTGGGAAAGGGGCACAAGTGGATGAGAAGAAAACAGTTTACTTTCTTTGGAGTTGTCATTTTGGACTCTAGTCTGTTCGGGTTGTTTCCCTTCATGGGTTGACAGCTTATCCAGTGATACCTTTTTAGTCATACTAACAAAGCACAAGCAATTGGATGTACAGGCATTTAAGGAGTACTAATTATTATGTCAAGCTAAGTTGTGAGCATAGACACAGATGCTTGGATGGTATGCTAATCTGCAAACTGTGGTTTCTCTATAAAGGGTGACAAGTTCTTATTGTGGCTTATAACATCTCCTAACCACTAGAGTACATAAGCTTGTGGCATCCACTGTGAGTTACTGTTCCAAGGAGAGAGCTAATAGCCAATTAGATTTGGGATATATACAGACACTTGGCTGCCACTGTTGCACAGTATCTCCAGGTTGTTGAGGTGTAGCTGATATTGACAGAGGGGTCTTCCTTGTCTCAGGGAGACCAATATTTTGCTGTATTGCTTTAGTGCCCTTTGGTAACACTCTCTGGCATTTCAGAAGATAGTTGTATGCTAGAAAGTGATGTCTCATAACATTTTTTCATGCTCACACCAGGTCTTCCAAAATCCAGGGACTTACTGCCTTTCTCCTTGCATAAATCCCACTTATAAGCAGAAGGTCTTTATAATTGGGGGGGGGTTGAATCCTCTAGCCAACGTCTCCTAGGCAGAATAATTCATTGCTGATTTCAGAGCTTTCCTGTAGTAATATATTTTGCTTAATTACACAGCTTATAAACACTTTACTATTGAATTTGGCTCTAGATAGAGAATTATCCTTTCACAGTTCCTATGCCTATCAGTCAATTAAAAAGGGGTGGTTATACCTGTTTTATAGGAAATTACCACTATAACAATTGGCTCTAATTTACAGTTAGGGAATGATTTCATTACCATCATGTTTTTCTTTTTCCTATAAAGGGGAGAGGTAGGAAGGTTTCTCAGCATCTGGAAGGTAAACTTCATTAGGGCCCATTATAAACAGTCAACCCCAATATTATTCAGAGAGATGCTCAGTGTCTGTGACTCAGGCAGTCTGAGGTTCCTCATTCCTTAATGTTCAGATGGGTCAACCTCTCTGCTGGCATTCCCCAGTTCATCCTGCACAGCCATAAGTTGTATGTTTTCAGGCATTTAGATTGGTGATTTTTACCTGTGGGAACATAAAATTCTCCCATTGTTAGTTTCAAGATGTCAAAAATTGAAAATTTGTCAATAGGATTGGAACACAGAGTTTTCCATTTGTATCCCAGAAAGGATAGTACCCCACCTCCCACCTCCCTCTTTTTTTAGGTTTTTATGTTTTGAACTATAGATGCCTAAATTGTATTACACATACCCATAAACAGGAGCCAAGTCATAAGTTTTCATTAAATTTACTGAAACTGTTTCTCATTGACTGTATGCTACTTATTTGGGAAGGAAATTTAAGCTTAGTTCCTTTAAATTGTCCTATGAGTAAAAGAAAGTGTTATAATGTGATGTGGTATAATTCAGAAAAATATAGAGAGCATTTGTGTACCTTAACCCAATACAAATTATAAATAAAACATTTAACATTTTATAGTCCCAATTAGTTCAATTGTATTACCATTTTCACCAAAACCTACACCTAAATTTAACTAATCTAAATATTTCACTAAGCCTTAAAATATCCTATACTTTGTGGATAAAGCTTGGGCAGAGTTGAGTACCTGCTAAATAAATTTTACCCAATATACACTTTGCTCTTTAAAGCTATATGACTGGATTATGACTTCAGAGAAATCAAGTCCATTAACTTATATGGTTTATTTTATATTTGTGTATAAATCTCTACTGAAATACCTCTCTCTATAAATATGTTATTTTTTTAAGTATACCTTTTTAAACTGCCAATCTTACAGAGTGGATTTTAATGATTATTTTCCTCCAAGCTCTTGGCCTTCTTCAGGCCTGGCATGAAAACTTGCTTTAAGGACTTTTCAGTATCTACCTCTTTTTTATAGCACAAGCATCCTTCATATAAAACCAATTTGCAAGCAGTTGTGCCCCAGCCCACACAGCCCAAGGCTCCCACCATCCAGCTGGAGGGGCTTGAATGTTCAATCTAGTTAATCAAATAATTGTCCAGACTATATTGTCGTTGTTTTACCGTTCACCCCAATCTCAGCCCTTACATTCTACCACTTCCCCTCTTCCGCAGATCATTCCTTAGGCTTAGAAACGGGGCATGGGTGGACGAGAAGCACAATAGTCTACTTTGTCTGGAGATGTTGTTTTGGACTCTGATCAGTTCTGGTTGTTTCCTTTCATGGGCTGGCCGTTTGTCCAGGGATAAGCTTTCAATCCTACTAATGAAGCACAAGCAATTAGATACATAGGTTTTTAAACATTGCTAGTTACTATGGTAGGTTACTTTGGTATAGACACAGATGTTTGGATGGTGTGTTAATCCCTGGATTCCTTTTTTTTCCTGAGAAAGATGACAAGGTCTTACTGTGGCATATAACATCTCCTAATCACTAAAGGGTATAAGCTTGTGGCAACATCGATGAGTTATTCCTCCAAGGAGAGAGCTAATAGTAAAATAAATTTGGAATATACAGACATATGGCTGGCACTGCTGCACAGTATCTCCAAACAGGTTAGTTGTAGCTGATGTTGGTGGAGGAGTCTTGCTTGACTCAAGGAGACCAACATTTGCTTTATTGGTTCAGTGGCCTTTAGTAACACTCTCTGGTATTCCAGAGACCAACTCTGTACTTGTAAGTGCGGTCTCGATACAATCTTCCCATGCTTACATCAGGTCATTGACAGCACGGTGGGCCTTACCGCCTCTCTTCTTGCAGATATCCTAGTTTACAGGCAATAAGCCTTTACCTTTTTTGGGTGGGGGCTTGGGTCCCCTGGCCAACATCTCCTTGGCAGAATAATCCATTACTCCTCTCAATGCTCTCCTGTATTAATATATTTTGCTTATATGCACCACTTAAAGAAACTTTAGTATTCTATTTGGTTCTGAATAGAGAATAATCCTTTTTACAGTTCCTATGTCTATTAGTCAATTAAAGAAAGCAGTTTTACCAGTTTTATAAGAGATTACTTCTATAACAGTCAGCTCTAATTTACAGTTAGACGATGACTTCATTACCACCATGTTTTTCTTTGTTCTATGAAAAAGAGGTCAGGAGGTCTCTCATATTGAAATTGTGCTGCACCTAGAAGGTAAAGTTCATTAGGACTCACTATAAACAGATGTTACACCTATGGTCCTCAGAGATGTTTGATGCCTGTAGCAGTCTGTGTCTTNATTATCACTTATAGCTAAAAATGAAAAAAAAACTGAGAGAAAGATGCAGGACAGTTATGGCAGAATGCATGATCTGGGATGGGGTGGGGGGGGGGGAGAGAAAGGGAAATAAGCCTGAACTGAATTGGAAAAAATGTATGAAATGCAAAAAGCATCAATAAATCTAATTAAAAAAAAAAGTGTTCAATGTCGGGCTGGAGAGATGCCTAGTGGTTAAGAGTGCCAACTGCTCTTGCAGAGGACTCAGGTTCGATCCCCAGCACCCACATGTTGACTGAAAACCACCTCTAGTTCCAGGGGAATCTGACACCCTCTTCTGACCTCCGTTGTGTTGCACATCACAGATGCACAAACCTGCATGCAGACAGTACATTCATACACATATGAAAATAAATAAAATTTATATAAAAAAGTGTTCAATGTCAATAATAATTAGGGAAATGGAAATTAAAACCATTTTAAGATATCATCTTACCCCAATAAGACTGGCTAGGATCAAGAAAACAAGTGATACCAAGTGCTGGAGAGGTTGTGGGGAAAGGGGAACACTCATCCATTGCTGGTGGCAATGTAAACTTGTACAGCCACTATGGAAAGCAGTGTGGAGAATGCTTGGAAGCCTCAAAATGAGCTTGCCATTTGACCCCTTCATACCACTCCTGGGTATATATCCACTAGATTCATCTTACCACAGAGATACATGCACAGCTATATTTATTGCAGCTCTGTTCACAATAGCAAATAGCTGGAACCAACCCAAATGCCCCTCAACTGACGAGTGGGTAGAGAAAATGTGGTACATGCACACAATGGAGTTCTATGCAGCAGTAAAGATAGACAACATCATGAACTTTGCAGGTAAATGGATGGAGCTAGAAGACATTATGTTAAGTGAAGTAACACAGTCCCAGAAAAACAAAGGACGAGTGGTATCCCTCATATATGGATGCTAATGTCAATAACCCAGTTGTAATTATTTCTTGTGGGGAGGGATGCATATTGGAAAGAACAACAACAACACCAACAGAAAAGACTGCATCAAAGAACTGACTGAAACAGTGAATCTGGTGATATGGGAGAGTTGGGAGCGGGACATGTGGACACAAGTCTATATTCAATTAATGTATATTTAATTGATGTGTGTTTAACAAGTATCCAAATTTGCCCAAACTTTATGTACAAATTATATTGTATTTTAGGACTTAGTAAAAGTAAAAATGTCTATATTAAACAACATTGGTTGGGCTGGAGAGATGGCCTAGTGGTTAAGAGCGCCAACTGCTCTTGCAGAGGACCTGGGTTCGATCCCCAACACCCACATGGCAGCTGACAACCATCTTTAACTCCAGTTCCAGGGAAACTGGACACCTGCTTCTGACCTCTGCAGCATTGCATGACATGGGTACACAGACTTGCATGCAGACAGTCCACGCATACACATAAAAAATAAATAAAAAATAAAAAAATAAAATAAACAACATTGGTTAAAAGGTTAAAAAAAGGAGCTAGATACTGACATTTGAACTAACTGGGAATATAAAATGCTAGTTGCTTTATTTATAGTTTGTATTGGGTTGGTCTCTATATTTTTCTGAATTATACAGCATCACAGTGTAACACTTTCTTTTACTTGTAGGACAATTTAAAGGAATTAAGCTTAAATTTTACTTCCCAAATAAGTAGAAATCTTAGTCCAGTCATATAGCATTAAAGAGCAAAGTGTTTATTTGGGTAAAATTTATTTAGCAGGTACTCAACTCTGCCCAAGCTTTATCCACAAAGTAAAGGATAATTTAGGGCTTAGTGAATTGTTTAGATTAGTTAAATTTAGGGGTAGGTTTTGGTGGAAATGGTAATACAATTGAACTAATTGGGAATATAAAATTTTAATTGTTTTATTTATAATTTGTATTGGGTTAAGGTATACAAATGGCCTATATACTTTTTCTGAATTACACAACATCACATTATAACACTTTCTTTTACTTGTAGGACAATTTAAAGGAACTAAGCTAAAATTTCCTTCCCAACTAAGTAGCATACAGTCAATGAGAAACAGTTTGGGTAAATTTAATGAAACCTTATGCCTTGGCTCCTGTTTGTGGGTATGTGTAATGCAACTTAGGCATCTATAGGTCAAAACATAAAAACCTAAAAAAAAAAGCCTAGGAGATGTTGGCTTAGGGGATTCAAACCCCCTCTCCCCCAAATATAAAGGCCTTTTGGCCGTATAAGGGGATAATATGGCAATTGAGAAAGGCAGTAAAGGTCCCCTGTTTGTCAAAGACTGGTGTGAGACATGGAAAAATTGGCATGGAAAAAGGGGAAACCCATCACTTGCTAGCATACAACTGCCTCTGAATTGCTAGAGAGCGTTACCAAAGGCCACTAAAGCATCACAGCAAAATATTGGGTCTCCCTGAGACAAGGAAAGGGAACTCCCGTCAATATCAGCTACAACCTCAACAGCCTGGAGATACTGTGAAACAATGGCAGCCAAGTGTCTATAGTATCCCAAAATTTTTTGGCTATTAGCTCTCTCCTGAGGAATAACTCACATACAAGTGTATGTCCTGCTAGTGTCTAGGAGATGTTATAAGCCACAACTAAGTACTATAGTCACCCTTTATAGTAAGAAAACCACAGTTTGCGACATTACATACCATCTAAGCATGCTGTCTCATGCTCGACCAGCTTAGGTGACCATAAATAAATTCGGTACTGCTATAATGCCTTACATTCCAATAGCTTTGTGTCTTTTGTTAGTATGGACTTAAAAATGGTTATCACCTGGGAAAGTCTGTCGACGCACAGTGAAGGGAAACAATCTGAACAGAGTGGAGTCCCCAAAATGACAACTCCAAAGAAATAGACTGTTTTCTACCTCACCCCACAATGTGCCCCTTTCCCAAAGCTCAGGGACAAACTGCGGGAAGAGTGACGGCATGGTAGACTCTGTAATGGCTGCAGGATNCAAAAACAAGAGGGAGGTGTGAGGGGGGTAGTATCCTTTCTGAGAATCAAATGGAAAACTCTGTGTTCCACTCTTATTGATAAATTTTCATTTTCTGCTCTGATCTTGAAACAATGGGAGGAGAATTTTATTCCCACAGGTAAAAATCACAAATCTCATTCCTTGTCTGAAAACATACAATTTCTGGCTGTGCAGGATTGACTCCAAATGCCAGCCGAGAAGAAGAGAAGTTGGACCATCTCAACATTAAGGACAGCGGAACCTCAGACTGCCTGCGTCACCAGACACGAGCAGATCTCTGAATAATATTGGGGTTGATTGTTTATAATGGGCCCTAAATGAAGTTTACCTTCCAGAATGCTGAGACACCTTCCTCCCTCTCCCCTTTATAGGAAAAAGAAAAACATGCTGGAACTGAGGAGAGATAGGGGTGAATCATGAGACTACAGGAATATAGTCTGGACTCCTGATTGATCAACATGCCTGTGCATACAAGCTTCTCCAACTGGACTATGGGAACCTTGGGTTGTTCAAAATTTGGACATAGATACTTGCAAAATGCACCAATTACCTAATTGTATGACATACTGAGTAACATCAATGTTATCTGCAAACAACTGTGTCATTATATTGTAGAATCCCTTAAAAATAAAAAAAGAAATAAAAACAAAATGAAAATATTAAAAAAAAGAAATGCAAGGATAAAAAAATAAATTACTAAACTAGGAAAAAAAGGTTTTAATAAAAAGGGTTTAATAAAAAAATACATTTAAGATACAAAAATGCTAGAAAACAAAGAAAGCAGAAAGAAAGAATGAAATAGAAAGTTAGAAAAGGTGAGTGGAAATAGAGGAAAAAGGGATAAAGAGAAAGGAAGAAAGAAAGAAGATCAATCTAGGTAAGATGTTGAAAATCTCCAGTGCACCAACAATTTTCGTGGTGAATTGGTTTTGTGTCTATGTGAAAAATTGTAACTGCTACCTATAAAGCAAATATAATAATGAATGTATCACAAACTAAAGCCATGTCCTTCTCTACTATTAATTAAATGAATTTATATATGTCCATATGCAATATTTTGTTGTTTTTTTGATTATAATTCTTTGAAATACCTGAAGTTTCAGGATTTCTGAGAAATAACAATGCTTCTGTTTAAAGTGAACTGAAAAAAAAGATAAGCTTAGTCATATGCTTATGATTCATAGCAATTCTAGGTATCACATTTGGTAGTAAATCTGAGATACTACAGCTGATTTTCACTGAGTTTGTAACATTAGGAACTATGTTTGTTACTAGTATAATTTCCACATAAAGGAATTGTTCCTACATCAAAATGCAATTACAGAAACACAACATTATACTATTGGAATCAGCGTAATGGCCACAGTGTCCATAAGGAATCTCTTTCCCACTCCAATGTGCATCCCTGCAGCTGAGGGATTTTCTCCATTCCCCTCTTATTCTCTTCAAAAGAAAAAGAGGCTTTAGGAAATTAACCACTTCATAATGAAGAATGGATTTGTTTTAATTTTTGAAATTTTATTTATTTTTGTATGTGTATGAATGTACTGTCTGCATGTAGGTTTGTGCACCCGTGTCATGCAATTCCACGGAGGTCAGAAGAGGGTCTCGGATTCCCCTGGAACTGGAGTTCTCCTGGAATTGGAGTTACAGATGGTTCTTAGCCACCATGTGGGTTCTGGGGATCGAACCTGGGTCCTCTTCAAGAGCGGTCAGTGCTCTTAACCGCTAGGCTATCTCTCCAGCCCCGAAGAATGGATTTTATCATATTTTTCTTTACTTTATGTTTCCTATGTATAACAGACTCCAAAGAGGACAATATTTGAGATCATGCGACTTTCAAAATAATTATACTTTGACTCTAGTGACTAAATTTCAGACTCTGATCAGATAAGTTTTCACCACGTAGTTCTTTGACTGCCTTTGAGAGATACTGAATTTGAACAATAGTTCCGTATTAATAAACTTGAAGTAACTGACATACATGAACACAAGGAGACTAAATAACACACTCCTGAATAATGAATGGGTCAAGGAAGAAATAAAGAAATAAAAGCATTCCTGGGATGAAATGAAAATGACCACACAACAAAAACCTATGGGATACTTTAAAAGCAGTCCTAAGAGAGAAATTTATAGCCCTTGGTGCCTACATTAGAAAAACAGAAAGAGCACAAACACTCTAACACTGCAGCTAAAAATATCTGAACAACAACAACAAATGAACCCCAAACCCAAAAGACATGAAGAGCTAACAAAAATCAGAGCAAACATTAATGAAATAGAAACAAAGAAAGCAATACAAAGAATCAATAAATCCAAAAGTTGGTTCTTTGAAAGGGTAAACAACATAGAGAGACAAAAAAAAAAAAAAAAAAAAAAGACCAACTCAGAATCAATAGAATTTGTGAAGAAAATGGAA
The DNA here is from genome assembly GCA_009823505.1 of Rhizomys pruinosus. Lineage (NCBI taxonomy): Eukaryota > Metazoa > Chordata > Mammalia > Rodentia > Spalacidae > Rhizomys > Rhizomys pruinosus. The sequence continues at coordinate 1,040,402 of VZQC01013833.1, forward strand.
ACATCCCAACAGACAACAAAAAGATCCAGACAATCATATGAGAATACTTCAAAAACCTATGTCTTACTAAATTTGAAAACCTAAGCAAAATGGATGAATATCTGGAATCCTGAAAATCACCAAAACATAACCACCAAGAGATTGACAGCTTAAAGAGACACATAATATTTGATTTTGATTTATGTGTGAAGTGGATGTGTGCATGTTTTGGAGTAATATAAAATTAAAGGGAACAAAAAAGGAGAGAGGAATCAAAAGAGCTCCAACTGCTCTTGCAGAGGACTGGGATTGATTCCCAGCACCCACATGGCAGGTAAAAACCATCTTTAAGCTGGGCATGTTGGTGCATCCCTTTAATTGTAGCATTCAGGAGGCAGAGGCAGGTGGATCTCTGGGAGTTCAAGGCCAGCCTGGCCTACAGAGTGAGTTCCAGGCCATCTGGGGCTATAGGGGGACCCTGTCTCAAAAAAATATTCACTGGGTCATACTGGGTCACAAAAAGAAGGAAAGAAAAAGGAAAGGAAGTGTAGATGGAGATAAAGACATTGAATTTTGGAAGTAAAAGAGATTCAGCAAGAGTGTGCAGGGTATAAGAAAAGATAATGGGGGTGTTGCTCAAAATATACTATATACAGGTATGAGATTATCAAATAATAAATTATGAAAAGCCAGAAAAAGAAATTGCAGTGATCCATTCTACACACTTTCATTCTACATACTTTCAGGTAACTTACACAAATAATTGAAGTCTGAAAATTATGTAAAATATGACTTTTTTAGTCACCATATTTTAGATAAACTAATACCTTAAACAAGAGTTTGTTATAAAGCATCAAATTTAGAACAGGTTTAAAACAATCTTGTTACCAAGAAATGTAATTGAAAAACTTGAGCCATGGATTGTTGAAGTGAATTTTGAGATTTAAACAAACTTCAATCATCAAAAAGAAAAGGGAAACACAGCAAAAGTCACAACAAAAATCAGTGTAGCAGGAGTAAGGTTGGCAGGTGTTCTTATGACTTTTCTGCACTCATTTTTTTTTTCCAGAAGGATGTATTTTGGTCTGTAAAAAATTCAATCTGGGCTTGATACATTTCAAAAGCATTGCAATCCAGTTTGCTCTAGGCCTAGGTAGCTTGTTACCATTTTAGAAGAATCAGGAAATGTCAACAGAAAAAATGCTTTGTTATCCCATTTTAATGGTAAAAAATACCCTCCCTTTTGAAGAGAGAAACTGTTTATTTTATTCTTAGCTCAAAGTTGCACAGCAAACTCCAGACAGCCCAGGCCCCCACTTTTTCCTTACTACTGACTAGCTGCACTTCCAACTCTGAGAAAACATAGACATAATTAACTGCTGTTTTTCGTGTATGGTTTTGTTTGTTTGCTTCTGTAACTTGCTTATAATGGGCACCCTGAAATTTTCTACTGACCAAAAGTGCTAGACAACTTTGCTCTGTTGGCCTTCCCTTTAAAAGGTTCTCTCTTAGGCTCATTCTGGGCTGAGGTCAAATTGGCAAGACTGTGTGCCAGAAAGTCATAATTGGACACTGAGACCATTTGTAAGCTGTGCTGGGATTTTTGTTTGTTTATTTGTTTGATTATTTTTAATAAATTTGTATGATTTACATTTGATTTACCTCTGGGGTCTTTCCTGGTGTTTTCAAATTCCATAATATCATGCTACTTTAACTGAAACATAATCTCAACTCGATTTTTTGACTAGGAAATTGTATGAAATATCTATGATTTATAAACCCATCTTATAATTTTAAACTTTGAACAATTTAGTTTTACATTACTTTTAGTTTATTCATTAACTAATAGCTTGTCCTAAAACGTGCAGTTTTTCATGAACTCATTCTGATACTTGGGCAAAATAAAACAACCCTTAGTGGAAATGCTGAAATGGACTGGAAAAGCATTACCAGATTAGTAAGGTGTACTGCTTCCAGATCTGAAGGATAAAGTGAGACTGTCAGTAGAACCTACTTCTCAGTTGAATTGAGCTGATGTAGGTGGATATTGAAGAACACGCAGTGGTGGATGCATGGTCAAATCAGTGAATGAAATGAGAAAAGTCCCTATTGTCATTTTTATTTCTCCAGTGGAGTAAGTTTTCAGCTTCTGAAAAGTGGAGCACAGATCCTGGAAATTGCAATCCTTTTGTAAAACACCAGCAAGCTGAGGGCAATCAATGCCAATATCAGATTGAAGCTCAAGCTTGTTAATCAATGTGACTTAACCCTGGTTTGAGGAAAAAATTATTTGGAGGACAAGAATATCAACTGTGTGCACTCTTCTGTGTTTCTGGTGAGAATGACAATTATTTCTTATCAGTGATGATAGGGCAGCTTCTCAATGGAAGACTTTCAAGAATAATGGCTGTCAGTGGAGGGGAAAGGATGGTAGCTCAGTGTGAGGTAAATCTGCTGCAGCTCACATGCTGTTTGAAAACTCTAGGAAAGACAGCAGTTGTCATGGTCTTGATTTCTAATGCTGTGTCAACAGCTTACTTTGGGATTTATGCAAGTAATTTAACCAGTCAGTTTCCATTCTGGTGAATAAGGTGAATTCTAAAGCCTTTCACCTCTATCAGCTTTTACTACGTCAAAATATCTGGAAGGAACTAGAATATAGTCCCCAAGGAACCTACCTTAGGAGAATTGCTTGGGTTTATAAGCATGTAATTAGCAAAATTTCATTTCCCAGTACCTTTCAGGATCCTCATCCTATTACATTTACATGGATAATTTCAGACATTTGTTAAATTTACTGGTTCCATGCTGTGGGCTTACAGGAAGCTGGACACTGCAAATCATTAACAGTATTCAATGTAGTAAGAGAAGATTATTTCAATACACCTATGCTACATTGTAGGGACATGGATATCTGTCAATTAAAATTTTTGTGTCATACCCAGGTATGGAAACTGCTCAATTCTCACCTTGACTCCATCAACTAAATATTATTATAATGGAAATTACTAGCAAATGTAATTCTTATTATAACGATTGTGAGTTGAGGTAAGCAGTTAGTGACCAGACTACTTATGCAAACTAGAATTATGCTTCTGTTATCTTTATGCCTGAACTTAAAAATGAGAATAATTTACCAAACTCATAAACTTGCTATAAATTTAACATTTGAAGGAACGCAGTCTCATACTGAATCCTCAATAAAACAAATCTATTATTACTCTCAGCACTACTATTATAATTAAGAGAGTAATTATTTCAATTAAAAACCTACATGACTTTTAATAGAATTCAGTTTTGCTTTTCTCTTTCGTTCTAATGAAACTTTTAGTACTCTACGGGCATAAATAAATTTTGATTTAAACAGATTTGTGAAGAGAAAAGATCTATTCATGAATATTCATGAGGTGTTTATAATATACACTGACTTCAAAATACATATTATATATGGCTTCTGATAAAAGAACAAGTATGGAAGTTAAACATATTTGCCCATTCAAGGCGAAAAAGATGTAGGAAAATTTTTATTGCTTTCGAGTTTTAATATTTGATACCTAATTTACCTATGTAAAACAAAGTTCTGTTATTGTTTTCATTACTTAGGATGAAAGTATTAAGTAAGAATGCCAGGTACATAAATATTACTTATTAAGTAAATTTTATTAATAATTAGTCCTCTCTTGGTTTTGCTCATGACTTAGTTTCAGAACCTTTCACCAGCCAAAAAAAAGCAATGACTAAGCATCAAATTTTAACCAAAATGAAAATTCAAAATATTGTTATTTTTGAAGTAAAAGGTCTATAAAGATGACTTGTTCCAATTATCTCATCTACAAAGATTTTATATAAACTGCAATTTCCATTATTTGACTTAATTCTTTGTTTTATTTTTTTTAATAATTAAGGAAATGAAAATTTATTTTTTTTTATTTTATTTATTTTTGTATGTGTATGAGTGTACTGTCTGCATGTAGGTTTGTGCACCCGTGTAGTGCAATGCCGCGGACGTCAGAAGAGGGTGTCGGATTCCCCTGGAACTGGAGTTCTCCCGAACCGGAGTTTCAGATGGTTCTCAGCCACCATGTGGGTGCTGGGGATCAAACCCGGGTCCTCTGTAAGAGCGGTCAGCGCTCTTAACCGCTAGGCCATCTCTCCAGCCCCTAATTCTTTGTTTTATAATATTATTTCTGAGATAGCTAGTTTTTATTGTGAAAATATTATTATAAATCAAAACCTTTGAATTGAAAGATGTTGCAAATCAAATGCAGAAAAAAATTACTTAGAGCATGAAGAAAATTGTAGAGAGAGGATATATAAGAAGATAGCCAGAGGGGTGAGAGATGGTTCATCATTTAAAAGTTGTGTTTGAAAAAGACCTGGGATCAATTTCCAGCATCAACCACCTTCTCTAACTCCAGTTTCAAGGTATCCAAAACCCTCTTCTAACCTCCACTGGCACTTCACAGCAAGGGTGCACTTACCCGCACACAGGCGTAATACTCATACATATAAAATAAAGATATGTACAAAGCTAAAAAAAAAAATTGAAGAAACCTACACCACACATGTGCTATTAGGTCTCAAATCTAGTGTCAAAGACATTTAATGCATCATTCAAAGAAGAAATTAGTAATTGGGAAAGTGGAAACTAAACTGGAACTTCCAATCATTCAATTCCCTCAAGTTAACAGATTTAAAAAGTGAATATTTCCACTTTCCCAATTACTAATTTCTTCTTTGAATGATTGGAAGTTCCAGTTTAGAAGTCTCCTAGGGGCTGGAGAGATGGCCTAGTGGTTAAGAGCGCCGACCACTCTTACAGAGGACCGGGTTCGATCCCCAGCACCCACATGGTGGCTGAGAACCGTCTATAACTCCAATTCCAGTAGAACTCCAGTTCCAGGGGAATCCGATGCCTTCTTCTGACCTCTGCGGCATTGCACGACACGGGTGCACAAACTTGCATGCAGACAGTACATTCATACACATGCATAAATAAAATTAATAAAAAAAATTAAAAAGAAGTCTCCTATTATTTCTTTTACTTTCTGTGTTTATTTTGACATTTCCCAACTTTCATGTATAAGATATGGCCTCTAGCAAAATGTTGGATAGAAAGGGAATTGATACCATTCTGTATGCTGACCTTAGTTAGTAAAGTTGACCATTCTCTTATAAGGAAAGGTATTTTGAATTTTTGGAAGCATTTTTTATAATGTTGAGGGAGATTGCATCTATATCTACATGTTGATCATCTTAAGTTAAATTCAGGTTAGATTTTGTGAAAAGTTCTTTTCTCATTCCATTATTTTCAGATTGTTTTATGAATTAATATATACTACTGAACTTCAAATGCAAAATAAAGCCTGTACTCTTGTAATGTCTTATTTATTTATAATATTTAGGATTTTTCAAACCACTAAATCCATTTGCTAATATGTGTAAGGGAATTTTCTCAACTATGTTGCATCTATGACAATAATTTGGTATAAAGTTATTCTTGGATAGTTTCTCCTCATAATGCCTTTGTGATGTTATGTTATCAGGATAATTTTGATGTCAGAAAACAACTGGAAACTTGGTTCTTCTGTTTGTATTTACCATGGATTTTTAAAAACTGATATTTAATTTCTTAAATTTTCTTAGGGACATGTTAACAAGAGATTTTTTTTTACTTGATAAAAGGCATCATGAGTAAACAACAACAACCAAAAAGATGATTCCATAGTCTTGTTTGGTAAATCAATGCATTTATTATAATTACATAGAAAAATATGGATGATTCAAAACCAACTATATTATTGAAAGAGTGACTCCTTCACAGTGATGACTCATGAAACCTGGGTCCCTGTCCCTGAAGCTCACTGCACAACTTGCTTTAGCTCCACTGGACCTTATTCTCTCTCCATTAACTTTTACAAATAGAGAGTAATTGCGTGAATCTTCTAACTTTCATGATATTCCTTGCTGTCCTTTATTAGGTTTATAAACTTCTTGAGGTGTGCGAATGTCATTAATGTCCTATATTATTAAAATTTTTCATTTCTCTGTTCTTGAGAGCTTAACACATTCAAATAATGAATTTTACATGTTTCACCATTATTGCCTTCTCTCCTGCCCCTTGCTCTCCCACTGAAACCCTTCTTCCCAACAAGTCTCTCATCTATTTTCATGACTTTGTTGTTTTGTGCTTCATCCACTGAGTTCAATTTCAGTTTCTTGACTGATATCAGTGGCTTACTGGAAAAGAGGGGAACTTAACAGTACCTACAGCACTGAATAAATAATCTTTCTCCCCAACAAAGATTAATTAGTAATAGTCTCACAGGAACAGGTGGAACCCTTGGGGCTCCTCCACCATCCATGATGAAGCGTTGGTAGGAAAAACTTCGTGCAGGTCTTTTATAGGTAACCAAGAAAGTGAATTTATGAGTGAGTTGCAATCCCATGTCCGGAAGATATTTTTGTCCTCTAAACTTCCCAACTGGGGCTTGTGTATTCTTTCTGCTCTCTCATCTGTTATGTTTCTTGAGCCTTGGATGGTGTAATATAGCTATTGTACCTAGTTAGGAATGAGCAGTCCACCCTTACTTTTTCTTGGCACTTTGGCTGGTTATGGATTTCTGCATTAACACAATACTGCTCCAGTAGAAAGTTTCTCTGATGAAGGCTGTTTACACCATTTGTCTATGGATATAAACTTGAATATGTAGAAGGCACGTTGACAGCAGCCGCATTTAGCAAAACAATCTTATTAAGCTTCTTCGGTGGGCCCCAAAGCAAGGGTTTTTAACCAAGCTTAGAGAATCAAACATGAGCTCTTTCTTGTGGAGTGGACCTCCCATCTAATCAGAAAACACTACCATAATAGTCATGCTGCAAAAGGTCACATCTTCTTGGCAAGTCATTACTACAGCTCAGGGGATTCACAGCAGGGTAGTACTGCTTATAATTTTCTTTTTTTTTTTAATTTATTTTCATATGTTTATGAGTGTACTGTCTGCATGCAGGTTTGTGCACTGTGTCGTGCAATGCCGCGGAGGTCAGAAGAGGGTGTCGGATTCCCCTGGAACTGGAGTTACAGACGGTTCTCAGCTGCCATGTGGGTGCTGGGGATCGAACCCGGGTCCTCTGCAAGAGCAGTCAGCGTTCTTATCTCAGCAGCTTGCATAGTAAATTCCTGGTACTATGAAGTCTAGCCAGTAGGAAAGAAGCATCCAGCTGAGTTTCAGCATGGTTTATTTTTCACTCATAACCAAAAATTGTGAGGGAGTTATCCAGTTATGGTAGGAAATCGAGTGAAATAACAAATCCGTTTTTTTGTGAGGATAGGGGGGTGGGGAACTGTGGAAGCTCCCAAACTTACAACTTACAGTGAGTTATTCCACACATAGCACTGGGATTTTCGCTGAATAATCCATGGCTTGTGGAAGATGCATTATCCACCTGTGGAGGATATTATATCCAAACATGTTTTAAATTATGGTTTCAATAAAGATAGAAAACAGCTTTCTATATGGCTTTTTCATATGGTTTTAGTTTTGCTTAACTCTTCCTCTTCTTTTGTATACTTCCTCACTCCTCCCTGTTTAGATTTTCTCCACTGTCAGTGTCCCCCCTCCACTTTCATGTCCCACCCATTCCACACTACCCCTTTCACGAGGCATCCATGCCCTTTCTCTCTACTGTCTCTTTTCTGGAGTCTATCATTATAGCCCTTAACATTAAATAAAATATCTTAAAAATTCTTAACTAGATCCAAATATAAGGAAGAACATGCTTTTTTGAGTTTGTGGGTATGAATTTCCCCATTCATTATATTGACCATAGCCATCCATTTAGTTTTACAAATTTCCTACAAATTTCATTATTTTATTTTTCTTTATTGATGGAAAAAATTATGTGAATATGTAATACATTTTCATTAGCCATTTGTCAATCAATGGATATCTGCATTGGAAATAGAGGAACAATGAACACAGAAGTGTGGTGTCTTTGCTCTATTATGTTACATCTATTGAGTAAAGGTCCAGGAGTACTATACTATTTTTATTTTTATTTTATTTTTTATTTATTATTTTTAAGTGTATGAGTGTACTGTCTGCGTGTAGGTTGGTTCACCTGTGTCATGCAATGCTGTCTGTGGAGGTCAGAAGAGGGCCTCAGATTCCTCTGGAACTGGAGTTAAAGACAGTTCTTAGCTGCCATGTGGGTGCTGGGAATCAAACCCGGTCCTCTGCAAGAGCAGTCGGTACCCTTAACCATTGAGCCGTCTCTCCAGCCCAATTATTTTTATTTTCCACATTTTGAGGAGCCTCCACAAAGATTTGCATAGTGGCTGTACCAGGTTATAAAGTGAACAGCAGTGAAGAGGGGTGTCCTTTTCACCACATCCTCTCTGGCATTTGTAGTTATCTGTTTTCTTGTTAATAGGCATTCTGAATAGAGTAAGATATACTCTTGAAGTAGTTTTAACTTGCATTACCCTGATGGCTAAGGATTCTATACCTGTTTTAAGTATTTATTAGCTACCTGTATGTCTTCTTTTGAGAACTCTCTGTTCAGGTCCATAGAACACTTTTAATTAGGTTGTTCATTTTCTTAATGTTTTGTTCATTTAAGGTCTTCATGTATTCCACACATTATTCTTAATCAGATGTAGAGTTAGAAAAGATATCCTCTGATTCTGCAGGCTGCCTCTTCACTCAACAGCTTCCTCTGCAGGAAAGAAGCTTTTTAACTTCATATGGTACATACATGTTGATTTTTGTTCTTATTTGCTTACAGAGTGGATTCCTATCCAGGAAGTCATTACACATCCCTTAATATACTCCCAGCATTATCCTACAGCTGTTTCAGACATTCAGGTCTAATACACTTTAAGGTCTTTAATATATTTGGTATTGATTTTTCTGTAGTGCTATTCTATGTAGATATCCAGTTTTATCAGCACCATTTTTCAAAGAGACTACTTTTTTCTCCAATGTGTATTTTTACTTCTTTTTTTCAAAAATCTGGTTGCTATAGTTGCCTGGACTTGCATCTAAGACCTCTCTCTCTTCCATGTGCTATATTTTGTGCCATCAATGGGCTGTTCTTTTTACTGTGGCTCTGTATTAGCAACTGAATTCAAGGATGGTAATACCTCCAGCACTATACTTGCTGATAAAAATTGTTTTAGCTCTCTGAAGTCTGTTGAGCTACTATATAATTTTCAATACGGTTTTATTTTCTGTTTGTGAAAAATCGAGTTTTTGATTTTTTTGATTGGGCATATATGATATTATACCCTTTCTTTTATGTACATAATAATTTATTCTCATTGTACTCCTTTATTCACAAGCTTTTTGAAAAATATTTTTATTGATATTTTTTATTTTTTTTAAAAAAGATCTCCCTCTATACCCACCTAGGGTAGATCATGATGTGTAAACCAGGCTGGCATTGCCTGGAACTTGTTTCTCTGCCTGTCCTCAAGGCTTGAAATTCTATGCTTTGCATCATGCTTTCTATTCTTGAAGCCTTTCCATGAACATATATTTAGCTTATTTTATTTTTTAATTACATCATAATTTGGGTATTTTCATACTATTGAATTTTTATATTATTGAATTCTATTTTGATATCTTCACTTGGATTCCTTATTTTATTCTGGTATACTGGTATACTCTCAATTATTTGGACATATTCACAGTCTTCTTTTTGAATTCTATGTCTGCAACTTAATCTATATGATTTCATTAGGGACTAATACTGTGACTTGGCAAATTTTAGAGAAGATAAATTGTCTTGATTTTTCATGTTCCTTGTACTTGGGGACTGGACCCTGCCTATCTTTGATTAGATTGTTGGTTAAGTTTTTATTGAAGTTGTTATTGCTTGAGACAGGCTCTCCTGTAGTCCCAACTGGTCTGGAACTTGCTATGTAGACTGGGCTGGCTAGCTGATTTCTCCCACAGATAACCATTTGCCTTTGTCTCCTGAGTGCTAGGATTAAAGATATGTGCCATCATCCCCATTCCAAAGTTTTTATTTTTTGTCAATTTGCATAGCTACTTTTAGTAAGAATGTTTGCATGTGTTCAAAAGAGACTAGGTTTTGTTAATGTTGGGTGACATCTTCTTCTTTTAGATAGTTTTTCAGGGCACCATGGTATAACCTAAGAAATAGACTATGAATTGAGTTTTGTCTACAAGCATGTTCACTATGTATCAGTAAACATACAATGCAAGTAGAATATGTTAACTAAAAAGTCGCCATTCATTGTTTGTCTATGTAACAGAACACCAGTAGTACTGTGTGTAATTTATATTAATTATTGTTTATATGATTGGAGAAAAGAAAGAAGAAAAAAAGAAAGAAAGAAAGAAAGAAAGAAAGAAAGAAAGAAAGAAAGAAAGAAAGAAAGAAAAGAAAAATCACAAGGGGAGTAGTGACTAATCTGGGGTAACTAGATAGAAACTAGAGGAAGTAGACATACATAGATGGAGGTATTGTACAAACAGAGCAATAAAGGTGTGGTGGTGAAAATTTGAGAGTTTTGGTTAAAGGTATATTGAAGAAAAGGAGAGTAAAATATGCACTATTGAGAACAGTCTTGCCTTTTAAGAAATTGAGTCACAGAAACTCTGTAAACTAGAATAGCCTATGTTCTTTGGAAAAGGTACAAAGAAAGATTATAGGCTATGAAGGGGAAAAGGAGAGATTAAGGTGGCTTCTGTGATGAACTTGGATATTACACAAATAAGTAAGAGCCATAGAAAGAATGATTGGTGGGTGGAGACTGGGTGTGGAGCAGGGTTTGGACTGACTCAGTGGTCTCCTTGAGTAACCATCGTTGGAGCCTGAAGTCCCATTGCACTATCAAACCTCAAATGGTGACTAAGCATTAGTACCAAAATACAGGCTGGTTCCAAAACGTCAAATGGCAACAAGGAACTAGAGAAAAATATGGTTAGCCTTCCTAACCTCAATGTTGAACTGGACCTTGGGCCAAAATTCAGATGATATCCCTAACCTTAAATGGTAAGCCCAAACTAGAGCCAAAGCATGGGCTTGCTTTCTAACTCAAATGTTGAAGTTTCTTCTCTTAGCAGCCTAGCTCTATCCTATATGTGGAATTGCTTCAATTGAAAGAAAATACCTGCATAACCCTCCAATCCTTTCAGGCTCTTACATTTGTTCCTTTGCACTTCTGTGATTATCCTCACACCTTAGAATTTTGTTGTTAAGTCTGAAATGTGTTCCTCAATTTATGGCTGAATATCGGGTCATTATGCCATAGCAAGAGTCACTTACTCCCAAGGAGCTTGATGTCCACTGCAGAAAAGATATTCATCGCCACCTACAACTGAATCTGACACCAGCAGTAATTTATGGGTAGAAATGCAGTTGTTTATAAGGCAATTTGATAGACACGTAGCAACCATTTAACAAATCAATAGTGATTTCTTCTTCTCTGGAACCTATAATCTCCATAACTACAATAGTTTGTCCCTCTTTACCAAAAAAGTTAAGCATTCTCTCCTGTAAAGTGTTAAATCTGATTTGAATACAAATGGTTGTGCCCACAACAGTCATGTCACTATTGGACCAATGGGCATGTGTTGCCTGGCATGTTGGTTGGTTATCATGTAGGATCATAACTGAATGAACCGTCAGCAATACTGTGTCAGAGTTTTATAATTGTCTGATGATCTTTAGTCACGTGTGGCTGCAATCCACATGATCTTCTTCCCTCTCTCAAACTGGACCTGACAATCCCACAGGACTGAGAGCTTCAAGGCTCTCTCCTGCCTGCAGATCGACAGTCTCTAGGCCTAGCTATGGCAAGGACAGGGGAGGGGACCACGAGGGATTTACCAGATGGAATAGAAAGACAAAGAAAAACAGACAGACACAGACTAAGAGAAAGCCCAGGAGATAAAACTCTCTCCCTTTATTCATGCCAGCAGTGTGCTTATATACCAAAAGTTATTGTACTCTGGGTGAGGAAGTGGGGGGCAGGTGGAAGGGAAGGGCAAGCCACCTTGGCTTCTACCAGGCAGCTATAGATCTCCTGTTTGTGCAACCAGTAAACTAGAGGTGTGACATTTTTGCTCAATACCTCAAGGGAAGGGGCCATCTGTTTCTTACACTTTGCAGAGATAGGTGAGGCAAGAAAACACTGTAATATCCCAGACCTTCTGGAGCAACAGATAACTCATGGAGATATTAGATAACTCTTGGAGGTTTTACAGGACAAGTCTTACAGATCCTGCCTTAAGCCAGTCAAAGTTTCATTACTACAATACTGCACGACCCTAGCATCCTGTATAATGTCCTCTGAAACTCTGAAAGCCAGTCAGTAAGAAAGAGCTTCCCTGGTCTAAAGAGTGAGGTCCAGGCCAGCTCAGCTACAGGGAGACCCTGTATAGAAAAGACAAAAAAAAAAGAGCTTCCATTTCAGTCCCGGCTGGGTATTTCTGCATGTCTTGCAATGCAAATGTCATATTATCATCAACCACAGGGACATTTTGCCTAGTTCTAGCAGGCAACTCCCCATCCCTGATTATCTTAGTGAACCCATCTTGTGCTGCTATTCTTACCTCAATGTCAAGTAGACATAAGGCTATCCATTAGCTTGCCATGCCTATGGCTACAGTAAGGATTTGGGCAAGAAATATGCCCTTTACCTTTCCATTATCCACAAATGACTCTTCAAAACGTTCCAGGCTATGAGAACAAACTCCATTATAATTTCTGGCAGGAAACAGAAGTATATTGCATGCTCTGAGGAATAATTATTTACCACCAGGATAAGCATTTTTATCATTGTCATCTGTGAATTATTGCTCAGTCTATAAATCATTCTGGAATGTTAGAAGCAAAGTATTTGGCTTTCTGTCAGTTTTTCCCCCACAGGAAATATTATTCAACATAAATCTTAACATATTTACCTTAGAATGACTGGGACAATATCCTTAGTTTGCTTTGACCTCATTTCATCTAAGTTTGATGGCTTAAGGCTTTATGAACAGAATTTACATTCAGGTCTCAATCATGAAGATCCACTAGAGACCTTGCACAGAACTTTTTTCATTTTGGTCATCAGCAGAGCTTCAAAAGCTTATATCAGTCCTTGGGACACTACTTAGTCAAGCTCCTTATTAACCTTTCTGTGAACACAGTGCATTCTGGCCCAGGTAATTGGAAACAAAACATCACACACCTAGATCATATAGTAATTCTTTACTCCTTCTTCTATTATCCTTCAATATCCCAATCCATGAGGACCTAAGCTTGTGATCACTGAGTGCCCCAGTGGCCTATATGAGCTACTCCATCAGGGACTTATTTTCCTCATATAACTTCATAATTGACCACCTTTGTCTCAAGTAGTGCTAAGTGGATGTGTTACTCATTTTCTGTACTTCAATCACTCTCCAGTTTACACTATCTGTCCCATGTATTAAAGCCTCATGAGCCAGTCTGTGAGGGGTCTGTCCATTTATTTAAAGGTATACCTCAATTGAAATAGTTAAGATGGTGCCAGGAGTGGTGGTGCATGCCTTTAATCCTAGCACTTGGGAGGCAGAGGCAGGCGGATCTTTGTGAGTTTGAGGCCAGCCTGGTCTACAGAGCATGTTCCAGGACAGCTGGGGCCACAGGACAGCTGGGGCCACAGGGAGACCCTGTCTCAAAAAGAAAAAAAAAAAAAAAAGAAAGAAAGAAAGAAAGAAAGAAATAGTTAAGATGGAATGTATTTCCTGTATTTCTCTCAGCATTATCTTCCACACACCCACAGGATAGTCATTAACTTCTGAGCAATAAATGACTTTTCCAGCTAAAATTTCCCAAAGATTCCATAATCCTCTCCAAAAGAATATGCATAGATATAGTACAGAAATACCCCACTAATGATACCAATTTGTGGGTTACTTTGCTTTTCATCATTGTGATAAAACTTTGACAGAATAACTTTTTTGGGGAGTAATGTGCTTAATTTTCTTACAGCTCACAGTCCACCTTTCAACATCCCCAAGGCAGGAACTCAAGGCAATGCAGAAGGTGGAGGCCTGGCTTGTGAATTTCAGAGGAATATTAACAGCCTTTCAAATCTTTACCTGGGCTCTTTGTGTAATATTTTGAACTATGAATCTTTGTTTTCTCATCAGCTAGAAGTGAAGACTTAATCAATACCACTGAAATGAAATGACATCTTTGTTTTATTGGGCTAATAGATTCTGGCAAGCTGGATTTAAAATACCATCTGTTATTAATACAAAGTGAAAATTATTCAGGAGAAATCTTCTGAAAATTAGTTCTTCAGGTTCAGCACACAGAAGCTGCCATAATCTGGGGGCTGAGGAAAGTAAAATGCTACATTTCAAGCTGGAAACCAAACTTGTTATTTGTAAGAGTTTCCCATATGGTACTGGTTTTGTGGCATAAGAGTTGCATAATTGAAGGAGTCATGGGGAAAAGCTGAGGCCTGAAAACATATGAAGTAAGAAGAGGCCATCAATGAAGTTGCAGGATATAGGAGATTCTAGGAGCTGTGGGATACTCACAAAATTTGATCTACTCTCACATAACTTAAGGCTACTTTCATGTCATATCATGTCTTATAACCTTGGAGAGGAATCGTATGAAATTTTTGTTTCTGAATTTCCTAAGTGTTTTAAGTTTGATAAACTTCCTGAGTATGGAAGAGTTTTTGTTATCTTCTTAAGTTTATGGATCTGCCTCCTCCCTCCAGGAGGAAATGTTTTAATTCAAGGGAATAGCATCATGGCACTTCTTCCATTGAGAAATTATTTGTGTGAAATCTTCTGAAAACCAGTTCTTCAGGTTCATCACACAGAAGCTGCCATAATCTTGGGGTGAGGATAGTACAATGCTACATTTCAAGCTGGAAGCCAAACTTGTTATTAGTAAGAGTTTCCCATATGGTACTGTTTTTGTGGCATGGTATAATGCATAATGTTTTCTTTGTTTATTTTAATGATGAAATTTAAAAGGGTCAAGATAAAAGAGAGTTAATAGATTCCTTGCCGTCCATGTATGAGCCACAGGATTGATCCTCAGAACCACAGTAAGCCAGATGTGGTGGCTCATACCTATAATCCAATGCTTATAAAATAGTGATGCAGGACAAGAAATTCAAGGTCATCTTTATCAACATAGTAAGATGGAAGCAAGTATGCTATAAAAGAGATTCAATCTCAAAATAAATTACATTTTATGTAGATATATGAAATTGTCTGCCTAGAGTAAACTTTGTAGCTTTCAATCGTTTGTGGAATATTTTGCCCAAGTTAACATTTACAGAAGCAAGAAAATGTTATCCACTTAATTTCCACAAAATCTGATTTGCAATCTTAGCCATCATAATAGTTATGATCTGCGAGTTGAATAATGGCAACATTATTAAGTCATAGTACAACTTCTTGTTAAAGTGCTGCTTAGAGAAGAATTTATATCTGCAAATGAAAAGGAATGTCTGCTCTAATCTTTACATTTAAAATGGTAAAACATGAAGTACAAATAAAATAGCGGTAAAATCAAAGTAGCAGGTAGCAAACGTATTAACAAATGTTAAGTTGAAGAAAATCAAGATAAGTAAATATCTTCCCAGTTAAGAGATTAATAAAATTAAAAATACACACTAATCTGAAAAATAATAAAAAAAGCAGAAAGGAAAGAATATGGAAGAATCACCATTCATGTGGATTCTGCACAATGGTAAGGCATTGTTCTAAAAAAAAAAATACACTGATTTTCAAGAACTTCAAACAGATAAATTTGTTCCTTGACCTCCATATATTTAAAATAAGAATTGTTTTTTTAATGAAAGAAATTCCAAATTTTTACAGTGTAAAAAAATATTACATAACTAAAAGCACTAAATAAATAAAATCAGAAAGCAGTCTGATTGAATAAAAATTAAACATCAGATTCATGATATGTAGTGACAACAGCTTGTAAATAATTTATAGCAATAAATGCTTATATAAGAAAATAAACAGTGAGTATATGTGGCACAGCAACTTTGGTGACCTTACCTGTCTGAAGAATGCTAAAGAGAGAGGACATGACAGGAAGAAAGTGTGTGAGGTTCCTTACTACCTTTAAGAACATACAGGGGACTGGAGAGATAGCCTAGCGGTTAAGAGCACCGACGCTCTTGCAGAGGACCCGGGTTCGATCCCCAGCACCCACACGACACGGGTGCACAGACCTGCATGCAGACAGTACATTCATACACATACAAAGATAAATAATAATTAAAAAAAAAAAAAAAAAGAACTAGCATTGAGTCCCAGCTCATAAAACTGCCATTACCTCCAAGTAACACTGGTGTGAGGGCCAAGCTGGTTATGTATTGCATTCTCATTAGAAACAAGTTTGAGCCGGCCATGGGGGGGGCGAGAAGAGTTTCGGGGCAGCTGAGCCTATGTTGGCCCTGAGGTTACAGGCCAGGTGATGTCCCGGTGCACATACCTTGGCCCTTGTTTCCTGGCGGGGGCACAGAGGCGCCCCAGCCTAGACCACCTGGCCTGTAGAAGGCGCAGGTGGCCATGGCTACTACTCTGGAAGTGCCTGGGCAGAGCTGAACCGAGCTGGCGGAGGCCACCAGAGTTTGAATTTCTTATACAAATAGAGCATATTGCCCACAATACCATCCTGGTCTAGGGGCAAATACTGCCTCCTAGTCTGGGGCCTATTACATACCTGGCTATACCCAAAGCAATTACTCCACAGAAGTTTCAAGTACTTATCCTTCACCTGTAACAGCCCAACCCCAGCCGCTCGTTAGATATATCCTCAGCAGGACTGTCAAACTGAAGCATCTCCTCTTAGGGGGCAGGTTCCAGGATATCCTGCTTCACAGAGACCTGGAATGACCTTGCCCCATTATCCTTATGGGGATTGTAACTTTACTGTGCCACAGTCAGGACAGACTGTCTGACCACAAGAATATATATGGGCTTCTTCTGGTGCTTATGGAATAGGTGCCCATTACTCCTGGCCCTCAGCTGCACCCTCACCACCACCTGGGAATCTCTACATGACAGAAAGTGTTTCACCATGGCCCAGCAAAAGTTCTCCACAGCCACCTCCATCACCACCACCCCAACAACCTAAGGATTCCATATACCCCTATAGCCAGTCGGAGCAAGGAATGAACCAACACAACTTTCCTTGCAGCGTCCATCAGTAGGAATCTTCAGGAGCAATGAACAATGATGATTCAGACCTTTTGGATTCTTCAGTCCAGTATAGTCCAGAGCCTCAGCTATATGGTACTGCCACTACCGAGCATCCCAGCAATCAAGTTCAAAGTAATAATCTTCCAGAAGAGTGTTTGTCTTCAGATGAAGGCCCTCTTCCAAGTATTAAGAAAATCATACATGTGCTGGAGAAGGTCCAGTATCTTGAGCAAGAAGTAGAAGAATTTGTAGGAAAAAAGACAGACAAAGCATATTGGCTTCTGGAAGAAATGCTGACCAAGGAACTTTTAGAACTGGATTCTGTTGAAACTGGGGGCCAGGAGTCTGTCCGTCAGGCCAGGAAAGAGGCTGTTTGTAAGATCAGGCCATGGAAAAGTTAGAAAAAAAAAAAAAAAGGACTATGAAATGATTTAGAATGAAGAGTAAGCCTGTTACTAACTTGGCCAAAAAAAATTATTGAATTGGGTAGTTACCATCCTTTTGTGATGGGAAGCAAAACATTACAACTTTCCTTTGTCTTGAAACTCAGAGGAAAAAAAAAAAAATTGAAAAGCCTGCAAAGGAATGGAAGAATACTTTAGCTCTGATTTTTTTTTCAATTTTCAGATTAATGAAAATGATAGGAAACTGGAATTATCAACTTTGTCAAATAGACCCACTCCTTAAGAAATTCATGGACATCTGTAGGCTGCTGCTTATCAGCAGAAGAGAATATACTTTTAAGTATCAGGCTATCATAAATAATATGAGATAAACAAGCTGATTTTGCAAACATCTGGATTGTCACATTTTTGCATATTGTGACTGCATATACTTCATGTTAAATTATATCTTAGACTTTAGCTTTCTTGAACGTCTGTTTTATTTGCGGTTCACAAATATAGTAATTATTCTACTTCTTGGTACATTTTACAGATTATGTATAAATTTTATTTATTTATTTATTTATTTATTTATTTATTATTTATATAAATGTACTCTCTGCATGTAGGTTTGTGCAACTGTGTGGTGCAATGCTGTGGAGGTTAGAGAGGTTGTGGGATTTCCCTGGGACTGGAGTTCTCCTGGAATTGGAGTTACAGACGTTTCTCAGCTGCCATGTGGGTGCTGGGGATCGAACCTGGGTCCTTTGCAAGAGCAGTTGGCGCTCTCAACCACTAGGCCATCTCTCCAGCCCCAGAATATGTTTAATATAATTAAGTATTGACAACCAGATAGAAGGGCAGTTGTGAATGAATTTTTATATCCTTTCACCACTTACAGAGTATAGAGAGTTCCTCAAGTAAATTGTCTCTCTTTTTGTAGCTTGTTAGAGTTCTTCCCACTTGTGTTCATAGTAGGAGAGGTGAATTTGGAAGTGTCATTAACACAAAAATGAAAATGTTTATGGAGATTTTACTTCTTTGCTTTTTCATTGTATTTGGATAAAGATCCACTTTAAAATTACTTTTTATGAAGTATATCTTTCGCTATAGCTGTTTCTATAATAGAGCCTTATGATAAAAACAGATGGCAAATTATATGCCACAGTGAGTAGAAATAATTACTACAAAAGCAACAAATATGATTATTTAACAATATTTTTCTCCATTAAATAGTTTCTGTGGAGTAGATATTAGCTTAATATATAGTTGATAAAGCAAAAGAAGATTCATGCTCAGGGAATGAGTCAGCCATAGCTAAAGTGGAAACTCTAACATGGTCTTCTAATATAGATTTGATCTTTATTTTACAAATTTCATAGAGTTGTCTGTTTAATAAAAATATGTTTATTATTAATAGTCATTTTAGAGCCAATTTAAGAAAGATATATTGAAAGGTTCTGAGCTGGCCTTGCCTAGTTATCCATATGTTGTTATACAGAGACAGGTAAAAATTTACTTTCAAATGTAAAGTGAGGTCTAATACAGATGTGCTTTTGCAAAAACCAGAGTTTCTTAGTATGGTGTAAATGTGTTTTTGTTTTTCTAGATTAAGCATATAAGTGATAAATAAATATATAGCCATCTCTTCTATTCTTATATACCACTCATATTCAAACATATGATGAGAAGAAATAAACTGAAAACATTGTCTGGGGGACAGGGGTGGGGTGGTGGTGCAGCTAAGTTGGTTGAGTTTGTCCAACATGTATGAAGCCCTGGGTTCAATCCCCAGTACTACTGGCTGCATAAACCAGATGTAGTATTGAGTACTTATAGTCTCAGCACTTAGAAGGTAGAGGCAGGAAGATCACAGGTTCAAGATTATCCTCAGCTATGTAGTGAATTCAAAGATAGCCTGGGATACATGAGATCCTGTTTCAAAAAAAAAAACCCAAAATATTGACTAGGTTTTATGTTTTGGATGAATGATTCAAGATGTGATAATTTCATTCTAGAATCTCTCTTTTAAAAAAATACTTCTTGATTTTTGAGATAAAATTTCCTATAGTATTCCAGTCTGACTTTGAACTTGCTGTGTAGCTGAGGATGATCTTGAATTAATGATCCTTCTGCCTCTACCTCCAATTACACATGTGTCCTCTGGTTTATGTGGTGCCGAGATCAAAGACAGGGCTTTGTGCATCGAGTTAAGCACTATACTAAGCTATATCTCCAGCCTTGATTCTTTGACTTTGGGCCTAATACAGAAAGTTTTCTACAAAAATCAACAATTACACTTTAGAATAAAAATGTAGGAGGAGAATCCTTAATGCGATGTTACCAGTAAAGACAATGAAAAAATTAGAAAAGAGAGATTCTGCTTAATTTATTGATTTCCCAAGACGTCCTGTTTTTGCTTAAAATCTGCCCTCTCCTTTTACTATCTACTGGCAGATCTTGCTTGTGGCAGTTCCTACTGTGGTGTTCAAATGGTGATTTTCTATTTCTCTCATTTCTTCTACATGTAGTAATTGGAGTTCTTCTGTAAGAAAAAGTTGTGGCTTCTTGATTTATATTTTAAATTATGATGAGATATGCAGGATAGGTACACACTTGGAACTTAAGATATAAACCTTGTTAAAATTATTACAGATACTAGTATCAAAGAAAGCTAAGTTGGCAACCTGCCTTTGAAAATGTAATGAATTTCAGAAGGAAATAGCATTTATGATTTGTAAAATTTGTTCAACTTTAGACTTAAGACTGACTTGAAACTGAAGTCAATTTTCTTTTGAAATTTCAAATGTAGACTTTTTTAAAAGTGTCTAAATTTATATTACTTGGAGATAATTTTTGTTAGAAATCTTGAATAAATTTACCTAGACCTCAAAAAAAAAAAAAAAAAAAAAAAATNTTTTTC
Source organism: Rhizomys pruinosus (assembly GCA_009823505.1). Taxonomy (NCBI): domain Eukaryota; kingdom Metazoa; phylum Chordata; class Mammalia; order Rodentia; family Spalacidae; genus Rhizomys; species Rhizomys pruinosus. The sequence goes on from VZQC01013833.1 coordinate 1,060,882, forward strand.
CATAGCTCTTTCTCAGAGGCTTGGCTAGCAGCCTCATGAAAGCTGCTAATGAGTGATTTGTGTAGGAGATTCTAGGAGCCAGGCTTCAGGCCAGTTTTGAAGACGAGAATTGATTCCCAGCTGAGATGTGCTCATGGAGTTGGTGTCTGCTTAGATCCTGGCTGCTGCTGTCATAGTAGACTTGTCCCTAGGGTGCTGGGGCAATGGGCTTCACTGTGCAAAAGACAGGTAAAGCCAGGCTTAGAAGCAAGAAACCGTTTCCATAGAGACCAGTCAGTGCCCCAAAGGTCAATGAGAGTCTGCAGCCTTCCACACTGCATTGAGTAGCATCACATGGATCTCTGAGGCTCAGTGTTATAAATGAACACGTAGATTATCAGTTGGCTGGCCTGGTAGGTAAGTTTTTTTGTTTTTTTGTTTATTTATTTATTTATTTATTTATTTATTTATTTATTTATTTATGGCCCACCTATCCATCTTTGAGAAGAGTGTGGAAAAAGCTGGATGTTATGGTATATACCAGTAAGCTCAGCACTCAGGAGGCTGAGGTGGAAGAATCTTGGGTTTGAGCCTAGGCTACATAGTGAGATCCTTTTGTTTGGCTGAAAGAGAGGACCAAGTAACCAGGGGCTGAAACACAGCACAAATTAATTTTTTTCCTTCTGATTTGTTTGTCTCAGATATTTTGTCACAATGATAGAAAGCAAATTATTATTATTGTTGTTGCTGACATTACTATTTGGACTTTGTGCCTAGATGTTAAGTTTTATTCAAATGCATATTCTTTTTTTTTTTTTTAAACTAAAGACTTTTTCCTTTCTTTTTTAAACATTTATTCTTTTTTAAAATTTTATTTATTTTTTATATGTATGAATGTACTGTCTGCATGTAGGTTTGTGCACCTGTGTTGTGCAATGCCGCGGAGGTCAGAAGAAGGCATCAGATTCCCCTGGAACTGGAGTTAAAGACGGTTCTCAGCCACCATGTGGGTGCTGGGGATCGAACTCAGGTCCTCTGCAAGAGCAGTCAGGGCTCTTAACCGCTAGGCCATCTCTCCAGCCCCTCAAGTGCATATTCTTTTTAAAAAATTTTTTAAATTAAAAAATTTTTTAAATATTTTAAAAATTTTATTTATTTATTTTTATGTGTATGAATGTATTTTCTGCATGTAGGTTTGTGCACCCGAGTCGTGCAATGCCACGGAGGTCAGAAGAGGGCATCAGATTCCCCTGGAACTGGAGTTAAAGACGGTTTTCAGCCTCCATGTGGGTGCTAGGGATTGAACCTGGGTCCTCTGCAAGAGCAGTTGGTGCTCTTAACTGCTAGGCCATCTCTCTAGTAATAATATCTTATATTCCAGTATCCACTTCAGTATTTCCTACAGCATGGCTACAAAGAATATGTGTTTGTTGGTTAATATATTAGCACACACTAAGTGCCACAATTTTCAATAACAAAATTCTCATTTCCAGCAGATCAGTGCATGATACATGTATCTTTCTTTTATTTCTTTTTTATTAACATAGTTTTCCTATTCAGCCACGATTTGCTTGGAATCTGTAATCCTGTAATCCTCCCCCCTTACTTAGCCTTTTAATATGTTCAAAAATATCACTTTATTGGACTTGTCTCATGCCAGTTCAGATACTGACTGTGGAATGTTGACACAAAATTAGAGAACAAGACCTTTGCTAGGGATTAAGTATCATAGAAATAAAAGCAGAGTTTACACAGACAGCAGCACTCCACCTGAGGCCAGAGTCTGGGTAAACAGGGCCTGTCATACTTGACAAACATAAATGTCCTTCCACTTCACCTAATCCTGCCCTATCATTAGACCCTGGCTGAATTCAGAAGCTTGTGCCCTCAGGCAAGCAGCTCTCTTCAGCCATGTCAGACCCTGAAGGAGCTGGCTGCTGCTACCTCAGCACCCACTAATATTAGCTCAGGTACCACATTACTATTGTGCCATCCTTCTCACCTACCCTTTACTAGAAGCCATAATCTACCACTTATACAACTTGTTACATACTCCTGTTTGTATTTTCAGACAGTTTTGTTAATAGCTCCCTATCTAATCATGTTGGCATTACATTTTTATTTTCACAAGTTGCATTTTTGTATTTTTATCTCTCTTTCAGTATCTTCTATCCTTTTAGTACTTCAATCAATATTGATTTACCTACATATCTATCTAATTCTACATATGTATCTAGCTGTGTACTTTTTAACTGAAATAAGTTTTGCATCCATTATACACTTAACAGGTTTGCAGACTCTTTACTTGATAATAATCAATACATTATTATCCTATATATCTACTCCCAAAACTTCTAATAATCTCACACAGAGACTTATAATTGCAAAAGCACACCACTACCATGGGGAAGACAGACACACACTGACTCACATTCACACACAAATCCCACAAACCCAAGCATAGACCTTATTTCTCCGAGGACTTGTCTTTTAGCTTCCAGTGCTCCTTTTCTCTGGATAAAAAGCAAAACAAATCCACAGATATATTTGTTTCCTATTTTTTTATGTGTATGAATGTATTGTCTGCATGCAGGTCTGCGCACCCATGTCGTGCGATGCTTCGGAGGTCAGAAGAGGGTCTCAGATTCCCCTGGAACTGGAGTTCTCCTGGAATTGGAGTTACAGACGGTTCTCAGCCACCATGCGGGTGCTGGGGATCGAACCCAGGTCCTCTGCAAAAGTGGTTGGTGCTCTTAACCACTAGGCCATCCCTCCAGCCCGTTTCCTATTTTTTAATTATAGGCTCTTATTTGTCAATGCAATCGGATTGATTCCTTGACTGCTTCTACTTGTATTTCGTTAGCCTAACCACTTCAAAGATGCAAATCTGTGATAATGTCCTTCAAAATATATTCTTATGATCTGATGATGTGGCTTTTCATTTCATAAGCTACATATTATTTCTCAGGTATTTACCTACATTTATTTCTTTGATAATTTATTTTCCTCATTTAAATCCTATTCTTATTTGAAAAGACATTCATATCTGAAAAATTACTAGTATTGTTTTGTATAAAGAAAATTTTAATTTTTAATTATGTATGTTTTTGTGTCTATGTGTAAGTATGTGCACATGAGTGTAGGTGCCTCAGAATTTAGAAGAGGGCTTTGGATATCATGCTTACAGCCTACAGATGTGGTTGCTGAGAACTGAACCTTGGTCCTCAAAAAAAGAGCTTTTAGCTTTGGAGCTAACTCTCACTCTTTGGCAAATCCTTAAACATGTTTTTTCAACTTTTTGTTATGCTATTCAGTACCTCTTATGTGCTAAATCTTTCTGTGTGCTGAAAATTCAGTTGTGATTACAAAAAAATTCTCATCTTAGCAAAACTGAAATTATTATAAGAAAGATATAAAAGTAATAAGATAAATGTGTAGCTACAGTTATGACTGACCAAGTACTATAAACTATAGGTACTGGTGCAATAGGAACACAAATGTTGAGTAACCAACCAACTTCAACCTTTAACTACAACCAACTGGTTGTAGTTAAGGCCTAGTTCACAATATGGAACCAATTCATAATAAATTTACCCTCACCAAAGACCTGTGGCTAGACAAGTCCACAGGCAATGAGGAAAAACCTACTAGTATTATACTGGTAAGCAGACATATTATACTAACTGATAAGGAGAAAATTCTTGCAACAGATGGGGATTAACACAGAGAAACAAACTGGTCAACATTCAAAGAAAAGAAGTTGATAGAGTACTCAGCCATACATGGTATGCCTATATCATGCCCTCTCTTCCCAAGGTTCAGGGATCGGTGTGGAAGAGGGGTTGATAAGATTATAAGAACATTGGCTAGAAACAACATGGCCATCACCAAATGCTAAAGAAGACACGTATGAGGGACACAAATTATTTTGTGGAAAAGAACAGGAGTAAGCATTATCTTTGATCCCATGTGGAGCAGCTTAGATCATTAGAATCCTTAGAAGGTGGCTGTCAATGCAACAGAACTGACCACAGAGGAAAAAAAAATGGAGTAAGTATATTTTAACTTTCTTATGTTTGATTATAATGAGACTCATAATTTCACATTATTTATCTCAATATGTATAAAATAAGTATTGTGATCCCATTTACAATGAAAGAATATGTTATTGTTTTTATTATTATTCATAATCAGACTTATTCTTTATTTAGTTCTCTACTAACAAATCCAAATAATGTTTGTCAATCATTAAATATGTGCCAAAATTGGGTCATTTTCTTAGTGTAAAAAATAGAAAAATATCAATGAATAACAGAACAATTCATCTGCAACACTACACATAAGAAGGAAGAGAAATTATAAATAATTATAGCAGTGTGTGATTGGTTATTGTGAGGGTGTGAATTCCAGAAGACTGGTAGTCCATTAGAAATGTAGAGGCATCCAAGGCTGGTGGCACCTAGAATCCTGCTCTACTGGCTGGAATCTTTCGTTGTGGAAAAATGGGCCATCACAGCATACTCAGGAATCTTCCACCCATTTGAAAAGCCAGAGACTTCTGCTAGATGCCCTACCCCCACCCCCACTCACTGAATCCCTTTTTTAACTTATCTCTTAAATTCCCAGACCAGACACCATTCAGGGCCGGCTCTTTTTTCCCTGGAGCCTAGCCCCAAGTACCCTGAATTAAACTTTATTCCAGAGTGCCTAAAACTTATTTTTAGGGGGAGGGGCTCTTATTTTTGTCTTGGGGATCACACAATAACCTAACCTTCTAGTGCCATGAACTGGGATCTCCATTTCACCTGCCCCACCACCCTCAGGGTAGACAGTAAGACCTCTGGTCAGACCAGTTACCTGGTGCAGGCTAGACAGCCCCCACCATCGATTTGGCCCAAAGTACCATCTCTTCTCCTCCTTCTAATTCTCTACTCTATCCTTGTGTGACTGTGAGTGAGAGTTAGTATGCATGGTATGGTTCCGTGACTCTGACAGGCTATGGAATCTTATTGGACCCAAATCCACGGTTCTGCTGGAGTCATTTCACCTCATCCATACCCACCACATGGTGACCAAGGATGGGGCAGATATGTGTGAACCTCATAGTAAGACCCCTTAAGTCAGCCAGCCGGATGGGCATCTAAGTGAGGGGAGATATCATCTCCTACTCCACATTACTGTGTGACCCTGTGTGTGTCCTGCCCCCTCTGCTTCAACATTTCATCTTTGATTTCTAAACTAATGCTTTCTGACTTTGTCTTCCCTCCATTCTAATCCTTCACCTTTTTTTAGCCTCCCATTTTTCCATTTTCCTGTTTTTTTGAACTCTCCTGAGAACTGGTGTATCAGGGAGTTCCCAAATCCCGAATCCCATCTGGACTGCTGTCTTCCAGGATGCCAGAGACAGAATCCGGACCCATTATTTTGTTGCCCCTTGTAAGTTCTGGGATGACAATTTTATAGTCCGATGGACCCGTTTTAGAGCCACCCCCACAATGGTCATGTGGGCCTGTGGACTCTGACCAACACTCCTGAAATTAAAGTGGACACATTCTAATCTTCAAAATGTGCTTCTGAGGCTAAAACCTTTACTTCCTTCTTACAAATCTTTGTTACTCTCTCTTTTTCTCCCTCTCTGCCTCTCCTTGTCTCTTCCTTACCCTCTCTTGACCCCTAATATGGGAGTGTCACACTCCACACTCTAAAGGGGATCCCAGGATCCAACCCCGTTGGAGTGTCTCCTACATTCTTTAAAAGAACTCAACCTCTCTAAGGAAATTAATCTTAAATTCCTTAAGAGACTCTGCTGTACTATCTGGCCAGGATATCAATCAGAGAATGATATTATCTGGCCTGCTATGAGTAACCTAGATCCCAGAACTCTCACAGCTTTGAGAGACTTTTGCCAGCACTCTGAGAGATGGTCAGAATGTCTCTATGTACAGGCATTCTTTGCCTTTCACCCATGTCCTTCTATCTATTCCTCTTGCCACCCCCATCAGGTTCTCCTTGCCAAGTCTGCAACACGCAGGTTCAGGTTGCAGAACACTAAGGAAGCCTTCTGTCCCCCTCCCTATACACTAGACCAGACCTACAAATCTGCTTTTGATCTTGACATGGCCCTCCTGCCCATCCCCTCCCTCTCTGAGCCCTGTGCTTTCTTCCACTGCTCCAGCCTTGACTAACCCAGCAGTAATTTCTCCTCTTTCTGCCCCTCCTCCCATGGCTCCTGCCACTGTTCCAGCAACAGCTTTTCCCTTGCCTGCCCTTCCAGCTGCGTTTTCTCTTCCTGTCCCTCCCACCACCACAGCCCCTTCTCCTCCCTCCCCCTCCATTTCACTTAACCCCATCTCCCAAATCCCTGCACTCTCCCCCAATCTCTCACCACACCCACTCCTGTGCCAATCAGAGTGGACTTTTTCCTCTCCGACAGGTAGCAGGAGCAGGTTTTTTATTTTTATTTTTTTATTTTTATTTTTTTTTATGTGTATGAATGTATTGTCTGCATGTAGGTTTGGGCACCCGTGTTGTGTAATGCTGCAGAGGTCAGAAGAGGGCGTCAGATTCCCCTGGAACCAGAGTTCTCCTAGAATTGGAGTTACAGACGGTTCTCAGCTACCATGTGGGTGCTGGGGATCAAACCCGGGTCCTCTGCAAGAGCAGTCAGCACTCTTAACTGCTAGGCCATCTCTCCAGCCCCAAGGAGCAGGTGGTTTAGACAGAGTCCAGGTCCCCTTTCCTTGAGTAACTTATCACATATTGAAAAGCTATTAAGCTCCTTTTCCATGGACCCTGCCAGGTTTACTAAAGAATTTCATATGCTCACCCAGAGCTATGATTTTCCTGGCATTATCTGTTTGTGGTTCTTTCCAACTCCCTTACTCCTGGTGAAAAGGAAGGTTCTGGGCAGCTGTCCAGGCTCATGAAGACAAGATTCATATCCCGTGTCTGCCCCATGCCTTGTCAACTGATGAGACCATTACCTGCATGTGGAGAAAGGGTCTACTGGAAAAGTTATTGCCCTACTGTGCCAATCTTCAGAGGGGAAAACAATCCCTTCTGAGGCCCCACCCCTGCAATGTCCCAACAATGTTCATGATATCCTGATACTGGTGGCTGAAGACTGACAAGGCCCTGTTCCTCCATCCGTGAATGCCTTGGTGGTCACCATCACCATGGAAGAGCCCAGGGTCAGTGCCAATGTGGGGTGAGGGGGGGGGGGGCTTTTATTTTCATAATAGATACAGGTGCCACATTGTCAGTTCTCCCCTCCTACTCAGGCAAAACTTTCTCTTTGCAGATCTCTGTGGTGGGTGTCAATGGAAAGACCTACAATCCTAAGAGTACACGCCCTGTTCCCTGTGCTTTCTGGGGTATTTCCCTCACCCACTCCTTCTTAGTCATACCCTCCTGCACTGCTACTTTCCTGGGTAGAGATTTAATGCAAAAACTCTTTTTTACCTTAACCCTCCCTCCCCTGTCTCCAATATTCCTTCTCAGTTCAGTCTCTTCTTGTAACCTTCCACCCGGCACTCTACCACTCCCACCCTCTGAGGTTATTTCTGGGGTGTGGGACACTTCTACCTCAGGTCTGGCCTGCCACCATGCCCCGATTCATATTGCTCTCAAAGATCCCTTTGTCTTCCCTTGCAGGGCTCAATACCCTGTTACTCTTAAATACAGACAGGGTCTCAAGCCCATTATTCTGAGATTACTTATGGCAGGCCTCCTCAAACCCAACCATTCTCCATATAACACTCCAGTTCTCCCTGTGCTCAAGACTGATGGGTCCTACCACTTCGTTCAAGACCTTCGCCTGATCAATGTGTCTGTAGTACCTATACATCCTGTGGTCTCCAACCTATACATCCTGTGATGGTTTGAATGAGTGTCCTCCATAGGCTCTAGGTATCCAGACGTTTGTCTCCAGTTGGTGGCGCTGATTTTGGAGGTCTTGGGGTGTGTGGCCGTGCTGGAGGAAGTGTGTCACTGGGGGCAGGCTTAGTGAGTTTTAACAAGCCTCATGGTCTACAGTTGCTCTCTCTGCTTCCTGGGCTCATTGCGAGATGTGACCCTCGGTTTGCTGCTCCAGTCTCCAGCCACCATGCCTCCCGCCACATTGGACTATAATTCCCTGGAACCGTCAATCATAAGCCCGAATAAACTCTTCCTTTTATAATTTCCTTGGTCATGGTGTTTTATCACAGCAACAGAAAAGTGACTAATACACATCCTCCTGTCCCTCCTCCACAACTCACTTTACTGTATTATGCCTTAAAGATGCCTTTTTTTTTCATCCCCCCACACCCAGGCTCACCACAATCTTTTTGCTTTCACCTGGGATGATCCTGATACCGTTAAGAGTTCCCGATGACTTAAATGTTTCTCCCTCAGGGGTTCAGGGACAGCCCTCAGTTATTTGGTCAAGCCCTGGTCCAGGATCTTTTTGCCCTAGACCATCCACTCTGCTGCAATACGTGGATGATTTCCTCCTTTGCTCTCCCTCCCTTGCCTCTTCTAAAGTCCACACTTATCTCCTCCTCGCCTTCCTTGGTGAAAAGGGTCTTTCCCTCCAAAATCCAGCTCTGTCTTCGACATAAAGGCTTTGGCCTTCCTATCAGCCTCCAATCGGATAATGGTCCAGCTTTTGTCTCAAAATTGTCCCCGTCAGTCTCTCAGGCTCTGGACATCACTTGGAAGCTTCATGTTCCTTGCCACCCTCAATCATCAGGAAAGGTGGAGAGAGCTAATTCACTCCTTAAGGACCAACTGACCAAGCTGTCCCTGGAGCTCCATCAGTCATAGACCTCCCTCCTTCCTCTAGTCTTAACAAGGCTCAGGGCCATTTCCTGAGCATCTTCCTTTCTCACTCCTTTTGAACTCATGTATAGTCAGCCCTACTTACTAAGTGATTTTTCCACTACAGGATCCATCCCTCCTTCATGATTAACTGCCTGTCTTCTCTCTCCTAAGACAGCTCCTTAGGGAACACACAGATCACATCATCCCACAGTGTTCTAAGGATCCAGTACCCAGCATTCTACAACCTGGAGAAAACACCTTCCTCTGCTCTACTACCAAGGAAAAAAACCACAGGGACAGCTCTACAACCTCACTGGCTTGGACCTTACTTTGTGATTCTGTACACTCCTACTGCAGCTAAGATCCTTGGAGTACAGGGCTGGATACATCTCTCTAAACTCAAACCTGCAAGGGATCACAGCAAGTACTCAGCCACCCTGAATGGCCATCTAAAACTTAAGATCCAGAGAGTGCCATCCTTGCCCCCTATGTAGGAATAGCCATATCATTGTGTGGCTGCTAATTTTCTTTGCCTGTCTCTTTTCTATAACTGTCCCTCTAACTCTGGCTAGTGCTATTCTAGTGTCCTATACTGCTCTTCCATGTGCTTAGAGGTTTGAAGTCTGGACATTCAATGATAAAGATAAGGAAACCAGGCTTTTTAATTATTCAGAAAGCCAATTATCCTCTTGCCCCTTTTTGTTTTCACTTTCCTTTGACATCCTTGACCCTTGTACTCACTAATGTCCGGGAGACAACTTAGAATATGAGAACTATTACAAGTTTCTCTGCTTTATTGGAGAAAGGGATAGTGCTGGATGTAGAGATCCTGGGGGATGGGAGGGCTGTCCATCTTGGTCCTGCAAGTACCACTCGTCAGGGCTTACATGGGGCATACAACCCAAACATATTTTCTCTGCACCAGGAGAAAAAAATGTAACTTTAAAATTATCAACCCCTCCTCCTGACCCAGGGCTCACATAGCAGCTGCAAGCACCTTTTATTAAGCCCACTACTTTTATTCAGCCAGGGGTAGAATAAAGGTCAAAGAGCCCATCAAAAGCTCTCATGCCCTAAAGGCTTTAGAAGCTCCCAATAACACTAGATACCAGATTATCCAAAGTCTTCAGACCCTAAACTCTTCACTTTGCTTCTCATGGGTTGAAGTGCTTTCCCTTTTTACTTCACTCTCAAAAAATTTCTCCACTATTAATGCTTCTGAATGCTTCCTCTGTGCACCCGTACAAAAGTCATTACTCTTTCCTCTCATTGTGTACAATGTTTCTAACCAAACCACCTCTGATTGTTCTCCAACTCCCCTTCTAGGCATTCCTTTGCCGCCCCTCCTTCTTATCTCAAATAAACTGAGGGCTGGACAGCTAAGATGTCAAACTTTTGGTCTCCTCCTACAGTAATGTGACTGTCAGAGGCCAAACATCTCTGGCCCCAGGGCTGACGTTCCTCTGTTCCTCTAGGGTATACACCTGTATTTCTGTGACTACATCTGGCTCATGCCTTCTGGTGGTACTAATGCCTGGCCTTACTCTTAACACTCCAGGGGAGATCCAGGCACACTTCTTCAGCAGAGGTTACTCTTCAAAATAGGCAGGTTTTGGGTTTGCTTACAGCTAAGCGGGGGGGATCCTGCCTTTTCCTAGGAGAAGAGTGTTGTTATTATGTCAATAAATCAGGAAAGGCAGAAGAAAATATCCACTGTTTGCAGAAAGTAGTGCATAACGTGTCACAAAGGCTCCCCAATGGAGAATGGCCCTCTAATTGGGGTCCCTGGGCAGCATTCCTTCCTTAGCTAACACCTTTACTAAGCCTACTGACAGTACTAGTAATTTTGTGCATGGTGGCTCCATCCATTTTATGATATTTCCAAAACCAAATCCAATGCCTCACTCATACATGATTTAACCAGCTTCTTCTTTCAGTTACCAAAGGAAAAACTGCCTACCAGAAACTGATCACTGCTGATCCGGTTCAGGCACCAGATGCCCAAGGAAACTAAGTGGAGAATCACATCCTGACTTTCCAGCCTAACCCCCTCACCCCCCAATCATCCATGTTCAGCTCTGAAGCAGTTACAGAAGAAAGACCTTCCCCCTTTTTCCTATTAAAAAAAAAAAAAAAAAAAAAAAAAAAAAAAAAAAGGCTTGGAATGTCAGTGTGTGAATTCCCTAAGACTGGGAATCCATTTGAAATACAGAGTTATCCAAAGTGGTGGTAACAATAAACCTGCTCTACTGGGCCACATCTTTGGTTATGGACATCACACCATACTCAGGAGTCTTCCGCAATTTTGAAAAGCCAGAGACTTCTGCTAGAAGCCCTACCCACACCCCCACTCACTGAATCCTTTTCTTACCTCCTTCCTTAAATTCCCAGGCCTGAAGCCATTCAGCACTAGCTCTTTTTTTCCCTTGAGCCTAGCCCTGGCTACCCTGAATTAAACTCTATCCTGGAGTCCCTAAACCTTGTGTTCTTTTATTTTTTTCTGGGGGAGTGTGCAATAACCTAACAGATATATTTGTAAAAGTCAGTGAAATAAAATTATAGTGTCTAAGAATACATACTTTTCTAGTCTTTAAAGCCAGTGTGGATTTCTTGATAGCCTGACAGACATTTCACTTGAGGAGATACAGGCCTCTCTATTTAAAAATAAATGCTTATATATTTGTTTGGGTTTTTTGTTGTCATGCACAAGGTTTACCTGCATGTATGTAAGAGTACCTTTTTATGCAATAGATTCCCTAAAACTGAAATATTAGATGATTGTTTACCTGCCACTTATGAGCTGTGAACCTAACCTGGGTTTTCAGCAAGAGCATCCAGCGCTCTTAATCACTCATCCATCTCTGCAACCCAGGTTTGCACATTCTTAAAGGAGAGCGGAAAGATGATTATAGGGAATGGAAAAAAAAAAAAACAAGTTCTAAAAGACTCAGAAGCTGAAGGACTGAGAGAAGCTGTACATGGTCATGAATGGAAGAGGAAAAAAAGGAAGAGCTAGATTAACTTATTGATACCATTTTATTAAGACAATGCCATATGTTTATGTTTCACTAATGACTGTTGATAATGGCAATAAAATTGACAGTTCAACTGTGGGAAAACTTAGTTAAGATAAGTTGCATTCTAAGCCAATGGCACCTCCCTGGCCACACCAATGGGGTGGGTTATAGTGATGAAAAGGTTTATTTAGCCCTGAGATATTTAACCAGTCATGATCAATATTTAACCAGACATTTTGCAATAAACTCTCTCTCTGCATTTGTACCTCAAGACGTGTCTATGTGGAGTGCTTTCCTCCACGTGTTTTCCACATGGGTTGTCCTGGGATTAATTGGGCCCCTCCACAAGCCACAAATATTGGTGGCCTACACACAAATGGTGCCCAATGTGGGGCAGGAAGAGACCTTAATTTAGGTATGCATACCCCTAAATACTGTTCTTTTCTTCTCTTTCTCCTCTCTCTCCTGATATCTATCTATTGTGGTAGAGCCATCTTTCCTGCTGATTTCAGTTGATAGGAGAATGATCTGAGCCTTTGTGGCTTTGTATATGTGGAGGAAGTCTGCAGGGTTCTGGTTTGGCATGGAGAGTATGTCCCACTGTCTCCAGGCACATGCCTCCTGGCATGGTCACTCCTGCAGGCTATAAAAGCCAGTGACTTTAAGGCTGAGTTTAATATCAAGATTTAGCATCCATGCTTATCCTTGAAACCATTTTTCATAATTCTACAGGTCTAAAAAACTTTCTGGTTTTAAATTCCACCCCCCAAAGAAAAACTCCATCTCCTACTGGGAAGAACCTGAACCTGTTTTGTTCCAACCTTAACTTGTTCATATGTAAATTTTCTCCAGGTAGCTCTCCTAGACCTGAGCCCACTTCTTTCTGTTGCAAATTAAGGTCTTTCAAGGGAACCAACCTACCGAGTTGTATCACTTAATTAATTCAAATCCATTTCAGCCTGCTTAACTTAAAAAGTAATATTTTTACTTAACCCCTGAGCACCCTCGATATCTTTTGAGTAAATATATGTGCACAGTTAAAATTAATTGGTTGATTTAATTTTATCTTGATCCTTTTTAAATGTGTTTCACCTTAAAAAATCTCTTCTTACAAAATTCTTGATCACACGTGGTTTTAGCTCTGGCACCATCAGCCCGCCTGCTGTGCATGCATACCAGCTGCTGGACTGAGCACATGGTATCTAAATCATGCCCTTTAAATTTTGATTTTAGGTAACATTCTTTTGATTTCAGCACTTTGGAAACAAGATAGATGGATTTTTAGGAGAGTTTACAGGCCCAGGACTTCTAACAAAACAAACTTGCTCTGATAAGTTTTCTTTTTTAAGGACCATTAGTAAAAACATGAATTGATATTTTGGTTCAGTTTAAATGAGAAATTTTTGAATAAAACTGTTTTATGATTCTTTAAGCCCATCTTCAAGCTGTGTATATGTGTGAGTGAATGCAAGTTCCTGCTTTTAATTCATTATAATCCTACAGGTTTAAATCAAATTAGCAGACTATAAACAAAAATAGATTCAATTCATAAAAAATGTTTGTTTTATATCCCTTAGTTTTAACAGTTTTTAATTGGGTTTATAGTGTGCATATTATTCAGTTTAATGATAAATTGTTAATTATGGTTAGTAATTATTAATAGTTATGGTTATCATTATTAAATATAATTATTAATAATAATTAATAATTCCATCTAATGATAAATTGTTCATTGTTGCTGACTATTATTATTGACAATTATTATTCATAATAATTAATGATTGTTGTGACTAATAATGGTTAATAATTATTGATAATTCATAATAATTAATAATGATTATAATTGTTATGGTTATTGCTGTGATTATGGATACTTATTATTCTTCCAAAGTCCTTAATAATAAGACAGATGGATCAGTCTAAGACTACAAACAACTTTGGCCTGTCTACTTATAGGAATCCTCAATCTTTACATTTGTAAATAGCATAGGGACAGTTAGGCTTAGCAGAGGGACATCTTAGGGGTAGTTAACCAGAAGAGACAGGATAAGGAAAGAATAGTAGACTTTAGGGATAGTTAATTGAAGGCAAATGGTTGGGAATGGGCCTAAGAGGTGGCATATGGATCTCAGCTGCTTTGTGCATTACTAGGACATTTATTCTAATTATGTAAAATAACCCTATAAAAATTATAAAAATTTCATGTTTCTCATTGAACATCAAACAATATGGCTTTCCTCTCTTGCAGGTCAACCTAACAAATCTTTCTTATGTATGTATGTATGTATGTATGTATGTATGTATGTATGTACATGCACATGCACATGTGTATGGATGTGTGTACTTGTGTTGTAAGTATATTTTAATGTTAACAGCCATGATACCAGTGAAAACATTGCCTCTGAGTTGGAACGTGGCCTTTCCATCTCAAGACACAAATTTATACTAAACAGCCAAAAGATAATTCAATTTCAACAAAGGTTATGGGTTATCTATTAAAAATTTTAAAATAATGGATCTAGACTGTCACCTACTGGTTATACACTTTCAACATCTAAAAACAAAGATACAACCAGGTTTTCATTGTATTAAAGTGTTAATAACTGTTTGGGTCTTTGGGAATAAAAATAAAAAATATAAAAATTTAAAAATTTAGAAAATAAAAAATAAAATGTGAATTCCCATTAACATCATTGTGGAAATTGTGGCAGCCATTTTTTTTTTAATTATTGCACACATATAGGCTAAGACAAGCCTGCATTTCATTCAGGTGACCAGTGGGTATCTGGTGTTGAGGCCTGCATTTCATTTGGGTGACCAGTTGGATGGGAAAAGGCTCCCTTTGCAGATCACCAACCTGGGTAGCTGGTGTGAAATTCCTTTCCTGCCTTTGAGCAGGTGGAAAGTTATGGCCAAGAGTGGGAAACATGTCTCATTGTCCCAGGCTAAGGACCTGAGCAGGAAGTTACCTCTCTGGTCGGGTTATAGGAGTAACCAACTGACCTTTGCACCTAGGGTTCAGTACCCCGCAGTGTCCACAAAGCAGGAACTGTGTCCCCCTTACCTTAGCAGGACTGCACTGCACCTGCTTGTGACAAAGGAAGCTTCCTAGAAGCTCCCACACACACAAAAAATCAAGATGCTAATGATGGTAACAACTTCTCATGGGGCATATCTAGCCAGTCTTTAATTAACTAATGGGCATAAGAACTGCAAAAGAAAATTTTATTAAGAGCTAGATATTGAAAAATCTTTAAATCAGGTTTTCATGCAAGGCCTGGAGAAGGCCAAGAGCTTGAAGGAAGATAGTTATTAAAATCCACTTTGTAAGGTTTGAAGTTTAAAATGGTAATATTTAAAAATAGCATATATTTATATGTAAAGGTATTTCAGTAAAGATTTATATAGAAATACAAAATAAACCACATAAGTTAATGGACTTGATTTCTCTGAAGTCATAGTCTAATCATATAGTTTTAAAGAACAAAGTGCATATTGGGTAAAATTTATTTGGCAGGAATTCAACTCTACCCAAGCTTGGTCTACATATTATAGGATATTAGTAGACTTGGTAAAAGACTTAGTAAAAATGTTTAGATTAGTTAAATTTGGTTGGTTTTGGTGAAAATGGAAATACATTTGAACTAATTGGGAATATAAAATATTAATTGTTTTATTTGCAATCTATTGAATTTCCAACAATAATTTGGGGGTTAAGGTACACAAATGGTCTCTGTATTTTTCCATGTTATACAGTATCACCTTGTAACATTTTCTTTTACTTGTAAGATAATTTAAAGAAATTAAGTTTAAGTTCACTCCCCAAATAAGTAGTATGCAGTCAATGATAAACAATTTGGGTAAATTTGATGAAAACCTATCCTTTCGTTCCTGTTTATAGGTATGTGTAATACAACTTAGGCATCTGACCTTTAAGTCAAAACATAAAAATTTAAAAAAAGAGGGAAGTGGTATAATATTCCTTCTGGGATATGAATGGAAAATTCTATATTCCAAACCTTTTGATAAATTCTCAATTTTGAAATCTTGGAACTACAATAGGAAGAGATCTGTATGTTCTCACAGGTAAAAACACCAACCTTAATGCTTTTGGCTGTGCAGGATGGACTAGGAAATGCCAGCAGAGAGGCTGACACATCTTAACATTAAAGAAAGAGGAACCTCAGACTGCCTGAGTCAAAGACACTGAGCATCTCTCTGAATTCTATTTGGGATAACTGTTTATAATGTGCCCTAATGAATTTTACCTTCCAGATGCTGAGAAACCTTCCTACCTCTCCCCTTTATAGGAAAAAAGAAAAACACAATGGTAATGAAGTCATTGCCTAACTGTAAATTAGAGCCAACTGTTATAGTGATAATTTCTTATAAAACAGGTATAACTACTGTGCTGGATATCTTTAGTGTCAACTTGACACACCTGGGTTGAGGCAACCTCAATGGGGGAATTGGCTCCATTGGACTGGCCTGTGGCCACATCTGTGGAGAATTGTCTTGATTATTAAGCAATGTAGGAGAGCCCAGCCCACTATGGGTGGTGCCAGCCTGGGCAGGTTGTTGTGCATTGTACAAAAGGGCAGGTTGGGCTTGGGCCAGAGGAATAAGCCAGTAAACAGCATTCCTCCATGGCCTGTGCTTCAGCTTTTGCCTCCAGATTCCTGCCCAGAGTTCTTGACTTGGGCTCACTAAGTGCTTAAGTGTGGCCCAGGAGATGTGAGCTGAATAAACCCTTTCCTCCCCAAGTTGGTGTCAGTCAGAGTGTTTTTTCACAGTAATGTAAGAAAAAGTAGAACAGAAATTGGTACCAGAGAGTAGGCTATTGATGTGACAGACCTGAACTTGGTGTTTTGGGGAAGGACTGTGGAAGTGTTTGGAACTTTGTGCCAGAAAAATCATTGAACGCTTAAAGATCATGGCTGTGAAACTTGGAACAGTTTTTTCTGAAAGAGTTGTAGATGATGGAGGCCTGGCTTGTGAACTTTCTAGTTTCAAAGGGAAGCAGAGATCATCAGGTCTGTTTAATCTGTGGGCTCTGGTCAGCTGGGGCTGAAGAATCAGCTGTAAGTAACAAGTGACCAGAACCTGATGTGAACCCTTTACTTTACTGGGGAAATTGATGCTAGTTATCTGGGGCTGAAAAATCATCTGTAAGTAACAAGAGACCAGCATCATTGTGGTGAAATCTTCTGGGAAGAAATTCTTCAGGGTCAGCACACAGAAGCTATGTTCCAGAAGGGGCCTGAGCCTCCAAGTCAAGCCAGAAGCAGAACTTGGTAGTGTGTAAGGGTATCCTATATGGTTCTGGTGTTGAAATTTGAGGGGGTCACAGAGAGCAGCCAAGTTTTGGAACTGTGAGAGGTCAGGAAAGACCATTGGTGGAAGTGCAGCTTGGTTTCAGTGAAGACCCCAGGATTGCAGGGGTCATGGAGAGAAGCTGAGGCTTTGCACCAGAAGAGGTCAAAAGAGACTTTTGGTGAATGTGCTGTCTCAGTTTCAGGGTCAACCCCAGATTTTTAGCAATGCCAGGACCATGGGATGACCACAAAGAGCAGTGCAGGTGTGAAATGGAGCTGTCCTGGGCCTGCGAGATGAGCTGTGTGTGCCATGGACAGCAGAGTCAGAGAAGCGAGCTGCCGAAACCCTTTGGAGCCCAGAAGATCATGAGTGAATCCCAGGTGTCCAGCCTTGAGCTACTTTGCTGTACTTAGGTTTTGAATGTGCCTGATTCTTCCCTTTGAAATAAGACAGTACTTCTTTTGGATTTTACAGCAGCCCACAATTAAGAGACTTTTAAGACTGTGAACTTTTAAGTGTTTGGACATTTTAAGGACTGTGAGGCTTTTAAGGTTGTACTGTCTTAGGTTGTGATTGTTAACATCGTATTTTGGGGACAAAAACTGGAAAGGTGGTGGTTTAATAGCGATTTATTTTGTGTGTTAAGTTGACAAGGGGTCAATTGTGCTGGATAGCTTTAGTGTCAACTTGACACAACCTGTGTTGAGGGAGCCTCAATTGGGGAATTGGCTCCATTGGACTGGCCTGTGGCCACATCTCTGGAGTATTGTCTTGATTATGGAGCACTGTGAGAGTGCCCAGCCCACTTTGGGTGGTGCCACCGTGGGCAGGTTGTTGTGCATTGCATAAGAGGGAAGGATGGGCATGGTCCAGGGGAGAAAGCCAGTAAACATCATTCCTGCATGGCCTGTGCTTCAGCTCCTGCCTCCAGTTTCCTGCCCTAAGTTCCTGCCTTGGGCTCCCTAAGTGATGAACTGTGTGACCCAGGAGATGTAAGCTGAATAAACCCTTTCCTCCCCAAGTTGGTGTCAGTCAGAGTGTTTTGTCACAGCACTGGAAGACAAACTAGAGCAACTACCTATTTTAATTGACTGATAGACGTAGGATCTGTGAAAGAATAATTCTCTATTTAGAGCCAAATACTATAGTAAAGTCTTTATAAGCAGTGTAAATAGGGGCTGGAGAGATAGCCTATTGGTTAAGAGCACTGACTGCTCTTGCCAACGACCTGGGTTTGATCCCCAGCACCCACATGGTGGCTAAGAATCGTCTGTACCTCCAATTCCAGGAGGACTCCAGTTCCAGATGAATCTGAGACCCTCTTCTGAACTTCTCCACAGCATTGCACAACACAGGTGCACAAACCTACATGCAGACAGTACATTCATACACATACAAAAATAAATAAAAATTTAAAAAGCAGTGTAATTAAGCAAAATATATTAATACAGGAGAGGTCTGATATCAGCAATGGATTATTCTGCCAAGGAGATTTTGGCTAGGGGATCCAAGCCCCCAAAGTTATAAAGACCTTTTGCCTATAAAAATGGAAGCTCTGCAAGGAGAAAGGCAGTAAGAACCTGTTTTGGAAGACTTGGTGTAAGCATGAAAAAATGTTTTGAGACGTCACTGGCTAATGTACAGTTGGCCTCTGAAATGCCAGAGAGTGTTACCAAAGGCCACTAAAGCAGTAAAGCAAAATATTGGTCTCCTTGAGTCAAGCAAGACTCCACCATCAGCATCAGCTACACCTCCCCTGCTTGTAAATACTGTGCAACAGTAGCAGCTATATATATTAGCCACTTTTCTGTTGCTGTGATAAAACCACCATGACCAAGGGAACTTATAATAGTAAGAGTTTATTTGAGCTTATGATTGACAGTTCCAGGTAATTAAAGTCCATTGTGGCAGGAAGCATGGCGGCCTGGGCTGGAGCAGTAAGCTGAGGGTCACATCTAGCAATGAGCACAGGAAGCAGAGAGAGAGATACTGGAGACTGCAAGGCTTGTTAAACTCACTAAACCTGCCCCCAATAACGTACTTCCTCCAGCAAGGTCACACCTTCTGAGACCTCCAAGAACAGTGCCCACCAACTGGAGATAAAATGTCTGAATACTTAAAGCCTACAGGCAACACTCATTCAAACCACCACATTCAACTCCCTGGCCCCCATAGGCCATATAAAATTCAAAATACATTTAGTCCAACCTTAAACTCCCCATAGTCTTTACCAGTCTCAATTCTATTCAAAGTCTATAGTCCAAAATCTCTTCTGAGACACAGGCCAAACTCTTAACTGTAAGCTCCTGTAAAATCAAAAGGCAAATTACATACTCCCAAAATACAGTGGAACTAAATACACATTCCCATTCCAAAAGGGAGGAATAGAGTCATAGTGAGGAAATACTAGACCAAAACAAGACCCGTAAACCAGCAGGACAAACGTCAAGTCCAGTAGGTCCATGTGCGACTTCTGAGAATTTATTTCCAAAGGGCTTAGATGGTTCAGCTCTTCCAGGATTGAGTGCAACATGAATCTCTTCCTTAGGCTGGTACCACTCCCTGTTTGCAGCTCTCCTTGGCAAATATCTCACAGCTCTGGCATCTCGAATGTCTTCTTGGGGTCTCCACTGCCAAACAGGCTTCATTCACAGCTTCACACAATGGCCTATCAGGGCCTTCTTTACGCAGGGATGCCCCTGCTGTACTCTGCCTGGCCTCTGTGGTTCTCTGAAACCATGGAGGAAGAACTGATAGCCCCTTCACTCTTGCCTCCTTTCGAGCTCTAAAGCCAGCACCACATGAATGAAATTGCCGAGTTTGGCTGCAAGATTGGGATGGACTCTCCTACTTTAACCACATTTGCAAATTTTCTCTGTCCTGGACTTGTAGGAGTAGAAAATGTTTTCAGTATTTTCCTTTCAAAAATTGGAGGCTTAGCTGGGTGTGGTCTTGCCCTGAAGGTACTGTTTCTGTTTACTTGTAAATCTTGAGGCCGCTCCTTAATCACTTTAATCTCACTTTTTCATTATTTACTTGTAATTAGCTAGGCCCTCCTTCTTAATCACTTTAATCTCACTTTTTCTATTGTTTACTTGTAAATAGCTAGGCCTCTCCATAATCACTTTAATCTCCTTATCAAAGGAATCTCTCCTTCACATGCCTTGGCCCCACCTTTAATCTTCCAAGTGCAGTTTTCAGATCTGAACTGTATATTCTGCATTTCTTTCTGCCCCATCTGCTCTTCTTCACTGTAGATCTGTACAATATTCACCATTAATATCCATGCCACCATTTCTACATTAGGCTGCCTTGAAATATCCTCTGCCAAAGACATTAGTCCATTGCTTTTCAACTTAGCATCAGGCAAGCATTTGGGCTGTGGGAAAACTGCTGCCAGACTCTTTATCAAAATATCCCAGCAATGCTTCCTTCCAAGTGCTTTTAGCTGCAGTGTGTGACTTGTGGTCCTGGAGAATTGTCTTTATAAAGTTTGGTGCACCAGGTGACGGGCACAGGCTAAAGAGCCCACCCAGCAACTGAGATTACGAAGGCATCTGAAGGAGACAAGCAATGCATGCCTTCAAAAAAATGTAGTTCCAGAGGAAAATAAAGACTAAGGCAACAACAGATGAACCCTAAACGCAAACAGACAGGAAGAAATAACAAAAAAAAAAAAAAAAAGAGCAGAAATTAATGAAATAGAAACAAAGAAATCAATATAAAAAAAAATCAATGAATCCAAAAGTTGGTTCTTTGAAAGAATAAACAAATAGACACAGACCTCTTAGCCCAGTTAACAAAGAAAGAAGACACTCCAAATCAATACAATCCATGATGAAAAGGGAAATATCACAACAGACAAGGAAAAGATCCAGAAAATCAAGGGATTGAATATTACAAGAACCTATAGTCTACCAAGTTTTAAAACCTAGAAGAAATGGTGTGAATATCTGAAATCCTGGGAATCACCAAAAGCTCAACCAAGAAGAGACAGCAGCTTAAAACAGACCCATAATATATGAAGAAATTGAGGATGTGGTAAGAAATCTCTCAACTAATAAAGCCCAGGCCCAGATGGTTTCAGGGCAGAATTCTTAAAACACTTCAAAAAGACGTACAACCATTTATTACTGAAACTGTTTAGAAGGATACAATCAGGGGAATTCTCCCAATTCCTTCTTATGAAGCAGCATCACTCTATTACCAAAACCAGGCAAAATACAACCAAATGGAGAAATTATACACCCTTCTCTAATGAACACAGATGCCAAAATTCAAAAAGATACTGGCAAATTGCATACAGACCCACATCAAGGATAGATCATCCATCATGACCAAGTTGGATTCATACCAGAGATGCAGGGATGGTTTAAACATATGAAATCATATAACATCATCAAACACATAAATGAGTCAAAGGACAAAACCACACCATCATTCAATTTGTATTGCTGCGGAAAAAGCCTTTGACAAAATCCAGCATCCCTTCATGCTTAAAGTCCTAGAAGGAATTGGATTGGAGGGATCATTCCTCAATGTAATCAAAGCCATATACAGGAAACCCACAGCCAATATCATCCTAAATGGGGAAATGACAGAAACATTCCCTTTAAAGGTAGGAACTCGGCAAGGCTGCCCCCTGTCACCACTCCTCTTCAATATAGTGCTTGAAACACTTGCTAGAGCAATAAGGCAAGAAAAGGAAATTAAAGGAGTACTAATTGGAAAAGAGGAAGTCAAGCTATCCCAATTTGCTGATGATATGATTGTTTACTTAAGGGATGCTAAAAACTCTACCAGAAAACTCCTAGAAACAATTAACAGCTTCAGCAAAGCGTCAGGATACAACATTAACCTTAAAAAAAATCAATGGCTTTTCTTTACACCAACAGTAAGCAACTGGAGAAAGAATTGAAAGAGACCTTCCCACTCACAATAGCCTCAAAAACATAACATACGTAGGAACAAACCTAACCAAAGACACCAAGGATCTCTACAACAAAATTTTTAAACCTTTAAAGAAAGAAATTGAAGAAGAAATTAGAAGATGGAAAAACCTCCCATGCTCATGGATTGGAAAAATTGAGATTGTAAAAATGTCCATTTTACCAGAACTCTTGTATAGATTTAACGCAATTCCAATCAAAGTCCCCAAGAGTTTCTTCACAGGCTTGGAAACAAAAGTCCTTAAATTCATTTGGATAAACAAAAGACCCCAAATAGCCAAAACAACCCTGAGCAAAAAGAGCTACATAGGGGGATCCCTATACCAGACTTTAAACTATACCACAGGGCTATAGTCATAAACACAACCTGGTACTGGCACAAAGACAGACCTGTTGACCAATGGAACAAAACTGAAGATCCAAATCTGAGCACATACAATTTCAGCAATCTTATATTTGTCAAGGGGGCCAAGAAGCCACAATGGAGAAAAGACAGCATCTTCAGCATGTGGTGTTGGCAAAACTGGATCACCATTTGTAGAAGAATGAAATTAAACCCCTACGTCTCGCCCTGTACAAAAGTCAAATCCAGATGGATCAAAGACCTCAGTGTGGAACCCCAAACTCTGAAGGCGATAGAAGAAAAAGTTGGCAGCAGACTACAAGACATAGGCGTAGGAATAGACTTCTTAAATTAGACAGCAGGTGCACAAGAATTAAGGTCGACAATTGACAAATGGGACCTCATTAAACTCAAAAGCTTCTGTACATCAAAAGAAACAATCAAGGAAGTGAAGAGAAATCCCACAGAGTGGGAGGAAACCTTCACTGCAGATACATCTGACAAAGCATTGATTTCCAGAATATATAAACTACTCAAAAAACAAAGAAGAAAGAAAACAAATGCCCCACTCAAGAGACGGAGCAAAGAGCTGAACAGACACTTCACAAGTGAGAAATTAGAGATGGCTGAGAAACACCTTAAGAAGTGTTCAACATCACTAATCATTAAGGAAATGCAAATCAAAACCACTTTAAGATATCATCTTACTCCAATAAGACTGGCTAGGATCAAGAAAACAAATGATACCAAGTGCTGGAGAGGTTGTGGGGAAAGGGGAACACTCATCCACTGCTGGTGGGAATGTAAACTCGTACAGCCACTATGGAAAGCAGTGTGGAGAACCCTTGGAAGACTTGGAATGAACTTGCCACCCGACCCAGCCATACCACTCCTGGGCATGTACCCTCAAGACTTACGCCACCACAGAGATACATGCACGGCCATGTTTATTTATTTCAGCTCTCTTCATAATATCAAGGAGCTGGAACCAACACAAATGCCCTCAAACTGATGAGTGGATAGAGAAAATGTGGTACAGCTACACAATGGAGTTCTATGCAGCAGTAAAGAAAGATGACATGATGAGCTTTTCAGGAAAATGGCTGGACTAGGGACATCATGCTGAGTGAAGTAACACAAGTCCCAGAAAAACAAACGACGAATGTATTCTTCATCTGTGGATGCTTAATGCCAATTACCTGGTTGTAAGTATTTCTTGCAATGGTCCCCTGAGCTTTCATCCAAAACAGTTGGATGATGCATATTGAACAACAACAACAACAACACAACAACAACAACAGAAAGGGCTGCATCGAAGAACTGATGAAACGATTGAACTTCTGCTCACAAACAGTCAAACTTCCTCAGGAGAATATTGAGAAAGACTGGAAAGAGATGAAAGGGCAGTTTGGCAGGAATGCATGATCTGGTGGGGTGGGGAAATGGGGGGGCACGGGCTAAGTTGTTAAAAAAATAAAAATCTTTATAAAAAAAAAAGAAAATGAAGTTTCCGGTCTGACCTGCTCCCCACTGCCTAACACTCAAAGCAAGATTGAGCACCTGGATATTCAAAACTCCAGTTCATTTTGGTCATTAGCCTTGACCATGGGCTCCCCTGCCTCTCAGAAAAATTAAAAAAAAAATAAAATTAATAGGGTGAGATGTGGGAAAACTTATTTAAGATTGGTTGCATTCTAAGCCAATGGGACCTCCCTGGACACACACATGGGGTGGGATTTAGTGACAAATAGGTTTAGGATTTGGCCTTGAGATTTGAGTCATGACCGATATTTCACCAGACATTTTGCAATAAACTCTCTTTCTGCATTTGGACCTCAACATGCATCTATGTGGAGTGCTTTCATGCACCTGTTTTCCACATGGCTGGTCCTGGGGTTAATCTCGGCAGCCTACCACAAGCAACATAATATTTCTTTTTTTTTTTTTTTTCTACTGGAATTTATTAGCGGTTCATCTGAGTTGTTTTAGAAGGCATCTGGGAGGCTGTATCACAGTAACCAGTATAGGAAGATAAACCCAGGACTCCGTGCTTACTGAGACTTCATTTGGGTAGCATGGGAGAAAGACCCAGTGTGGAGCACAGGGCAGGACTGATGGTTGTTTAGGTTGCAAAGGAGGACCTTCAAACAGTTCCTTAGGGAAAATACGACATCTTTCAGTTCCTAGCATAACAACCACGAGGTGAGATAAAGCAGGAGATCGAATGTTGGAGTACTGCAATTTACCCAGTTACTGATGAAGCTGGTTAGAACTTGCATGAACTCCAATTGCGCAACATACATATATTTCATAAAACTTAATGAAATTTTGTTTAATATTACATTGGTGAATTCTTAATTTTAACCTTATAATATAGATTTTTGTGTCTTCTCATTGTTTTTTTGATATTATTTAAAATATTTATTTATGTTTGTAGAGAATGGCAGGATATGTGCACTGTAGTGTATTGCCCAAGGAGACCAGAAGTGGGTGTTAGAATCCCTGAAGCTCTTAAAGAAATAGCTAGGTGATGCTAGGAATTGAATTCTGGTGTTCAAGAGCAGGAATACTTTGAACTGCTGAGCCAACTCCTAGCCCCAGGTGTTTCTTTCTTCTTCCCAAAATTTTAGATTTTATTTTGTAAAATATCTTATCAAGCTTAAACTCATATCTTTCGTTTCTCCAACTATTTCTGCCCCCAACCCAGACCAAACAATCTGTCCCATCAACCATGTCCTCATGTTTTCTTCTATATTTTTGTTTCCACTTCTTTGGAGAGGAGGGGTAACCCAGTACATCCATTTAGTGCTCCTCATATGTGCATGAGTATAGAGCCATTCCTTAAATCATGGGCAATTCACCAGTGGCCACACACATAAAGAAAAATGACTGTCCTTTCCACAACAGCTCTGAACTACTAATATCTTTTCATTTAGGAGTGGAGGCCTCATGATCTTGACCCCGAACCATGATGGAATCTTTACTGTCTTATTACTGTGTAGATATTGTGCAGGTGACCACAGGTGTGGTGAGTCTATGAATGCAAAGTAAATGTCATGGCCACAGGCAACATTAATCAGCACTTGCCCATATTTAACTCCTACATTATTTTCTGTTTCTTCTTCTGTTATGTTTCATGGGCCTTGGGTGGAAGGTTGACAAAGATGTTTTTTATGCTTGAGCACTCACAGTCATTATTAGTACCTGACCAGTAAGATTCCATTCATTTGAGGGCTGTTCACTACAAAAAGAAAGCGTCCAGGGAACAAGAACTTGGAAATATGCGAATGTGTGACATCCTAGAAAGAAAAACTGTTCTCTCATTTTATTCCTAGCTTCAACTGTCTGTTTTGGTGTTTTTTTTTTTTTTTTTTAATTATTTTTTTGATGTTTTGTGCTTTCATACTTTTTTCCAATTCAGTTTCAGGCTTATTTCCCTTTCCTTCCCCCCCCCCATCCCAGATCCAGCATTCCCCTATAACTGTCCTCTCTTTCTCCTACAGTTTTTTTTTTTTTCATTTCTTAGCCTAAAGTGGATATCACATGAGACATCAAGCATCCTTCATCAAAACCTATCGTGCGGCTGTTGTTGCCCAAAACACACTACGCCCCACCATCCCGTGGGTGGGGGGGTGGATAGGTTGTTGTGTTCAATCAAGTGTAGATCAATAGGAGTGTTCAACACTATTGCTGTATGTGTTCACCATTCACCCATCGACAGCCCTTACATTCTTACCACCCCCCTCTTCTGCAGGTTGTTCCCTAGGCTTAGAAAAGGGGCACAGGTGGCATGAGAGTAAAACAGGTCCACTCTCTCTGGAGCTTTGACTTGGACTCTGGTCAATCTGGCTGTTTCCTTTCATGGGATGAAATGTTGTCCAGGAATTAACCGTTGATCCTATAATGAAGAACAAGCAATTAGATATATAGGTATTTAAGAGCAGCACCAATATCTTTTAATGGTAGTTGGTACCTTAGCATAGACACATGTTTGGATGATGTTTAAATCCATGAATTAAATTTTTCCCCCCTGTTAAAAATGGACAGGGTCTTACTGTGGCTTATAACATCTAACCTGTAGAGGATGTAAGCTTGTGGCATCAGCCATGGGTTTTTCTACCAGGGGAGAGCCAATAGCACAATTAGATTTGGGATATAACAGGCACATGGCTGCCTCTGCTGCACATATTTCCAGGGCAGGTGAGGTAGTGTAGCTGGTGCGACGGAGGGGTGTTGCTTGACTCAGGAGACCCCATATTTTGCTTTATTGGTTTTGGCCTTTGGAAACACTCTCTGGCATTACCAAGAGCCATCGTATACACTTGCATGTGTGGTCGTATCAATACATCCCTCCATGTTACGTCAGGTCCTTCGTGGCCAGGGGCGCCAAGCCGCCCCACAAAAAGGTAAGGCTCCTTGCCTCTAAGTGTTTTGGTGTTTTAAGAACAAGTTGAAATCCAGGAAACTGGAAAGTGGTCCATTGGTGTGGGAAATACATTAATAGAGGAGACTTAGGCAATTAAGGTAAAATGAAGTAGGAGATAGAATCTAGGTTGGAAAGGCATGAAGAACGCGCACAGGAGGATTGTGGGGTGGGGGAAGGGTAAGGAACTACTTGCAACCTAATTAACATTATCTTGGCAACCAATTAAAATGTGGAACTTGTCAGATTAGGTGAGAATAATATATGTGCTATGAAAGATAGGGGAAATACGTGAGTTTCAATAGAATGATGGGTGAAGCGAAGGAAATGGATAATGAAGACAGGTAGGTAGAGGGTATACCAAGAAACTAAACATAAGGAAACTATTGCACTAGTTTAGTAACTAATTTCAAATGTAATGTACAAAATAAGGTGGACACAAAGATACAAAATGGTTAGGAACAATGGTTAACATTCGGGTTAGGGATATGGCACAATAGTTCAGATGAGATATTTTTTTCACAAATGTACACACGGGTCTCCATTAAAAGACCCTGACTATTTCCATTTACCTTACTTCCAACCGATAACTACATGATTAAGCCCTGTTACTGAAGACACCATACACTTTGGCTGCAGGGCATAGATAAAACAGTCTCAAAACAATTTTGGAAATACCTCCAAACTGGCTAGGTTTTCATAGTGCCAATAAGGCACTATCCAGTGTCTGGGGAGAAAAGATATCAGTGGACAACTTCACTGGATGCTACAGTGCTCACCTGCTAAGCAAGATCTCTCCATCCGTGCTATAGTAGAAAGACTGCAATGGGCTGACCAACTGCTTTATGACTGAATTCGAGGTTTGCCCCATGACAAGGATTTCATGCCTGGTGCTGTAAACCTGACCCAAAGACCCATGAATGAAGAGATCCTAGACCTTGCTTGTACGTTGCTGTTGCTTATTTTGTAAGTATCATGGTTGTCAACTGCTTTCTACAATGTTATGTTGTACACCACAGTCACAGGATGTGTTTTGAACCTGTAAGAAAGCTCCTTCTGTATTCTTAAAGAAATAGGGTAGCTCAAATAAACAACAAATTAGGAAATGACAAAATATTTCACTTATAATTGCACCCAAAAGAACGAATTTCAATCTGTATACGTTCCTTGTAATGGAAAGCAGGCAAACGTGGTGAAAATGACTTGATCTTTCCTTTTGCTGTTTAGATCGTCTTGCAAAGCTACTTATTTTTAAGCAATAACTTATGCCAAACTGCTGTAACATAAATCTATAGTGAAAAATTAAGAGTGGATCAGGTGTTTCCCAGATGAATATTCTTGTGAAAATAAAATCTCCACCACTGATCTGTGAGGAGGAAACATGAACCTTTTGAGAGCCAGGAGGATTGAGGGAATAAGATGCTGAAAGCGACAGATATCACCTTCCTTCTGGCTTTGTCTTATGACAGAAATTCATTTGAGATGACCTTGAGACTTGTGGAATATTTTAGGAAAGAAAATAATGGGAAAGAGAAATGAAAAGTTAGTCATCTATGGAAAAGAATATCCTTAACACCAACAGGGAGTTCTCTGTAACTCAGAGAAACAAAGCAAGGCAAAATGGAACTGCCTCTGAAGAAAAAAAGTATTAGGGGGTCTAGGAAGTGATAAACACGTTGTGAAAAAGCAGGAGAGAGGACACAGCACACACGAAGAAGAAGTTCTTAGAAAAATTTAATTCTTTAAATTTAAAAATATTAGTGTTCAGTCTGTGGACAGCTCAAATATTCTTATTACTGTTGTCGTGTTATAATTACTAACCAGTGGAAATTTAAATTCATTTTGTTATAATCCATCTCTTTTAAAGCCTGTCATTTCTCTTATAAAAGGTATATTTATGGCCATATAGGTAATTTATTTTGAAAATGTATTATCTAAGACTGAAGAAAACGAAGATCATTTAGATGAACTGAACAACCCTTTTCACCAGGAAGGGCTATGTGCCTCTGACAATGCAGCCCAGGCTAGTATCCATACCATGAAAAGCTCAACTACAGTGCAAAAGCACTTACTTTGAGTTGTCCTCATTTCAACAGTTTTCCTAAGAAATTCATCCAAATGGCATAATGAAATCCACCATGGTTTGGAAGAACTTGTGGTAAAGGGAAGGAAAAAGGTTTTCTAATTAAGAAATTCATTTGCCCAAACATGTAACTGAGGCAGATTTACAATTCAGGAGTAAGGCAGAAAATAGGTATCATAGATATAGGTTAACAAAGGAGTGGTGTTGTGGTGTGTGTGTGTGTGTGTGTGTGTGTTGTGTGGTGTTGTGGTTGTCTCGTCTGTCTGTGTGTGTTGCAGTGGTTCATAACTAATAGCTATGCATCTTTAGAATTTTCCCACAGGAAGCAGGAATTCAGCTCTGATGACAGAAAAGAAAATTTGTGGCTGCGATTTTCTCATTAAATTCTTACGCTGAAATACCGACAGACTACACTTCATTCACCATTTTTTTTGTTTTTCAGCCAGATAACCTCATGTGGGTTGCACGATGCATGGAGTTCCAGACATTTTCTTTCTGCCTCAGGCAAGCATGGGAAATGTACTAAGATAAGAAGAGTACTTGAACCTAAATGATGTTGAAAAATAAAGAAGACGGAGGCTGGAGCCAATAGCCAAGCGTCTTGAAGAACAAACATATATAAAAATGAAAACGTAGTTATTATCACTAATGACATCTCAGCTCTTGTGCTGAATACATTGCATGCAATCATCACTTTCCTCAATTTCCAGAAGCTTATGTCCACAGGATCCATAACAGTGATGTCTTTATTTAACATGTTATGATATGGATTAAAAAAAATACATATGATTAATCATCTGACATTAGGACTGAGCAAGGAGTTATGAATATAAAATTACTACATCCTACCTATTTCCCTACAATATATCATTTCTTCTAAACTTCAGTGTTTGTACACTTGTATATGTCACATGAAAATAAAAATTACTCATACAGAAAGCAAAAAAACTGACAAAATCTAGATGTATTATATGTTATTATATATTGCATGATTGTATATAGAAATGTATGTTATTATATATAATACTATATGAATATATATATTATATATATATTTATCTATATATATATTCATATATGGGAAACTGGAAAGTGTCCATCTGGTGTGGGAAATACATTAATAGAGGAGACTTAGGCAATTAAAGGTAAAATGAAAGTGGAGATAGAATACTGTGTGTGGAAAGGCATAAGAACCCAGCACAGGAGGATTTGGGGTGGGGGAAGAAGGCTTAAGGAAACTTACTTGCAACCTAATTAAACTTATCTTGCAACCTAATTAAAATGTGTAACTTGTCAGGATAGGTGAGAATAGATATATGTGCTATGAAAGAATAGGGAAATACTGGAGTTTCAATTAGGAATGGAGGTGAAGGAAGGAATGATAATGAAGAAGAGGTAGGAATGGGGTAACCAAAACTAAACATCTAAGGAAAACTATTGCACTATTTAGTAAACTAATTTCAAAATGTAATGTAAAAAATAAGGTGGAACAAAGATACTATGAATGGGTAGACAATGGTGAACA
The DNA here is from genome assembly GCA_009823505.1 of Rhizomys pruinosus. NCBI lineage: Eukaryota > Metazoa > Chordata > Mammalia > Rodentia > Spalacidae > Rhizomys > Rhizomys pruinosus. The sequence continues at coordinate 1,091,319 of VZQC01013833.1, forward strand.
TTGGGTTAGTGATATGGCAAATATCAGATGAGTAATTTTTTCACAAATGTACAAAGGGGTCTCCATAAAACCCATGCTATTTCCATTTACCTTACGTAACCAACCATAACTCATGATAAAGACCCTATAACTGAAGACAACATACACTTTGGCTGCAGGGCATAGATAAAACAGTCTCAAAACAATTTTTCTACTGGATAATTTATTAGAGGTTCATCTGAGTTGTCTTAGAAGGCATCTGGGAGGCTGTATCACAGTAACCAGTATAGGAAGATAAACACAGGACTCAGTGCTTACTGAACCTCATTTGGTGACCATGGGAAAGAAAGACCCCAGTGTGGAGCACAAGGGCAGGACTGATGGTTGTTTAGGTTTGACAAGGAGGAGCCTTCAAACAGTTCCTTAGGGAAAATACGACATCTTTCAGTTCCTAGCATAACAACCACGAGGTGAGATAAAGCAGGAGATCGAATGTTGGAGTACTGCAATTTACCCAGTTACTGATGAAGCTGGTTAGAACTTGCATGAACTCCAATTGCGCAACATAATATTTTCATAAAACTTAATGAAATTTTGTTTAATATTACATTGGTGAATTCTTAATTTTAACCTTATAATATAGATTTTTGTGTCTTCTATTGTTTTTATTGAATATTATTTAAAATATTTATTTATGAGTTTGTAGAGAATGGCAGGATATGTGCACGTGTGTAGTTGCCCAAGAAGACCAGAAGTGGGTGTTAGAATCCCTGAAGCTCTTAAAGAAATAGCTAGGTAGATGCTAGGAATTGAATTCTGGTGTTCTAGAGAGCAGGAAGTACTTTGAACTGCTGAGCCAACTCTCTAGCCCCAGGTGTTCCTTTTCTTCTTCCCACAAAATTTTAAGTATTTTATTTTGTAAAATATCTTATCAAGCTTAAACTCATATCTTTCGTTTCTCCAACTATTTCTGCCCCCAACCCAGACCAAACAATCTGTCCATCAACTCATGTCCTCATGTTTTCTTCTATATTTTTTGTTTCCACTTCTTTGGAGAGGAGGGGTAACCCAGTACATCCATTTAGTGCTCCTCATATGTGCATGAGTATAGAGCCATTCCTTAAATCATGGGCAATTCACCAGTGGCCACACACATAAAGAAAAATGACTGTCCTTTCCACAACAGCTCTGAACTACTAATATCTTTTCATTTAGGAGTGGAGGCCTCATGATCTTGACCCCGAACCATGATGGAATCTTTACTGTCTTATTACTGTGTAGATATTGTGCAGGTGACCACAGGTGTGGTGAGTCTATGAATGCAAAGTAATGTCATGGCCACAGGACAACATTAATCAGCACTTGCCCATATTTCAACTCCTACATTATTTCTGTTTCTTCTTCTGTTATGTTTCATGGGCCTTGGTGGAAGGGTTGACAAAGATGTTCCTTTTATGCTTGAGCACTCACAGTCACTTATTAGTACCTTGACCAGTTAAGATTCCATTCATTGAGGGCTGTTCACTACAAAAAGAAGAGTCTCCAGGGAACAAGAACTGGAAAATTATGCTGAATGTGTGACAGTCCTAGAAAGATAAAACTGTTCTCTCATTTTATTCCTAGCTTCAAATCTTGTTTTGGTTGGTTTTTTTTTTTTTTTTTTTAATTTTTTTTTTTTTATGTTTTGTGCTTTTCATACTTTTTCCAATTCAGTTTCAGGCTTATTTCCCTTTCCTTCCCCCCCCCCATCCCAGACAGCATTCCCCAAAACTGCCTGCATCTTTCTCTACAGTTTTTTTTTTTTCATTTCTAGCTAAGTGATATCCATGAGTACTAAGCATCCTTCATGCAAAACCTATCTGCAGGCTGTGTTGCCCAAACACCTACGCCCCACCATCCGTTGGGGGGTGGAAGGTGTTGTGTTCAATCATGTTGATCAAATGAGTGTTCAGACTACATTGCTGTAGTTTTCACCATGCACCCACGAAGCCCTTAATTCTACCACGCCCCCTCTTCTGCAGGTTGTTCCCTAGGCTTAGAAAAGGGGCACAGGTGGTGAGAGGTAAAACAGTCCACTCTCTCTGGAGCTGTTGACTTGGACTCTGGTCAATTCTGGCTGTTTCCTTTCATGGGTGACAAGTCTGTCCAGGAATAACCTTCGATCCTACTAATGAAGAACAAGCAATTAGATATATAGGTATTTAAGAGCAGCACCAATAGTTTTAATGGTAGTTACTTAGCATAGACACATGTTTGGATATGTTAATCCATGAATTACAATTTTCCCCCCTGTTAAAATGACAGGGTCTTACTGTGGCTTATAACACTAACCTGTAGAGGATGTAAGCTTGTGGCATCAGCCATGGGTTATTTCTACCAGGGGAGAGCCAATAGCCAATTAGATTTGGGATATACAGGCACATGGCTGCCTCTGCTGCACAGTATTTCCAGGCAGGTGAGGTGTAGCTGGTGCTGACGGTGGAGTCTTGCTTGACTCAGGGAGACCCATATTTGCTTTATTGGTTTAGTGGCCTTTGGTAACACTCTCTGGCATTCCAGAGGCCATCTGTACACTTGCATGTGTGGTCTCAATACATCCCTCCCATGTTAACGTCAGGTCTTCGTTGGCCAGGGGATCCAAGGCCCCACAAAAGGTAAGGGCTCCTTGCCTCTAAGTTGTTTTGGTGTTTTAAAGAACAAGTGAAATCCAGGGAAACTGGAAAGTGTCCATCTGGTGTGGGAAATACATTAATAGAGGAGACTTAGGCAATTAAAGGTAAAATGAAAGTGGAGATAGAATACTGTGTGTGGAAAGGCATAAGAACCCAGCACAGGAGGATTTGGGGTGGGGGAAGAAGGCTTAAGGAAACTTACTTGCAACCTAATTAAACTTATCTTGCAACCTAATTAAAATGTGTAACTTGTCAGGATAGGTGAGAATAGATATATGTGCTATGAAAGAATAGGGAAATACTGGAGTTTCAATTAGGAATGGAGGTGAAGGAAGGAATGATAATGAAGAAGAGGTAGGAATGGGGTAACCAAAACTAAACATCTAAGGAAAACTATTGCACTATTTAGTAAACTAATTTCAAAATGTAATGTAAAAAATAAGGTGGAACAAAGATACTATGAATGGGTAGACAATGGTGAACATTGGGTTAGTGATATGGCAAATATCAGATGAGTAATTTTTTCACAAATGTACAAAGGGGTCTCCATAAAACCCATGCTATTTCCATTTACCTTACTTACCAACCATAACTACATGATAAGACCCTATACTGAAGACACCATACACTTTGGCTGCAGGGCATAGATAAAACAGTCTCAAAACAATTTTGGAAATACCTCCAAACTGGCTAGGTTTCATAGTGCCAGAAGGCACTATTCCAGTTGCTGGGGGAGAAAAGATATCAGTGGACAACTTCACTGGATGCTACAGTGCTCACCTGCTAAGCAAGATCTCTCCATCCGTGCTATAGTAGAAAGACTGCAATGGGCTGACCAACTGCTTTATGACTGAATTCGAGGTTTGCCCCATGACAAGGATTTCATGCCTGGTGCTGTAAACCTGACCAAAGACCCATGAATGAAGAGATCCTAGACCTTGCTTGATAGTTGCTGTTGCTATTTTGCTAAGTGATCATGTTGTCAAACTGCTTTCTAAATATTTATGTGTGTACCCACAGTCACAGGATGTGTTGAACCTGTAAGAGAAGCTCCTTCTGTATTCTTAAAGAAATAGGTGTAGCTCAAAGTAAACCAAATTAGAAAATGACAAAATATTTCACTTATAATTGCACCCAAAAGAACGAATTTCAACTGTATAAGTTCCTTGTAATGGAAAGCAGGCAAAGTGGTGAAAATGACTTGATGCTTTCCTTTTGCTGTTTAGATCTGTCTTGCAAAAGCTACTTATTTTTAGCAATAACTTATGCCAAACTGCTGTAACATAAATCTATAGTGAAAAATTAAGAGTGGATCAGGTGTTTCCCAGATGAATATTCTGTGAAAATAAAATCTCACCACTGATCTGTGAGGAGGAAACATGAACCATTTTGAGAGCCAGGAGGATTGAGGGAATAAGATGCTGAAAGCGACAGATATCACCTTCCTTCTGGCTTTGTCTTATGACAGAATATTCATTTGAGAATACCTTGAGACTTTGAATATTTTAGGAAAGAAAATAATGGGAAAGAGAAATGAAAAGTTAGTCATCTATGGAAAAGAATATCCTTAACACCAACAGGGAGTTCTCTGTAACTCAGAGAAACAAAGCAAGGCAAAATGGAATGAAGAAAACAAAGATTAGGGAGGTCTAGAGAAGTGATAAACACGTGTGAAAAGCAGGAAGAGGACACAGCACACAGAAGAAGAGTTCTAGAAAATTTCAATTCTTTAAATTTAAATATTAGTTTCAGTCTGTGGACAGCTCAAATATTCTTATTACTGTTGTCGTGTTATAATTACTAACCAGTGGAAATTTAAATTATCTTTGTTATAATCCATCTCTTTTTAAAGCCTGTCATTTTCTCCTTATAAAAGGTATATTATATGGCATATAGGTAATTATTTGAAAATGTATTATCTAAAGACTGAAGAAAACGAATATCATTTAGATTAACTGAAACCCTTTCACCAGGAAGGGAATGTGCCTCTGAAATGCAGCCAGCTAGTATCCATACCATGAAAAGCTCAACTACAGTGCAAAAGCACTACTTTGAGTTGTCCTCATTTCAACATTTTCTTAAGAAATTCATCCAAATGGCATAATAAATCCACAATGGTTGGAAGAAGCTTGGTGGTAAAAGGAAGGAAAAAGTTTTCTGAATTAAGAAATTCATTTGCCCAAACATGTAACTGAGGCAGATTTACAATTCAGGAGTAAGGCAGAAAATAGGTATCATAGATATAGGTTAACAAAGAAGTGTGTGTGTGTGTGTGTGTGTGTGTGTGTGTGTGTGTATGTGTGTGTGTGTCTGTCTGTCTGTCTGTGTGTTTGCAGTGGTTCATAACTAATAGCTATGCATCTTTAGAATTTTCCCACAGGAAGCAGGAATTCAGCTCTGATGACAGAAAAGAAAATTTGTGGCTGCGATTTTCTCATTAAATTCTTACGCTGAAATACAGAAGACTAAACTTCATTTCACCATTCAGCCAGATACCTCATGTGTGGTTGCAGATGCATGGAGTTCCAGACATTTTCTTTCTGCCTCAGGCAAGCATGGGAAATGTACTAAGATAAGAAGAGTACTTGAACCTAAATGATGTTGAAAAATAAAGAAGACGGAGGCTGGAGCCAATAGCCAAGGTCTTTGAAGAACAAAAATAATAAAAATAAAACTGTATATTAATCACAATACATCTCAGCTCTTGTGCTGAATACATTGCATGAATCATCACTTTCCTCAATTTCCAGAAGCTTATGTCCACAGGATCCATAACAGTGATGTCTTTATTTAACATGTTATGATATGGATTAAAAAAAATACATATGATTAATCATCTGACATTAGGACTGAGCAAGGAGTTATAAATATAAAATTACTACATCCTACCTATTTCCCTACAATATATCATTTCTTCTAAACTTCAGTGTTTGTACACTTGTATATGTCACATGAAATAAAAACTACTCAGATACAAGAACAAAAAACTGACAAAATCTATATGTATTATATATTTATTATATATGCATAATTTATTATATAAAATGTATGTTACTATATATATATATATATATATATATATATAATATATATTATAATCTTAGCAGCCAAACTGACTTTCTTTGGTATAAATAACCTAATAAAGCCAGGTTTGCAGGCACATGCCTTTCATCCCAACACTCGGATCTCTGTGAGTCCAAGGACAGCCTGGTCTACAAAGTGAGTTCTGGGACAGCTGGGGCTATAGGGAGAACCTGTCTCAAAAAATAAAATAAGGTAAACCAAAATAAGTAAATAAAATAAATAAATAAATAAATAACCTACTTAAAATTTCTTATTCTAAGACACTCAGAATTTCCTCTCACCCTGTACAAAAATCAACTCCAAGTGGATCAAAGATCTCAACAGGTAACCTCCAAACCTGAAGGTGATAGAAGAAAAAGGTGGCAACAACCTACAAGTCATAGGCATAGGAAAGGACTTTCTAAATCACACAGCAGCTGCGTAGGAAATGCGGTCAACAGTTGACAAATGGGACCTCATAAAACTCAAATCTTCTGTACAATGAAAGAAACAATCAAGGAAGTGAAGAAAAAACCCACAGATTGGGAGGAAATCTTCACCAGTGATACATCTGACAAAGCATTAACATCTAGACATTTGTAGTTTACTCAAAAAACGAAGAAGTAAGAAAACAAATGACAAGATGGAGTAAAGATCTGAACAGGGACTTCACCAGTGAGGAATTAAAGATGGCTGAGAAGCATCTAAAAAGTGTTCAACATCATTATTAAAGAAATGTAAATTAAAACCACTCTCAGATATCATCTCACTCTGATACTACTGGCTAAGATCAAGAAAACAAAAGACACCAAATGCTGGAGAGGTTGTGGTGAAAGGGGAACACTCATCCACTGCTGGTGGGAATGTAAACATGTACAACCATTATGGAAAGCAGTGTGAGAACCCTTAAAAGACTCAAAATGAGCCTACCATTCGATCCAGTCATACCACTCCTGGGTATATACTCACAAAACTCATCTTAGAGCAAAGATACATGCACATCTATGTTTATTACAGCTCTCTTCACTATAGCAAAGAGATGGAATCAACCTAAAGGCCCCCAACAGATGACTGGATGAAAAAAATGTGGTACATCTACACAATGGAGTTATATGAAAGATGAAATCATAAACTTTGCAGGTCAATGGATGGAACTCAAAGCCATTGTGCTAGGTGAAGTAACACAGTCTCAGAAAAACAAAAGGTGAATGGCTTCCCTGATTTGTGGATGCTAACACCAAATCCCCAGTTGAAACGAAGCTGAACAACATTATTGTTATGTTTCTTTTTATCTGAAAGAAAATGTGTTGTTATAATGTAAATCTCTCAATGGGCTCTACAGTTGACCTACCACATCTTTTCAGACTCTGTAATCACTGTATATAGGTGAAAGGTATGCATTCATACTTTAGAGTAATATAAAATTAATAGGGGAAATTGTGAATTCCTAAATATATTTTGAAATTAACATACAGTTTATTCTCAGAGGTCATAATTTTGATGCATATATGACAATTATATTGCCATAGGTTGGAGCAATACAAAGGGGAGGGAAAACCAACAACATAAAGACTGTTAAAGGGGGCTGGAGAGATAGCCTAGTGGTTAAGAGCACCGACCACTCTTGCAGAGGACCCGGGTTCAATCCCCAACACCCACATGGCGGCTAAGAACCATCTGTAACTCCAGTTCCAGGAGAACTCCAGTTCCAGGGGAATTCAAGACCCTCTTCTGACCTCTGCAGCATTGCATGACACGGGTGCACAGACCTACATGCACACAGTACACTCATACACATACAAAAATAAATAAAATTAAAACATTTAAAAAAAGACTATTAAAGAACTGAATGATACAGTTAAACTCTGACAAAAACAAGCTTCTGCAGGAAAAATCTTTGCAAAGACTGAGAGAAAGACGCAAGAAATGTATGGCAGAAAGCATGTATGGGGTGGGATGGGGGCAGGGAGAGGGGAATGTGTCTAAATTGGACTGGAAAAACTGAAAGTTAATGAATGAAATACATAATTCATCAATAAAAGTATTTTTTAAAAAGAAGATGCAAATTAAAACCAGCTTAAAATTTCTTCTTTCCCTGATAAGACTGGCTAAGATTAGGAAAACAAATGAGACCAAATCCTGGAAAGGTTGTAGGGAAAGAGGAGCATTCATTCACTGCTGGTGGGAATGCAAACTCGTGCAACCTCTATAGAAAGTGGTATGGACATGTATGGCATAATGTATGAGCTATGGTTGGGTGGAGGGGGGGCATGGAAGGGTGAATGAGTCTAAATTGGACTGAGAAAACCTATCACCTGATCCTGTCATACCACTCCTGGGTATAAACCCACAAGACTCAACTTGCCCCAGAGAAACATGCAAAACCATGTTTATTGCAGCTTTCTTCACAATCATGAAGAGCTAGAAGCAACTCAAGTGTCCCCAACAAATGAGTGGATAAAGAAAACATCATATATCTACACAATGGAGTTGTATGCAGTGGTAAGAAAGACAACATCATGTGCTGCATTTTTAAAGGGAGTTATGATTTTTTTTCTTTAAAAAGGAGCTATTTGAGCTATTCATACATTTATTGAGCTTTTGTGCATTTCATATGGCATTTCTTATGGCCACCAGAAGGGAAACATGGAGAACTGAAAGAATTACACTGAGCTGAAAAAAGAACCAGGGTACTTCTCTGTTTTTTGTTTGTTTGATTTAACTTTTATATCTCCATCCATGCATGGACTAAAGACACAGAGAGCTCTGCTTTTATACTGATACCTATTATAGTAGTTCAGTAAAACATGAGCAATATAGCATTATAAACATAGTTTGCCTTCTTGAGAGAAAAAATGTGTCTCCCGAGAAAGTAGGGGAGTACCAGCATTCTTGAGATAACACCTCAGCAAGCACTCTTGCATAAACATTCCCATGACACAAGGCTGTCTAAGCATACATGCTCAAGTTTACAGTTTAATTTACCAAGCATATTTTTTAATTCAAAGAACACTATTTCACAGTCCCTATAAGTTCTCAATCAAATTTAGATTCCATACCCATCCATGACCCCACATACCCTCTTCCACCCAATGTCCTTTGGTACAAGTTCATCTGATGAAGTCTAGTCAGCCTTTCTAGATATATTAAGGAAGGTGCTTTCTCCCTCACTCATCACTAATCAGTCTCCAACAGTTTCCATGCTGGGGCCACCAACCCGCTACCCATTTCCCTGTCTCCACTCTGGGCCAAAGTCTGATTGTGTTCATATGGGCCTTGTGCTTCACCATACCATTGCCACAAGTCCACCTGAACAAGATTCCAGTGGCCTGATACCCTGTGTTTCCCCATGTTCATGGACCAACCATGGGTCTGAGATTTCTTCAGCCCCCTCTTCTACAAAGGTCCCCTGAGCTGTGGATGGGTGAAATTTAATACATGCATCCTATCCAATGACACACACTCTCTTGTTCTCTAAGAGCCTGTCAGAGTTTACTAATTGTCTGATAGTCCTTTAGTCATGCATGGCCCACAATCCACACAATCTTCTCCCCTCTCTTGAACAGGGCCTGGCATTCCCACAGGACTGTGAGTTTCAAGGTTGTCTCCTGCCTGCAGGCCTATAGTCTCTAGGCTTAGCTCAGGCAAGGAGGGGGGAGGGGACCATGAGGGATTTACTAAATGGAATAGAAAGACAAAGAAAGACAAACAGGCATGGACTTAGAGAGCCTGGGAGATAAAGCTCTCTCTCCTTATTCATGCCAGCAGTATGCTTATATACCAAAAGTTACTGTGCTCTACGCAAAAAAGTGTGGGACAGGCAGAAGGGAGGGATGAGCCACCTTGACTGTAATCAGGGAGCTGCAGAGCTCCTGTTTGTGCAACAGGTAAACTAGGGGTGACATTTTTGCTCAATGCCTCAAGGGAAGGAGCTATCCAGGTCTGGAACTTTGCAGAGATAGGTGAAGCCAGAAAACATTGTAGTATCCTGGACCTTCTGGAGCTACAGATAACTCACAGAGGCAACTGAATGCCCACAGAGATGTCAGATAATTCCTGGAGGTTTTGCAGGACAGGTCTTACAAGTTCTTGCCTCAAGCCAGGCAAAGTTTCATTCCTACAAGAGCCAGATGTGGCTTTCTGTGTGCAGCACAGTCAGTCTTATAAGGAAGCGTTTCTAGTGAGAGTTGAGGGATGAACTAGTGTTCTCTCCACCCCCTCTCACTGTGTTCCATGAGTCTTAGGTTTAGAGGTTTCACTGAAGATATGACACCTCAGAGTGAGCATGTCTCAGATCTATATTATATATGCGTGACAAGTTATGGAACTCTACAGTAACTTACATTTATTGAAAAAGATTTTTTGATGAGTGGTGTACAGCATATTTCTCTATAAATATAAGAATCCAGATTTGGCATATAGTAAAAAATTTCATTTGTTGAGAGACATGATAGAGATAGGATTTTCTCTAGGATTCATGGCCACTCTGATGATGTATATTTAGCCACAATTACAATGTCATCCACAAGTTCACTCTTATTCAGAGGGCTTAATTCCAATTAGACAGATAATTAATATATTAGTCAATTTTCTGTTGCTGTGATAAAACCACCATGACCAAGGGAATTTATAAAAGGAAGAGTTTATTTGAGCTTATGATTGATGATTCCATGGTATCAGAGTCCATTGTGGCAGGAGGCATGGTGGCTGGGGCTGGAGTAGCAAGCCGAGGGTCACATCTCACAATGAGCACAGGAAGCTGAGAAAGAGAGAGAGAGACTGGAGACTGCAAGGCTTGTTAAACTCACTAAGCCGGCCCCCAATAACATACTTCCTCCCACAAGGCCACACCTTTTAAGACCTCCAAGAACAGTGCCCACAAACTGCAGACAAAATGTCTGAATAATTAAAGCCTATGGGGGGACACTCTCATTCAAACCACCACATTCCAATCCCTGGCCCCCATAGGCTCATGACCATATAAAAAAACAAAATATACTTAGTCCAACCTTAAAAGTACCCATAGTCTTTACCAGTCTCAATTCTATTCAAAAGTCTATAGTCCAAAATCTCTTCTGAGACAAAGGCCAATCTCTTAACTGTAGGCTCCTGTAAAATCAAAAGGCAAATTACATACTCCCAACATACAGTGGAACTGAATACACATTCCCATTCCAAAAGGGATGAATAGAGGCATAGTGAGGAAATATTGGACCAAAACAAGACTGTAAACCAGCAGGGCAAACACCAAGTCCAGTAGCTCCATGTTCAACTTCTGGGAATTTATTTCCAAAGGGCTTAGATGGCTCAGGTCTTCCAGGATTGAGTGCAACATGAATCTCTTCCTTAGGCTGGTACTATTCCCTGTATGCAGCCCTCCTTGGCAAATATCAAAGCTCTGGCATCTCAAATGTCTTCTTGGGGTCTCCACATTCACAGCTTCACGCAAGGGCCTATCAGGGCTTTCTTTATTCAGGGATGTCCCTGCTACATTCTTCCTGGCGTCTGTGGCTCTCTGGAACCATGGAGAAAGAAATGATGACTCCTTCACTCTTGCAAACTTCATGCCTCTAATGCCAGCAGCACATGAATGAAACTGCCAAGTTTGGCTACAAATTTGGGATGGATCCTGGCCTATTTCAAACACATTTGCAATTTTTCTCTGCCCTTGACTTGTTGGAGCAGAAAATCCTTTCGGTATTTTCATTTCAAAAGTTGGAGGATTAGCTGGGTGTGGTCTTGCCCTGAAGGTACTCTTTCTGTTGTTTACTTGTAAATCTCGAGGCCCCTCCTTAATCACTTTAATCTCACTTTTTCCATTGTTTGCTGAATAGCTAGGCAGGTCTCCTTAATCACTTTATTCTCCTTATCAAAAGGAACCTCTCCTTCACATGTCTTGGCCCCACCTTTAATCTTCCTAGTGCAGTTTTCAGATCCAAACTGTACATTCTGCATTTATTTCTGCCCCATATGCTCTTCTTCACTGTAGATCTATACAATATTCACCACTAATAGCCATGCCACTACTTCTACATTAGGCTGTCTTGAAATATCCTCTGCCAAAGACATTAGTCCATTGTTTTTCAACTTAGCATCAGGCAAGCATTTGGGCTGTGGGCAAACTACTGCCAGACTCTTTATCAAAATATCCCAGTTGCTGCCTAAGTCTTTATTTTCATCTGGAATTATATTTTTGGCAGAAATATTTTCTTCCAGGCTTCTACTAGAATGGCCCAGTAAGCTCTGCTTACAGTAGTCAACAGCTTTTCTAGCTCAAATTTCCAAAGTTTTCCACATTTCTCCAAACATCCACATGGTCAGGTTCTTCACAGCCAACAGCCCACTCTCTGGTACAAATAATTGTATTAGTCACTTTTCCGTTGCTGTGATAAAACCACAATGACCAAGGGAACTTACAAAAGGAAGAGTTTATTTGAGCTCATGGTTGACAGTTCCAGGGAATCAGAAACCATTGTGGTGGGAAGCATGGTGGCCGGGGCTGGAGCAGCAAGCTGAGGGTCACATCTCACAAAGAGCACAGGAAGGAGAGAGAGAGACTGGAGACTAAAAGACTTGTTAATCTCACTAAGCCCATACTCAGTGACATACTTCCTCCAGCATGGCCACACCTTCTAAGACCTACAAGAACAGTGCCACTAACTGGAGATAAAATGTCTGAATACTTAAAGTCTATGGGGGGGACACTCTCATTCAAACCACCACAATTAGACAGATAATTCTAATCACCCCAAGGATAATAGTGCTACTACCAAAACGTCAGAAGCAGTTTGCTATGCCAGTCTTTATGATCATTCAACCCTAGGACTGTGCTGGACCATTCATTAACCTTCACCATCAGCAGCCTCCATAACATCCCCTAGATCTGAGGGATATGTTAGATTATAATTAGATAGTGTATGGTAAGAAATTTCATTTGTCTAGAGATATGACACCTAAAGGCTTTTTTTGAGGTTTTATATCCACTTGAGTGCTGTGCATTTGGCTGAGTTTATAGTGGCTCTTATGGATTCACTTCCACTGAGAGAGATCCAATTCCAATTATATAGCTGTTGACCATCCCCAAGACAATAGTGCCTTTACTGCACCAATAGAGGTAGTTTTCTGGCTGTTAAAGTTTGACACTGGCTGTACCATTTATTGATTTTTTTAGAAGTGTGCACATTGTGTAGCATTATGAGCACTTAACTTCAGACAGAAAGGTTGTAAGTCAGTTCCTCTTCCATTAATCTAAGTCATATCCCTGAAGCATGTCCAGTTCTGAACAGTAGGGTCTTAGTTTCTATTTCTGGTAGATAACCAAGAGCTTTTTATGTAGCCTGCCTTGCTTTGAAAGTCACTTGGATCTCTTTCACTGACCATTGAAAAGGAGATATCCTCTGTTTGTCTTGCACTGTGTTCCGTGCCACAGAGCCACCAGGTTGCATAACCCATGCACTAATGTTGAGAGTGCTTATGTGAATTTCTCGTGGATCTCATGGGCATCATATTACACTCTGGGTTTCCTAGTCTCTCAAATTCCAATCATCTCTACTATTTCTTCTTCCCTTCCCACCTCCTTCCTCCCTCCCCAGCCCCGCCAACCACATCATCCTCCCCCTTCCCATCTCCTGAACTCCCCTCCTCCCCAACCTTCCCAACATACCCCTATTTATTTAACCCTCCTTTCCTCCCAACCCCACATCCTCACCCTCCCAAACTCCCTTTATTAACATCTGTCCTTACTGTCCCCAGTTTTGATATTTTTATTTTCCTTTACCTCAATTTATCCATGCCAATTTCTTGGCTTCTGGTGTTATATTAGATTGTATACTCACATAAGGGGATTGGTACTATAATCCATAAATGAGCAATATAATACATTGCCTGGATTCTGTCTTACTGTTAATTCACTCAGAATAACATTCTTTAGTTCCATCTATTTATCTGAGAATTTCATAATTTCATCTTTTCTTAAGGATGAGTAATACTTCATGTGGATATTACCAAAATTTCATTATCTATTCATGAGTTATGGCGCATTTAGGTTGCTTCCATTTCTTCACTATTGTGAAAAGAGGAGCAAAAACATGTACAGTATTATGAGTCTTTTTGGTATTTGCCAATGAGTGGTAAAAGCGTGTCATATGGTAGGTACATTTTCAGTTTGTTTTTTTGAGAGTTTCCTACAATACCTTCACTGGATGCACTAGCCTACACTTCCAGCAATAGTGAATGAATGCTGCACTTTCACCACACCTTCAGGAGCAGCTTGTGTCCTTCATTTTCATGATCTTAGCCAGCCTGATTGGGGTAAGATGGAATCTTAAAATGGTTTTTATATGCATTCCTTGAATTACTAAGGATATTACACAGTTTTAAAGATGTTTCTTAGACATTTTTATTTCTTCATTTGAGAATTCTCTGTTTATATCTGTAGCCCATCTTTATATTGGGTCATTTATTTTCTTGATACTTTGCTTTTTGTATTTTTGTACATTGTGGATATTAATCATCTCTTGGATGTGTAGCTGGTAAAGATTTTTCTTGCACTCAGTGGCTTTTCTCTTCACTTCCTTGGCTATTTCTTTTGCTGTACAGAAGCTTTGTGGCTAAAGGAGGTGCCAATTAGTGAATTCTTTAATGCCTGAGTCGCTGATGTCCCATTAAGAAATTACTTTTCCACACCAACAACATAGAGGCCTATGTGTTATTTTAGGAGATTCAGAGTTTCGGATTTTACATTGAGGTCTTTGATCTACTTGGAGTTGACTTTTTTATTTTTATTGATGCTTTGTGTATTTCATACATCATTTTCCAATTCAGTTCAGGCATATATCCCCTTCCCTTCCCCCCCACCCCACCCTTACCCATTGCAGATCGTGCATTCTGCCGTAAGTTTTCTGCATCTTTCTCTGTTTTTTTGTTTTGTTTTGTTTTCATTTTTTTAACAATAGGTGATAATTTGTGAGTACAAGCATCCTTCATGTAAAACCAATTTGCAAGCAGTTGTGCCCAAGCCCACACAGCTCATAGGTCCCACCATCCAGCAGGGGAGGCTTGTATGTTCAATCAAGTTGATCAAATGAGTGTCCAGTCTATATTATTGTAGTTTCACCATTAACCCCAATCGAAGCCCTTACATTTTATGCAGGGAGAATGATAAGAGTCCAATTGCACTCTTCTACAGGTGATGAGGGAGCCAGTTCTGCCAGCACCATTTGTTGAAGATGCTTTTTTTTTCCTATTGTGTGTTTTTGTCACCTTTGTCAAATATCAAGTGGCTGAAACTGTATGAACTCATGTTTCTGTGTTCTATTCCACTGATGTGCTTGTCTCTTTTTGGGCCAGGTGTTTTTATAACTATATGTTTGTATTATATCCTGAGGTCTCATATGGTGATAACTCCTGCATTGTTCATTTTGCTCAAAATTGTTTTGGCTATTCAGGTCTTTTGTAGATCAATATGGGTTTTGGATGATTTTTTCCTACCTCTGTGAAGAATGCTGTGGGCATTTTTTATTAGCATTATATTGAATCTCTAGATCGCTTTTGGTAAGATGGTTATATTCACAATATTTATTCTACCAATCCATAAGCATGATAGAGTTTTCCCATCTGCAAGTGTCATCCTCTGTGCTGGATAGCTTTAGTATCAACTTGACACATCTGAGTTGAGGGAGCCTCAATTGGGGAATTGACTCCATTGGGCTGACCTATGGGCACACCTGTGGAGTGTTATCGTGATTGTTGAGCAATATGGGAGGGTGCAGCCCACAATGGGTGGTGCCATCCTGGGCAGGTTGTTGTGTACTGTATAAGAAGGCAAGCTGTTGTATTGTATAAAAGGGGATGCTGTTGTGTACTGTATAAGCAGGCAGGCTGGGCATGGGCCAGGGGAGCAAGCCAGTAAGCAGCATTCCTCCGTGGCCTGTGTGACTCAGTTCCTGCCTCCAGGTTCCTGTCCTGAGTTCCTAACTTGGGATCCCTGAGTGATGAACTACAACCCAGAAGAGATGTGAGCTAAATAAACCCTTTCCTCCTCAAGTTGTTGTCAGACAGAGTTTTTTGTCATAGCAATTGAAGAGAAACTAGAATATCCTCTATCTCTTAAAAGTTTCAAAGTATTTTCCCTAATATTATTATTATTATTATTATTATTATTAAACTTTTTTCATACAGGGTACAGCATTTCTAAATCCAATTTAGAGTCATTTCCCTTTCCACGCCCTTTACTACTTCGAGTTCTTGCGCTGCACATAAATATCTTGTTGTCTTGCCATGTCTTTGCGTCTTGCAGCTTTTCTGAGTCTTTCCAGCGACATTTTTTAAGAAGAGCACTTGTTGTTTTTCAGGAGAATACAACTCTGATTGTCAGTCCTTTTTCACTTCTACTGTTGTGTTTTGTGTTGTCTCTAGCTAGTTTATTATTATACCCCGTCTTACTTATCTAAGTATATACTTTATAATTACCTTAATATATATCTATCTGTATATATTACTTATATTGTTATTACCATAGAACCATTACATCTTTGCCTATGTAGTCTCCAACCTTCACTAATGGTCTTCCTTCCTATGGTCACCCTATAATGAGGTCATTAACAGCACCTCCTGTCTTGATCTGTCCGATACTGGACTCCATGATTACATCCATGGGTTAGTCCAACAATGGCCAATCTATTCTGACATGGGCTGAACCCCAAGTATGCTGCTCTAGACCACAAGTGAATATTTTCAGCAGTTTTCCCATTGGCATTGCACGGTTTGGACTGATTCTTGGAGAGACATCGCAGTGTCAGTCCATATTGAGGGTTACTAAAAAGCTGTGCTATGTCTGAAGGAGTGGAAACGGTAGTGGCAGCCAAGAGTAAGTGCACTTTCCATGTAGCATTGAAGACAGGCAAAACAACAGTTTCTTCTCTCTCTCTCTCTCTCTCTCTCTCTCTCTCTCTCTCTCTCTCTCTCTCTCTTTGACTTTTTACGAAGATCTCAAGTTTTATATCTGAAGTACAATTTCTCAGGCCTTACTGGTTATTTACTTCTGCTTATACTTTCCTTTTGGATACTTAAGTCCACACAGCACAGATTAACCAAGGTTTTTGTTTTCTCAAGGTCAGTTGATGATCTGGTCCTCAGGGGTCACTCATTTTTTCTTTTTTTTTTTTTGGAGGGGGACTGGCTCCTTTCGGCTTTTAATTTACCAGTTGCATCCACTCAAGGACAAAATCAGGTCTTGCTAGATGAGGCTTCCCTTTTTTAAGCATGAGCAAACTTTTATCTTTATAGACTAGACACTGACTGAAGTCCGATTAGTGGGTCTCCAAGACTTCCCTACACAGGATCACTGGTGATACACATTTGCAGGACATTTGGAGAGATGCCCCCATGCATAGTCCCCTGAGACCACTAAGGGCAAGGAACAAAGTTATCCCTTAGGTCCCTCAGCCAAATTGATATGGGCATTAAGTACAGTCGTTAAGCACTCAAAAAGGCTAAGTTACACATGATGCCCGATACATCAAACCTATATTAAAATTATGTTGTCTGAAAATAAATTGTATGTTATTTCCATATGGTATTTCTTGATTCCCATTTTTCAATTTTAATTTTATATTACTCTAAATATCCATACAAACCCACCATCATATACCAAAAATCCAAAGTCTGAAAATACATGGTAGGTTAATTCTAGAACCTGTCTAGGGACTCACAATATAAGAGTACAGTTGTTTTCAGATCATGAGGAATATAATATTAATGTTGCTCAATTTGCCTTACAACTTGGCACTTGGAGCTAACATCCACAGATGAGGGATACCATTTGTCTTTTGTTTTTCTGTGACTGTGTTACTTCACTTAACATAATAGATCATAGTCCCATCCATTTAACTGCAAATTTCATGATGTCATCTTTCTTTATCACTACATAGAACTCCATTGTGTAGATTTACCACATTTTCACTATCTACTCTTCAGTCAAAAGGCACTTAGGTTGGTTCCAGTTCTTCACTATTGTGAAGAGAGCTGCAATAAACATGACTGTACATGTATCTCTGCAGTAGGATGAGTCTTGTGGGTGTATACCCAGAAGTGGTATGGCTGGATCAAGTGGTAGGCTCATTTTGAGTCTTTTAAGAGTTCTCCACATGGATTTCCATAGTCATTGTATGAGTTTGCATTCCCACCACCAGTGGATGAGTGTTTGCCTTTCCCTACAACTTCTCTAGGATTTTGTAACATTTGTTTTCTTGATCCTGGCAAGCCTTATTGGAGTGAGATATGTTAAAATGTTTTTAATTTGCATTGTCTTAATTATTAGTGATGTTGAACACTTTTTAAGATGTTTCTCAGCCATTTCTATTTCCTTACTTGTGAAGTCTCTGTTCAGTACTTTATTCCAACTTTTGAGTAAGTCATTTGTTTTCTTCATTTTTTAGAGTAGTTTATATATTTTGGAAGGTTTTTTCTATACTTCCTTGATTGTTTCTTATGCTGTACAGAAACTTCTGAATTTAATAAGGTCCCATTTGTCAATTTTCGACCTTATTTCCTGTGCAGCTGCTGTCTAATTCAGAAAGACTTTTCCTACACTTATGTCTTGTAGATTGCTGCCAACTTTTTCTTCTATCACCTTCAGAGTTTTGGGTTTCACATTGAGATCTTTGATCCATTTGGAGTTGATTTTTTTAAAGGGCAAGTAGTAAGGGTTTAATTTTATTCTTCTACAAGTGGTGATCCAGTTTTGTCAACACCATTTGCTGAAGATGCTGTCTTTCCTCCATTGAGTCTTTTTGGTCCCTTTGTCAAATATGAGGTGGCCAAAATTGTATGTGCTCAAGTTTAGATCTTCAGTTTTGTTCTGTTGCTCCACAGGTCTGTTTTTGTGCCAGTATCAGGCTGTTTTTATGACTATAGCCCTGTAGTATAGTTTGAAATCTGGTATAGAGATCCCCCTGTATTGCTCTTTTCACTCAGGGTTGTTTTTGCTATTCAGGGTCTTGTGTTTTCACATACAAATTTAAGGATTTTTTTTTCCAAGCCTGTGAAGAAACTCTTGGGAATTTTAATTTGGATTGCAATGAATCTGTTTATTAATCTGGATAGAATGGACATTTTTACTATTTTAATTTTTCCAATCTATGAGCATGGGAGGTCTTTCCAACTTCTGATGTCTACTTCAATCTCCTTCATCAGGGGTTTAAAATTTTTGTTGTAGAGATCTTTGGTGTCTTTGGTTAGGTTTGTTCCTAGTTATTTTATTGTTTTTGAGACTATTTTGATTGGGAAGGTCCCCTTGTATTCCTTCTTCAGTTGCTTGTTGTTGCTGTAAAGAAAGGCTACTGATTTTTCTAGGTTTATGTTGTATCCTGCCACTTTTCTAAAACTCTTAATCATTTCTAGGAGTTTTCTGGTGAAGCTTTTAGCATCTCTTAGATAAACAATCATATTATCTGAAAAAAGGGATATCTTGAGTTGCTCTTTTCCAATTAGTACTCATTTAATTTCCTTTTCTTGCCTTATTGCCCTAGTAAGTGCTTCAAGCACTATATTGAAGAGGAGTGGTGACAGGGGACAGCCTTTTCCAGTTCCCAAATTTAAGGGGAATCCTTCTTACTTTTCTCCATTTAGGATGATGTTTGTTGTGGGTTTCTTGTATATGTTTATTATGTTAAGGAATGATCCCTCTAGTCCAGTTTCCTCTAGGACTTTAAGAATGAAGGAATACTGGGTTTTGTCAAAGGCTTTTTCTGCACCTATATGAGATGATCATGTGGTTTTTGTCTTTCAGTACATTTATGTGTTTTATGATATTTACTGATTTTCATATGTTGAATCATCTCTGCATCTCTGATATGAATTCAACTTCATCGTGATGGATGATCTTTTTTATATGGGTCTCTATGCAGTTTGCAAGTATTGTTTTGAGAATGTTTCCATTCAAGTTCATTAATGACATGGATCTATAGTTCACCTTTTTGGTTGTGATTTTGGTATTAGAGAGATGCTGGCTGTATAGAAGGAATTTGGGAGATTCCCCCTTGATTGTATCCTTCTGAACAATTTGAGTAATAATGATTTTAAGTCCTCTTTAAATGTTTTATAGAATTCTGCTGTGAAACCATCTGGACCTGGGCCTTTTTTGGTTGAGCTGTCTCTTATATTTTCAATTTCTTCATATATTATGGGTCTGTTTAAGCTGTCACTCTCTTCTTGGTTTAGCTTTGGCAATTCCCAGGATTTCAGATGTTCATCCATTTCACTTAGGTTTTCAAATTTATTAGAGTATAGGTTTTTGAAGTATTCCTGTATGATTGCCTGGATCTTTACATTGTCTGTTGTGATATTTCCACTTTCATCAAAAATTCTATTGATTTGAAGCTGTTCTTTCTTTCTTTTGGTTAACTGGGCTAGAGGTCTTTCTATCTTGTTTATTCTTTCAAAGAACCAACTTTTGGATTCATTGATTTTTTTGTATTGTTTCCTTTGTTTCTACTTTATTTATTTCTGCTATGATTTTTATTATTTCTTCCTTTCTGTTGTGTTTACGGTTCATTTGTTCTTGTCTTTCAAGTGTTTTTAGCTGCTGAGTTAATTCATTTATTTGTGCTCGTTCTGTTTTTCTAATGTAGGCACCCAGGGCTATAAACTTCCCTCTTAGAACTGCTTTTAAAGTATCCCTTATATTTTGCTGTGTTGTATTGTAATTGTCATTTAATTCCTGGAATACTTTTATTTCTTTATTTCTTCCGTGAGTGTGTTGTTTAGTCTCCATGTGATCCTGTAGGTAGCAGGGCTTATCCTGGTGTTGATATTGAGCTTTACTGCACTGTGGTCTGATAGAATGCATGAAATTATTTCAATCATTTTGTATTTGTTGAGGTTTTTTTCTGTGTCCCATCATGTGGTTAATTTTGGAGAATGTTCCGTGGGGTGCTGAGTAGAAAGTGTATTCTCTGGTGTTTGGGTGGAATATTCAGTAGATGTCTGTGAGGTCCATGTGCTGTTTTTTATTGTTCAGTTAAGATGTCTCACTGTTTCTTCTTTGCTCAGTTATTTATCCAAGGGGCTCAGTGGAGTATTGACGTCTACTACTATGAGTGTGTTGGGGTTAATCTGTGCCTTGAGGTCCTGTAGAATTGTCTTTATACAGTTCAGTGCCCTGAAGTTTGGTGCATATATTTATTCATGATTGTGAAATCTTCATGTTTAATTTTCCCTTTGATAAGTATGTAATGGCCCTTTTGTCTCTTCTGATTGCTTCTACTTTGAAGTCTATTTTGATTTGTATTAAAATAGCAACTCCTGCTTTCTTTTTGGTACCATTTGTTTGGAATTTTTTTGAATCCTTTCACTTTAAATTGGTGCCTATCCTTAAGGGCAAGATGGGTTTCTTGTAGACAGCATCTGTAGATGGATTCTGTTCCCTAATCCATTCTCCCAATCTATGTCTTTCTATTGGGGAGTTTAGTCCATTAATATTTAAAGTTATAATTGAGAGATGTGTGTATCCCTTCAACTTGTTATCAATTTGCATTTTTGGTTTAGGTTTCTAAATTTGCAGTTATACTTTAATTAATTTCTCTTTCTAGGTGCCTGGGGATAGTTTCTCCTCTCCGTTGTCTTTTGAATTGTTTCAAGTATTCTCTGATGGGCTGATTTTTCAGACATGTATTATTTCATCTTGTTTATGTCATGGAAGATTTTTCTTTCTCCTTCAAATAGAATTGACATCTTTGCTGGGTGTAGTAACCCAGGTTGGCATTTATAGTCATTTAGCACTGGGAATGCTTTGGTCTGCTTCCTTCTTGCTTTCATAGTTTGTGCTCAAAAGTCAGCCATAATTCTTATAAGTTTCCCCTTATATTTAACTTGTTTTTCTCTTGTGGCTTTCAGAATTTTGTCTTTGTTTTGGGTGTCTAATATTTTAACTAGGATATGTTGTGGGGAGTTTCTTTTCTCATCTTGTCTATTTGGTGTTCTATGTGCTTCTTGTATTTGTACAGGTTTGACTATTTTTAGCTTGAGGAAGTTTTCATCTATTATTCTGTTGAAGAACTGATCAATACCATTCTTTTGGGATCATTCACCTTCTCTATCTCTATGATGCACATGCTTGATCTTTTCATAGTGTCCCACATTTCCTGGTTGTTCCCCTCTTTTGTAATTTTAAATTTTTTCATAGTCTTTACTTGAGCTTTTTAGTTGTTCTGCATTTTCTTCCAGTTCTGAAATTCTTTTTTCTGCTTCCTCCATTCTGCTTCTGAGGATTTTTATTTCTCATTCTTTCCTCTTGATTGGATGAGTGTTTGACTTTCTTTTTCATTTCATCCTGTGATTTCTTTAGTATTTCCACTTCCTTTGGAGCTTCTCAATCTCTTCTTATAGCTACTTGCTTCGCTGGTTGGCTTCCTTTTTCATTTCAGCATGGAATCTTTTCAGTGTTTCCACTTCCTTCCGGAGTTTGTCATTTTTTCCCTTTAATTCTTTCTGGAGTCTGTCACTTTCTCCTTTTAGTTCTTTCCGAAGTTTGTCATCCTCTCCCTCTAGTTCTGTTATGGGTTTAGCATGCTCTGCCCTTAGTTCTATGATTTCTTTGAATATATCTGTGATTGTTCTAAGACCTATGTCCTGGGTTTCCTCTTGGGTGTTTTCATTGTAAGCATCTTCTATAGGTTTGGTAGACTTGAGTGTGGAATTATTCTGCACTTTTCTCATATTGTTCTTCCATTGTTCTTCTGGCATGTGGGTTTCTTTTTGTTTGTATTCTGATGCAAATCTCAAATGTTTCTTCATTGTGCTGAAGGATTGCTTTCCTTGATTTCTTCAGATGCCTTTGTTGTTTTCTCCTTATGAATGGATTGTTGACTTATCTAGGTTCGAGGCTTTCAATTTTGGTTGTATATTAGAAAGTATAGCTCATTCTTCCCTTTCTGTTCTGCAGGTTTTCCAAGTACTGGGTAGGTAACAACACAGACTATACCCTCTGAGCACTGTACTCCCTCTGCTGCCAGCCAGTTCCTCTAGGTTGGTTGCAGAGCTTACTGTACTGTAGTCCCACCTGGAATACAGTGTGTGTGGGGAGGTACCCTGTGTCTCAGCTGGTCTGCCTGAAGCAACCAACCTCTATGCAAGACAGGCCAATAATCCAGTCCACCGGGATGATGCACCCAGCACATAACCTGAGCTTCAACTGATGCAGCTGAACCAACCGAACTGAATGCACCCAAGTCCACTAGAGGCAACAGGCCCACCTGTGTTCTGGCTGGTTGTGTATCTTTGCCCTCACAGCTGCACAAGCTGACAACCCCTGAAGTTTTTATTGGAGAGGTCTTTAATGTTTGGTTAGGTTTATTCCTGTTGTTATTTATTTATTTATTTATTTATTTATTTATTTATTTATTTATTTTTGTCTTTTCGAGACAGGGTCTCCCTGTAGCCCCAGCTGTCCTGGAACTTACTCTGTAGACCAGGCTGGCCTTGACCTCACAAAGATCCGCCTGCCTCTGCCTCCCAAGTGCTAGGATTAAAGGCGTGTGCCACCACGCCCGGCCCCTCTTGTTAATTTTAAGTTAACTTGAATGGGAGGGCTTCCTTTTATTTATTTATTTTTTTTCTGATTTCTTGTTTTAGATATATAGAAATGCTACTGATTTTTTTAAGTTGATTTTATAACCTGTCACTTTTCTGAAAGTATAAATCATTTCTAGTAGCTTTCTGGTGGAACTTCCTGAATATCTTATATATAATATCTTATCATCTGCAAATAGGGATAATTTGACTTCTTTTCCAGTTAGTCCTCCTTTAACTTTTTTCTCTTGTCTTATTGATCTTTCAAGGATTTCAACAAATATATTGAAAAGGAATGGAGATAGAGAGCAAAGCTCTCTGGTTTCTGGTTTTAATGGGGATGCTTTTATTTTTTTTCTCCTTTTAGAATGATGTTAGCTGTGGGTTTTTTATATATAGCTTTAATGATATTGAGTATGTTCCCTCAGAACCTATTCCTTCTGGGACTTTCATCATGAATCCATGTTGGACTTTGTCAAAGGCATTTTCTGAATCTATTGATTTGAGCATGTGATTTTTGTCTTCAAGACTATTTACATACTTTATGACATTTATTGAATTATGTATGTTGAACCATACCTGTATCTCTGGAATAAAGCCTACCTGATCATGGTAGATGATCTTTTTCTTGGGAGTCTGTATGCAGTTTGTGGATATTTTGTTGAGTATCTTTGCATCTATGTTCATTAAGGATATGGACCTATAGCTTTCTTTCTATATTGTATTATTCTGTGGTTTTGGTTTTAGAGTGATGCTGGCTTCATTGAAGGACTTTGGAAGTTCTCCCTCTGTTTCTTTCATTTTGAATAGTTTGAGCAGCATTATTTGTAGATCTTTGAATGTGAGGTAGAAATCTGCTGTAAACCTGTCTGTTCCTGGGCATCGTTTAATCAGGAGGTTTTATATTGTGGTGTCACCGCCGAGATTTGTGGTGGGGCCCACAAATCCTGGGATGACACATGTGGAAAATACATGCAGGAAAGCACACCACGTGTATGCAGGTTGAGGTTCAAATGCAGAGAGAGATTTTATTCCAACATCTCTGCTTAAATATCCATCATGACTCAATTCTCAGGGCCGAATGCTAAATCTTTTCATCACTAAGCCCCACTCCAGGGTGTGGCCAGGGAGGTACCATTGGCTTAGAATCCAACCCATCTTAACTAAGTTTTCCACATTGCACCCTTTTAATTTTAATTTTTTACTTTTTCTGAGAGGCAGGGAAGGGCATGGGTGAGGCTAACAACCCAAAGGAACATGAGTTTTGAATAACCAGCTGCTCAAGCCTGTTTTGAGTGCTAGGCAGTGGGAGACAGGTCATACCTGAAACTTTATTTTCACACTAAGGCCAATTAATATCCAAAAATCCAAACCATGAAGTAAGCTGATTGTCAATCATAGCAATGAATGTAAGTAACATTCATGTAAAACCAGTTAGCAAGTATCTATGTTCATATTTTGAACAACCCAAGGTTCCCATAATCCAATTGGAGAAGCTTGTACGCATAAGCATTTTGATCAAATAAGAATCCAGCCTATATTGCTATAGTCTCACGATTCACCCCAATCTCTCCACATCTCTTACATTCTACCATGCCTCCTCTTCTGCAATTTGTTCCCTAGCCTTTGGGAAAGGGGCACAAGTGGTTGAGCAGCAAAACAGTCTATTTTCTCTGGAGATGTCATTTTGCACTGTTCAGGTTGTTTCCCTTCATGGGTTGACAGCTTATCCAGGGTATCTTTTTAATCCTACTAACAAAGCACAAGTAATTAGATATACAGGCATTTAAACAGTACTAACTATTATGGCAAGCTAAGCTGTAAGCATAGACACAGATGTTTGGGTGGTATGCTAATCCACAAACTGTGGCTTCTCTATAAAAGACGACAAGTTCTTATTGTGGCTTATATCATCTCCTAACCACTAGAGGACATAAGCTTATGGCATCAGCCATGAATTATTCCTCCAAGGAGAGAGCTAATAGCCAAATAGATTTGGGATATATATATGTATATATATATATACATATATATGTACATATATACACATATATATGTATATATATTTATGTACATGTATATATATACACATATATACACATATATATGTATATATATACATATATATATAGATATAGATAGATAGATAGATAGATAGATAGATAGACAGATAGATATACACATGGCTGCCACTGTTGCACATTATCTCCAGGCAGTTGAGGTGTAGCTGATACTGACAGAGTCTTGCTTGACTCAAAGAGACCAATATTTTGCTTTATTGCATTAGTGGTCTTTGGTAATGTTCTCTGGCATTTTAGAGGCCAACTGTACATTAACAAGTGACATCTCAAAACATTTTTTCATGCTTACACCAGGTCATCGACAACAGGGTCTTACTGCCTTTCTTCTTGCAGAGCTCCCATTTTTATAGGCAAAAGGTCTTTATAATTTTGGGGGCTCAGATCCCCTAGCCAACATCTCCTTGGCAGAATAATCCATTGCTGATATCAGAGCTCTCCTGTATTAATATATTTTGCTTTGTTACACAACTTATAAAGACTTTATTATATTTGGCTCTAAATAGAGAATTATCCTTTCACAATTCCTATGTCTATCAGTCAATTAAAGAAGGTAGTTATACATGTTTTATAAGAAAGTACCACTATAACAGTTGGCTCTAATTTACAGTTAGGGAATCAATTCATTACCATCATGTTTTTCTTTCTCCTATAAAAGGGAAGAGGTAGGAAGATTTCTCAGCCTCTGGAAGGTAAACTTCGTTAGGGCCCATTATAAACAGTTTTCCCAAACAGAATTCAGAGAGATGCTCAGTATCTGTGACTCAGGCAATCTGAGGTACCTTTCCTTTCATGTTCAGCCTCTCTGCTGGCATTTCCCAGTCCATCCTGCACAGCCAAAAGTTGTACATTTTCAGGCATTTAGATTGGTGTTTTTACCTGTGGGAACATACAAATCTCCTCCAATTGTTAGTTTCAAGACCTCAAAATTGAAAATTTATCAAAAGGTTTGGAATATAGAAGGAATATTATACCACCTCCCTCTTTTTGTTTTTTAAAGTTTTATGTTTTGACCTATAGATGCCTAAATTGTATTACACATACCCATAAACAGGAGCCAAGGCATAAGTTTTCATTAAATTTACCCAAACTGTTTCTCATTGACTGTATGCTAGATATTTGGGAAGTAAATTTAAACTTAATTCCTTTAAATTGTCCTACAAGTTAAAAAAAGTGTTACAATGTGATGTTGTGTAATTCAGAAAAATATAGAGACCATTTGTGTACCTTAACTCCAAAGTTACTGTTGGAAGTTCAATACAAATTACAAATAAAACAATTAGTTCAAATGTATTACCATTTT
>VZQC01013833.1:1121995-1181331 GCA_009823505.1 Rhizomys pruinosus
CTTATACAGATCAAATAAAGACTTAGTAGGCTTCTTATGTATTTGGTTCCTGGGAACGCCATGATTAATTAGCCAGTTCCAAAGATCATTTCGGGTCATGCCATTATAGGTATTGTTTTTCCTTTGCCACCCATTATGATAATTATGGTAACTATGCTCATCTGGCCTTCTGCGATTCAGTGCTGCCACCTGACACCTACCCTGAGGTCCTGTTAAACCTATTACATGTACATTTAATTTATGCAAGTGAGCAACAACTTCTCTAACTGTAAGATCTGGTATAAGAAATAGAGCAAAAACAAAGCTCTTCAAATGTTCTGGTGTCTCTCTTAGTACTTTCCATCTTATAAATTCAGTGAATGGCATGTCCTCTGGGTCCTCATATTGTGAAGAATGTGGTTTTACACTTTGAATCCACTCGAGCATGCCCATCTGCCTGACCTTCACAATCTCTTCATCAACACTAAGCCAAGGAATATCAGGCATGTCTAACTCGCTGTTAGTAGGCCATGTTTTGATAAATACATCAGCCAATAATTCAAATAAACTTTTAACACCTTTTTTAACTGCTCAAGCTTCCATGTTAAACCTAGAATCTCTACTCAGTGGGCTCATATCGATATACTCAGTATGATACAATTTTATATCCCTTCCGCCATTATCCCACACCCTTAAAATCCATTCCCATACATATTCCTTAGGCTTCTGCCAGAATGAATTGGCAAACTCATTAATTTCTTTAGTGGTGTAGCACACTCCTCATGGACCACACTTTCTATCTCACTTGAGGGGCTTGCTTAGATTTCAATCTGGTTATATGTCTAGAGGCAACAATTGTTGGGCCCTGAGGGATATTAGCTCCCACTGGGAGGGGGGATTAGTTTCCTCAGGCAAGGGTATGGAGGAGGGATCTGCAGAGTGTGGATTCTCTGTTGAGGGTGGGGAGATTAATTCCTCAGATAAAGAAAATCCCTCAGAATCCAAGGGTTCAAAATCCTCATCATCATGGTTCTCCCACACATCTCCATCCCAAGTTTCAGGGTTCCACCCTTTCCCCACCAGTGCTCTCACTTTTACTGCTGACAAGCATGGACATAGCTGGTATGCATGCACAGCACACAGGCTTATGGCACCAGGCCAGAGCTCAGACCATGTGTGATCTAGAATTCTGTGAGAAGAGATTTTTAAGGTGAAACACATTTTTTTAATTTTATTTATTTCCATATGTGTATGAATGTATTGTCTGCATGCAAGTCTGTGCACCCGTGACGTGCAATGCCTTGGAGGTCAGAAGAGGGTGTCGGACTCCCCTGGAACTGGAGCTCTCCTGCAATTGGAGTTTCAGATGGCTCTCGGCCGCCATGTGGGTGCTGAGAATCAAACCCGGGTCCTCTGCAAGAGTGGTCGGTGCTCTTAACCACTCGGCCATCTCTCTAGCCCAAGGTGAAACACATTTAAAAGGAGCAAGATTAAATTAAATCAACCAAATCTAGGGTAACCAGGGGTTAAGTAAAAATATTACACTTTAAGTTAAACATGCTGAGATGGATTTGAATTACTATTAGCTAAATCCCAACCTTGGATCTAGAAACAGCTGGCAGGTTTTAGGTAAGAAGAGTTACATTTAGAGAAAGCCCACACGAAGACAAGAGAGCAACACACTTTTATCCAAAAATAGATTTTGTATAAAAAAAATTTAAGAGAAAAATGGCCAAGGCTTGAAATCATATGGAAGAGGCTGCTCTTGGAGGAGGGCAGTTCTGTGAAAGACCTTAATTTGCAATGGAAAGAAGGGTGCTCAGGTCAAGGAGAGCTACCAGGAGAAAATTTACATATGAACAATTTAAGATTGGAACTGAACTTGAGGAGCTGGTTCCTCACAGTCTTTCTTTGGGGGGTGTAATTTAAAACCAGAAAGTTTTTCGGACCTGTAGAATTATGAAAAATTGTTTTTAAGGCCAAGCACAACTGCTAAGCCTTAATATTAAGTTCAGCCTTGAGGTCACTGGCTTTTATAGCCTGCAGGAGTGACCATGCCAGGAGGCACAGGCCTGGAAGGCACTGGGTGCTCCCTCTGAAGCAAATCAGAGGCAGGCTGCTCTCCACGTGTACAAAGCCACATGCCCACAGACCACTGTCCCATCCACTGAAACCAGCAGGAAAGATGGCTCCACCACAACAGATAGCTATCAGGAGAGAGAGAAGAAAAAGGCAAGATTTAGGGGAATGCACACCTAAGTTGTCAAGGTTTCCTTCTTCCCCACATTCAGACACCAATTGTGGTGTCACTGCCGAGATTTGTGGTGGGGCCCACTTAATCCTGGGATGACACATGTGGAAAATATGCACAGGAAAGCACACCACTTGTACGCAGGTTGAGGTTCAAATGCAGAGAGAGATTTTATTCCAACATGTCTGCTTAAATATCCATCATGACTCAATTCTCAGGGCTGAATGATAAATCTTTTTGTCACTACACCCCACCCCATGTGAGTGGCCAGGGAGTTACCATTGGCTTAGAATCCAACCCATCTTAACTAAGTTTTCCCACATTATACTACATTATACTACTGTTTCAGCTTTCTACTATGTTATGGGCCTGCTTAAGTTGTTGACCTTTTCTTGGTTTAACTTTGGTGCTGTCCATGTTTCTAGAAATTCATCCATTTAATTTAGGTTTTCAAATATAATGGAGAATCATTTTTTATTTATTTTTTTTTGTACGTATTCCCTTACAATGTTCTTGGATTTTTTTGGTGCCTGTTGTGGTGATTCCCATATTGTCTCTTATTTTGTTGATTTGGATTTGCATATTCTTTCTTTGGGTTAGCTGTGCAAAGGGTCTGTCCATCGTGTTTAGCTTTCCAAAGAACCAGCTCATAAATTCATTGATTTTTTGTGCTGTTTTCTTTGTTTCTATTTCATTAATTTCTCCTCTGATTTTTGTTGTTTCTTCTCATTTACTAGGTTTGGACTTTGTTTGTTCTCATCTTTCCAAATGCTTGAGCTATTCAGTTTTTTACATGCACTCCTTCTGGTTTATTAATATATGCACTAAGATCTATAAATTTCCATCTTTCAACTGTCTTTAAGGTTCCCAGAGATTTTGTTGCATTGTATTCTCATTCTCACTTAGTTCCAGGAAAACATTTATTTCTTAATTTCTTCTTTAACCCATTAATCATTCAGGGGTGTGTTGTTTCACCTCCACAAGTCCCTGTGGTTTTGGGAGCTTCCTTTGCTGTTGGTTATAAGTGTTTTTGAGATGTGGTCTGATAGAATGCATGGAACTATTTCAAGTTTGGTTTTCTTGAGTTTTGTTTTATTTCCCCAAATGTGATCAATTTTAGAAAAGCTTGCATGTGCTCCTGAATAGAAAGTAAATTTTTTGGTGCATAGATGGAATGTTCTGCAGATGACTGTTAGGTCCATTTCCTGCAAAGTGTTATGTATTTCAGAAGCCTTTCTGCTTAATCTTTGTCCAGTCGTGTCTAATGAAGAGAATGGAGTATTGAAGTCACCTACTATTATTGAATTGGGGTTCTTCTGTGATTTATAGTCCTGGAGTACTGTTTTTTATGAGTTTTGGTACAATGTAATTTGATGCATATATATTAATTATTGTAATATCTTCTTGGGCATTTGTTCCTTTGATTAGAATGAAGTCACCCTCATTATATCTCCCAACAAGTTTTAATTTTAAATATATTTTGTCAGATATTAGAATTGCAACACTTGCTTGCATTTTAGAGCCATTCACTTTGAATGATATTTTCCATCCTTTCTCCCTAATATAGTTTCTGTTCCTGAAGGTATAATGAGTTTCTGAGGACAACAAAAAGGTGAGTTTTCGTTATTGACCCATTCTGTAATTCTGTGTCTTTTGACAGGGGAGATGAGGCCATTGATATTTTATGATAGCATTGAAAGTTGTGTATTAGATACTGTCAATTTAATTTCTTTAATCTTTTGGATCTATTTTGAATATACATTATTATCCCCCTCCTTTCTAATCTTTCTGTCACCTCTTGAGTATGTTCATTCATGTCTTCAGTCCCATGCAATTTTTCTAGTATTCTCTGTAGGGCTCGTTTGGTGCATGTGAAATCTTTCACCTTATTCATGTAATGAAAATTTTTCTTTTCTCCTTCAAACTTGATAGAGAGTTTTATTAGTCAGGATTCACTAAAGAAACAGAATCAATAGAACAAATATATAGCTATATACAGATTTATTGATTTGCTCACGTGACAGAATTCAAGGAGTCCAACAATAGCTACATGGCACTGGAGAGGCTGAGAAGCCAGGGAACTGCTCAGTCCATGTGGTGGTTTGAATGAGTATCCCCCATAGGCTTTAAGTATTCAGACATTTGTCTCCAGTTGGTGGCACTGTTTTTGGAGGTCTTAGAACGTGTGGCCATGCTAGATTAAGTATTTCACTGGGGGCAGGCTTAGTGAGTTTAACAAGCCTCATTGTTTCCAGTCGCCCTCTCTCTGCTTCCTGTGCTCTTTGCCAGATGTTACCCTTGGCTTGCCGCTCCAGCCACGATGCCTCCCGCCACAATGGACTCTAATTCCCTGGAACCGTCAATTGGAACCTCAAATAGACTCTTCCTTTTATAAGGTCCTTTGGCCATGGTGTTTTATCACAACAATAGAAAAGTGACTAATACTGTTATTTGGTACCAGAGAGTGGGCTGTTGGCTGTGAAGAACCTGACCATGTGGATGTTTGGAGAAATGTGGAAGACTTTGGAACTTTGGGCTAGAAAAGCTGTTGACTACTGTAAGCAGAGCTTAAGGGGCCATTCTAGTAGAAGCCTGGAAGAAAGCATTGCTGCAAAAAATGTAGTTCCAGAGGAAAATAAAGACTTAGGCAGCAACTGGGATATTTTGATAAAGAGTCTGGCAGCAGTTTGCCCACAGCCCAAATGCTTGCCTGATGCTAAGTTGAAAAGCAATGGACTAATGTCTTAGGCCAAGGATATTTCAAGACAGCCTAACATAGAAATGGTGGCGTGGCTTTTAATGGTGAATATTATACAGATCTACAGTGAAAAAGAGCAAATGGGGCAGAAGGAAATGCAGAATGTACTGTTTGGATCTGAAAAGTACACTAGGAAGATTAAAAGTGGGGCCAAGACATGTGAAGGAGAGGCTCCCTTTCATAAGGAGACTAAAGTGATTAAAGAGAGGCCTAGATATTTACAAGTAAACAATAGGAAAGGTGAGATTAAAGTGATTAAGGAGAGGCCTTGAGATTTAGAAGTAAACAACATAATTAATACCTTCAGGGCAAGACCACACCCAGATAATCCTCCAACAAGTCCAGGGCAGAGAAAAATTGCAAATGTGATTAAAGTAGGAGAAGGTCCATCCCGAACTTGCAGCCAGATTCAGCAATTTCATTCACGTGGTGCTGGCTTTAGAGGCATGAAGTTTGCAAGAGTGAAGGGGTCATCAGTTCTTCCTCCATGGTTTCAGAGAGCCACAGAGGCCAGGCAGAGTGCAGCAGGGGCATCCCTGAATAAAGAAGGCCCTGATAGGCCACTGCATGAAGCCATGAATGTGAAGCCTGGTTGGCAGTGGAGACCCCAAAAAGACATTCGAGATGCCAGACCTGTGAGATATTTGCCAAGGAGAGCTGCATACAGGGAGTTGTACCAGCCTAAGAAAGAAATGGATGTTGCAAGCAAAGCTGGAAGAGCTGAGCCATCTAAGCCCTTTGGAAGTAAAGTCCCAGAAGTCACACATAGAGATACTGGACTGGTTTTTGCCCTGCTGGTTTTCGGTCTTGTTTTGGTCCAGTATTTCCTCACTATGCCTCTATTCCTCCCTTTTGAAATGGGAATGTGTATTCAGACCCACTGTATATTGGGAGTTTGTAATCTGCCTTTTGATTTTACAGGAGCTTACAGTTAGGAGATTGGCCTGAGTCTCAGAAGAGACTTTGGACTGTAGACTTTTGAATGGCATTGAAACTGATAAAGACTATGGGGACTTTTAATGTTGGACTAAATGCATTTTGCATTTTATATGGTCAGGAGCCTATGGGGGCCAGGAAGTGGAATGTGGTAGTTTGAATGAGTGTCCCCCATAGGCATTAAGTATTCAGACATTTGTCTCCATTTGGTGGCACTGTTTTTGTAGTTCTTAGAATGTGTGGCTGTGCTAGAGGAAGTATGTCACTGGCGGCAGGCTTAGTGAGTTTAACAAGCCTCGTGGTCTCCAGTCACCCTGTCTCTGCTTCCTGTGCCCTTTGCGAGATGTGACCCTCGGCTTGCTGCTCCAGCTGCCATGTCTCCTGCCACAATGGACTCTAATTCCCTGGAACGGTAAATCATTTACTCAAAAGTAAATCAAAACCTTCCTTTTATAAGTTCCTTTGGTCATGGTGTTTTATCACAGCAACAGAAAAGTGACTAATACAGTCCACAAGGCTTGATTTCTCAGTAGTCCCAATCTGGTGCTGAAGGCCCGATGGATTCCAGGAGATCTGCTGTTCTCAGTACATGCTGGGATCCAAAGGGTTGATCACAGAAGCAAGACAAACTCTCCATTGAGAGAGAGGCAAGCCACATGAAAAAAAGGGACCAGCTCCCTCTGCCATGGCCTTTTATACTGCCTGCCAGTAGAAGGTAATGCCTACATTTAGGGTGGGCCACCTGGCTTGAGGTAGTCCAATCTGAAGGTCTTTTTCTCTCATTTGTTCATCCTTAGTCCAGTCAAGTTGACACCCAGGATTAACCATCACAAGAGTTTTCCTTGATAGAATATTCAGAGTTGGCATCCGAGGTTGTTTAGATCTGGGAATACTTTGTTCCAGGTTCTTCTGACTTTCATAATTTGCATTGAAATGTCAACTGAAATTCTGATGGATTATTCTTCATATAACTTGTTTTGCTCTGGAAGACTTCATTACCTTCTCTTTGTTCTAAATATTTAATGGTTTTACTGACATGTCATGGTGATTTTCTGTTCTGGTCATGTGTAGTTGGTATTCTTTGTGTTTTTTGAATCCCTGTAAGTAATTCTTCCCTTAATTTGGAAATTTTTCTTCTATAATTGTGTTCAAGCTTTGTTCAAGTCCATTGGCCTGAGATTCTTCTCCCTTTATGCCTATAATTCTTAGATTTAGTCATATAAACTACTCAAGGACTGAAGGAGGAAGAAAACAAATGACCCACTCAAAAGATGCAGTAAATACCTGAAGAGACACTTCACAAATGAAGAAGTAACGATCTCTGAGAAACATCTTAAAAACTGTTGAACATTGCTAATAATTAAGGAAATGCAAATGAAAACTACCTTAAGATTTCATCTTACTCTGGTAAAATTAGCCATGATCCAGAAAACAAAGGACACCAAGGGCTGGAGATTAGTGGTACTTAGTGCCCATGCTAGAATGGTTGGTGTGTCAGGGTAAGGGAGTTGTTCCAGGGAAAATAAGTTTAAAACTTTTAAGTAAAAAGCAGTGATACTTATCAGTGAAGTTTTAATAAGAATGTATTTATCTGGGTATGGTGGCACATGCTTTTAATCCTAGAACTCAGGAGGCAGAAGCAGGTGGATATCAGTGAGTTCAAGGCCAGCCTGGTCTACAGAGTGAGTTCCAAGCCTGCTGAGGCTGCAGGGAAATCATGTCTCACAAAGAAAAATATCATAGTAATAATAATAATAATAATAATAATAATAATAATAATTGTAATAATATATTTAAACCAAATGTTAGACAGGGAAGATAATGGAATATAAACCACACAAAAATGCAATTCAATAGAGAGATTTTAATTTTTAACATTTATGAAAGTTTAAAAACTGGATTTTATTTACAAATGCATATTTCTTCAGTATAGCATTGTACCAATCCATTATTACTCAGAATTTTCTCAGAGTATCATTCTCACTTTTAATGGAATAGTAAATACTGACAGTAAGTTGGTTACCATCCACTTATTTACAACTCCTATGTATTTAAATATGAGCAATCTATTAAGATATTTGTGTCTGCTGGGGTCCTGGTCTGGGGGAAAGTGTTGGATAAGGACTGAATGGAGTCTTGTCTTAGGACTTTAAACATCAGTGCATTTTTTGTTTTGTCAAAGCACTTTTTATTCATCTATCGAGATTCTCATTTTTTGTCTTTCAGTCCATTAATATTTTTTGATTTATTAACCTATATAAATTGAACCACCCCTGTATCTCTGGAATAAAGTTGACTTGATCGTGTTAGATGACCTTTTCAATGTGTGCTTGCACAAATGTTTTGTGTATTTTGTAGAGAAACTTTGTATCTGCTTTCATTAAGGATATGGACCTATAGTTTTCTTTTTATGTGTTTTTCATCAGATTGGTATTAGGAGATACTGGCTTCACAGAAAGTCATTTCTGCCATTTGTTATACCTTTTTGAATGTTTTTAGCAGTATTGGTTGTAGATTGTACTTGAATGTCTGGTAGATTTCTGTTCTGAATCCAACTGGGCCAATGCTTTTTAGTCAGGAGGGTTTGTATTACTGTTTCATTTTCTATATTTGTTATGAATCTGTTTAACCTGTTGATCTCTTCTTTAATTTTGGCAGTTTTCATAAATTTAGAAATTAACCCATTTCCTTTAGATTTTCAAATGTAAAGGAATACAGGTTTTTTAAATATTCTCTTATAAAGTTTTCAATTTTGTAGTATCTGTTGTGATGTTTCCACTTTCATCTCTAATTTTATTAATTTGGATTTGCTCTTTCCTTCTTTAGGTTAACTGGGCTAAGGATCTATCTATCCTGTTCAGTTTTTCAAATAACCAACTCTTAGATTCATTGATTTTTTGGTATCATTTTCTTTGTTTTTATGTTATTAAATTATGCTCTGATATGTTATGTCTTTTGGTCTACAGGTTTGGGTTTGATTTTTGTTCTGGCCTTTCTAGAGTCTTCAGTTTTACTGTGAAGTAATTTATATGTGCTCTTTCTTACTTCTTAATGTAGGCACTAGAGCTGAAAACTTCCCTCTTAGAACTGCTTTTAAAGTATCCCAGGGGTTGGTTTTGTTGTGTTGTATTCTTATATTAATTTAGTTCCAGCAATACTTTTATTTCTTTTTTTATTTTCTCTTTTGACCCACTCATCATTCAATAATGTGTTATTTATTCTCCGTGAGTGTGTGTAGTTACTAGAGGTTCTTTTACTGTTGAGTATGAGCTTAATCACCTTGACATATGACAGAATGTATGGAATTATTTTACTTTCTTTTGCATTTGTTGAGTTTCTTTGGATCTCAGCATGTGGTCAGCTTTATAGAGACTTGTATGCACTGCTGATTATTAAGTGTATTCCTTGGTTATTTGGTAGATTATTCTATAGATATCAGTTGGGTCTATTTGATTTAGGATATTATTTAACTCATATGCCTCTTTGTTTATTGTTTGTCCAGTTGAACTGTCTGTTGGAGATACAGAGGTATTCAAGTCACCTACTATTACTGTGTAGGGATTAATCTGTTTTGTTACAGTCCTGGGTACTTTTTTTTTAATTAAATTATTTGCACCAAAATTTGGTGCATATAATTTCATGATTGGAATATATTTTTGTCAAAATTTCCTTTGAGTAGAATGAGGGGAACCTCTTTATCTTTTTTGATTAGTTTTAATTTGAAGCCTCTTTTGTCAGATATTGGAACTGTAATATCTGTGTGTTTTGTATAGCCATTTTCTTGGAAACCCTTTTTCCATACTTTCACCCTGATAGTGTCTATCTCTAAAGATCAAATGAAGTTTGAAGATAACACAAAAATGGATTTTGTTTCTTAATCAATTCCACTAGCCAATGTCTTTGACTGGGGTGTTGAAGCCATGGATATTTAGAGTTGTTGAGAGATGTGTATTGGATACTGACATTTTTGTTGGTTATGATCTTGGTAGTATTTTGTTTCCATAATTATATCTTCCTTTGTTTACATTCTTTAACATCTTTGGCATACTCAATCCTGTATTCAGCCCTTTGTTTCTCTGTGAGTACTCTCTGTAGGGCTGCTTTGGTTGGCAATCTTTTCACGATATGGAAAGTTTCCTATTCATCTTTGACTATGATAGATATTTTTCTAGGGTAAAGTATTCATGGTTAACATCCATAGTCATTTAGTACTGGGAATAATTTGGCCCATGTTCTTCTGATTTTCACAGTTTGCACTAAAAAGTCAGATGTAATTATGATTGGTTTCCATTTATACGTAATTTGTTGATTTCCTCTAACAGCTTTCAATACTCTCATTTTTTAGACATGTAGTGTTTTTACAATGAAATGCCATGGGAGTTTCTGTTCTGGTCCTGTCTAATTGGTGTTCTATGTGCTTCTTGAATTTGTACAGGTTCATCTTTCCTATATTTAGGAAATTTTATTTATTCTTTAATCCTTTTAGCAATATATCGAATGCCTTTGCCCCATGATTCCTCTCCTTCCTAGATGCTTATGATGCATAGATTTGGTATTTTCATGGTGTCCCAAATATCATGCATATTTCATTCCTATGCTTTAAAAACTTTGTTTCATACACTTTGTTAAGGAGTATAGTACTTCCACTTTGTCATTGAGTCCTGATATTCTGTCTTCCATTTCATTCATTCTATATGTGAGGCTTTCCCTATTCTTTCAAAATAACGTTTGATGTTTTCAATTCCATCTTCATTTTGGCTTAGTTTTTCTTCAGTCTATCTTTTTTGTGAATTCACTTTGGCAAGTTCTGAATTTGTTTTTATTATTTCAGTGAGCTGCATATTTGTATATTTTTGAGCTTTGTCTTAAGGTTATGCCTATTCTCTTGAGCTCTTTGTGTTTTCTTTAAGTTCTTTGAACATTTTCATGATTATATTCTATTAAATTTTGTGTTTTGATTGCCTTCAGCATGATTCTCTTTTGAGTGCACTTCTGTAGGACTAGTGGACTTTGGTGATAGGAGAAATATTCTCTTGTTGTTTTTTGTTTTTTTTTTTTCATATTATATGTGTTTCCATGTTATTGTTTGGGCATGTTGATGTCTTTGTTTGGTTGTGTGTCAGAGAGTAAATTCTATTCTTCTTCATTTATTTGAATTTTGATTGTGTTACTTTTGTTGATGTAGCTTTGTTGCATTTTGTTCAGGTATGACTGCTTAGTTGGTGTGTGCTTCGGGTTCTTGCAGGGTACTAGGCTGAACTCCTTAGTAAGGTGGTCAGGGTGGTAGGCAGGCACCAAAAGGCTGGTCTCAGAAATTTAAGACAAGTTGGGGTTGGAGATAGCCTGTGAAGGGTCTATCAAACTAGGCAGGGAAGAAGGCTGGTCTAGGAAATCTAGTGCAATGTGGGGTTGTGGCAGCCAATGTGAAAGGCTGGTTTCTGGAACCAAATGTTAAGTGGGATGGGGACAGTCTGTAAAGTGTCTAACAAAGTAGACTGGAAAATTGAGCTCATCTGAGTTCAGGGTGTCAAGATGTAGTGGGCAGTCGTGGACTAAGAAGGTAGTCCACAGATCTGGGACAAAAAGAACAAAAGTGTTTTACAGAGTATGTGGGTAAGGTAAATGGAGTTGCTCAAGGTGTAGAGGGATCAAGGCATAGTAAGTGGGATCACTGACTTACCAGATAAAGAATTTCCTGCAAGTTGCAGAAGGGCACAGCAAGAATAAAGGATGGTGAAGACATATAATATTACTTGATTATGGATGATAAAAGAAAACACAGTGTGTTTCCAATCTAGGGACCTGCATAAATGAATTGAAATTGAGGATTTATTATATCCTAAAAACAAGGGTATAAATAGGTTTTCCTTAATTTTTTTAGAAATTAGAAAGTCATGTATATAACCAATATTTACTTTCTTCAATAAAGATTAAAGAAGTTTGATTTACCCAGTTCCTTCTAGCATTGAGATATGTTTTCTCTACATGTGTGGAATACTACAATACTATCATATTATAATTTGTATTATTAAATTTTGGCTGAAAATTTTACTTTATGGCTATATAATGTATTCCTTTTGCTACTTAGGAAACTATAAATTGTAATTTTCTGTCTATACAAAAAAATAATTTTAAAATGTCAATTTAGTAAGACTTGCACTTATACATACACTTCAGGCTTGTCACACCATCTACAAAATTATTTATATATCCTCTCAGCCCACCTGGATAATCCTTTCTATATCTTCCCTTTGAAACTATCTCTCTTTTCCCCTTTCTCTCTGGCTAACACCTGTCTCATACTACCCACAGTTGGCCTCCCTCTTTCCCTTTACCTTCATTGTTCCTTTCTTTTTCTTGGATCCTGTGGTTATATCAAGATATGTACCAACATATAAGGATTGGAACTAAGATCCACAAATTACAGAGAACATATGCCACTTCTTTTTTTTTTCTTTTTCTGAGTCTGTGTTAGTTCATTTAGTACAGCAGTTTCTTTTCCAGCAATATACTAGCAAATTTCATGATTTTGTTTTTCTTTATGGCTCAAGAGAACTCAATTCTGTAAATGCCATATTTTCATTACACATTCATTAATTGAGGGAAACGTAAGTTGTTTCTGTTTCTTAGCTTCTATGAAAAGACCAGCAACAAACCTGGCATGCAAGTTATTCTGCAGTAGGATGCATCTTTTGTGTTTGTGTCAAGGAGTGGTATAACCAGATCATAGAGTAGATTTATTTTTAGTTTTTTAAGAGTTCTCCATACTGATTTCCACAGAGTTCCCCTTTCCTAGAATCCACACAAGAATTTGATGTCATGTGCTCCACTGATCATAGTCATGCTGAGTGGGGTTAGATGACATTTTTTTTTGAGACAAGGTCTCCCTTTAGCCCAAGCTGGTCTGGAGCTCACTCTGTAGACCAGGCTGGCCTTGAACTCACAGAGATCTTCCTGCCTCTGCTTCCCAAGTGCTGGGATTATAGATGACATCTTGAAGTCATTTTGATTTACATTTCCCCAACTACTAACTATATTGACTATTTCTTATGGTGTTTCTTAGAAAATTTTAGTTCTACACTTTAGAGCCCTCTGTTCCGATCCATAGCCCATTTAGCCCATTTTGAACTGATCAGTTGATTCTTAATTCTTTGATTTTAAGTTCTTTCTATATTCTGGATATTAACTTTCTGTCAGATGTATCACTTGTGAACAATTTTCTCTCAGTATGTTGCCTTCCAACTTAATCCACTGGTTATTTTCCTTGATGTACAGGATCTTTTTAGTTTAATGAGACCCCATGAATCAGTTCTTTAGCCTAATTTCTGAGCAACTGATATCCATTTAGAAAATCTTTTCCTTTACCTATATTTTGAATGGTATTGCCTAAATTTTCTTCTAACAATTTTAATGTTTCAAGAATCCCAAAAGGTGTTTGATATATTTAGAACTGACTTTTCTGCAGGGTGATAGATATGGGTCTCATCTCATTTACCATTGTGAAGATATAATTTGCTAGCACCATTTGTTGAAGATGTGTCTTTCATCCAGTGTGTGTTGTTAATAACTTTGTCAATTATCAGGCAGCTGCACTTGCATGTACCAGTGTTTGAATCTTTTCCTTTGTTCTGTTTATCCACAAGTCTGCTTTTTGTGTGAAAATCATAATATTTTATGACTAATGCTCTGTAATATATCTTCAGATTGCATATGGTAATTCCACTGGCATTGCTTTGTGCTCAGGGTTGATTTTTCTCTCTGGAGTCTAATGTATTTCCATACAAATTTTAGGATGATTTTTTTTTCCTCTTCTGTGAAGAATATCATGGGATTATAGATTGGGATTGCATTGTTTCTGTAAATTGGTAAGGCAGTCATTTTAACAATATTAGTTCTACAAATACATGAGCACAACAGGTCTTTTCACCATGTGTTTTCATCAATCTATTTATTAGAATAACAAAAAATTATTGGAGAGATCTTCAATGTCTTTGAGTTAGATTATCCTTTTCAGAGGTAATTGTGAATGGGAATATTCCCTGAATTTTTTCTCTCACTGCTTGTAAATTGTATATAAGAAGGATATTGAGTTTTATAAACTGATTTTGTATACTCCCTGTGGTAGTTGAATGAGAATTTCCTGCATAGGATCCAAATATTTGGACATTTTGCACCCAGTTACTAGCACTGTTTTGGCAAGACTCGGGAGCTGAGGCTATGCCAGAGAAAGTACATCACTGGGGATGGGTTTTGAGAGTTCTTAAGCCTTGATGGATTTGCAATTGCTCTCCTTCTTTTTCCTACTTGAAGATGTGAGGACTCCTTTTTCTTCCCTTACCACATCTTGCCAACATGTCTTCCCACCATTATGAACACTAATTCCCATAGAGCCACAATCTCAGATAAACTTTTCCTTTTATAATGTCCTTTGATCATGGTGTTTTGACATAGCAAAAAAAAGTAACTAATACAGACATTGGTACCAGGGACTTGGGATATTGCAGGGAAGAAATTGACCCTGTGGGAGATTTGGAAGTTTGGTCTAGAAAAGCCATTGATTGTTGTAAGCAGAGCTTAATGTACCATTCTAGTAGGAACCTGGAAGAAAGTAGTACTGAAAACAATGTAGTTCCAGAGGGAAATAACAATCAAATAGCAATTGTGATATTTTAGCAGAGTCTTACTGGAAACTGCCCACCACTTAAAAGTTTGCCTGAGGCTAAGTAGAAAAGTAATGGACTAATTTCTTTGGGTTAGGAAATTTCAAGAGAGCTTAACCTAGAAATGGTAGTGTGGGTATTAATGGTTATACTGATCTACAGTAAGAAAAGAACAAATGGGGAAGACAGAAATGCAGAATATATATTTTGTGTTGAAAAGACAAATAGGAAGATTAATGATCCAGTCAAGTTATGTGCTGGAGGAAAGAATCTCTTTGATTAGGAGATCTAAGCCATTAAAGAGAGACCTAAAGATTTGCAGTTAAAGAATGAAGAGTACCTTCAGGGCAATACCAAATGCTGATAAGCCTCCAACTTGTGAATGAAAATGCCAAAGGGGTTTTCTATGCCTAGAAAACCACAGCATTGAAAATCTGCTGACTGTGCAAAGAAACGGGCTAGAGCATGCAAACTTGGCAGTGTTTTTCAGGTGGTGCTGGGTTTAGAAGCATGAAAGACTCAAGACTAAAAGAGTTATTGTTTTTCCTCCATGGTTTCAGAAAACCACCAAGGCCACGCAGCAAAAAGCAGAGCCATCACTTCTTTGAGAAGGCCTTGACAGGCCATTATGTGAAGCTGCAAAGTTGAACCCTGACTGGTAGTGGAGAACAAAAGAAGACAATTGGGAACTTAGAGCTGTGAGACATCTGCTAAGGATAACTGGATACAAGGAGATGCATATTACACACAGAAAAACTGGAAGAGGGAATGAGACATCTCTGTGTCTTTGGAAGTATAATTCCAGAAATCAGATGTGGAGCTGCTGGGTTTAGTGTTTTCCCTGATAGGTTTTAGTCTTGTTTTTGTCTGATATTTCCCCTCTATGACTCTCTTCCTCCCTTTTGGATTTAGTGTGTTTATGTATTTGCATACATTAAACTATCCCTCTATCTCTGGAGTAAAGTAAATTTGATCATGTTGGATGTTCTTTATGATGTGTGCCTAATTGCAATCTGAGAGTATTCAGTTTTGACATTTTCCATCTAAGTTCATTAGATATATGGGCCTAACATTGTTTACTTTGTTATTTGTTTTCCTGGTTTGGGTATTAGAGTAAGAGTAGTTTCATTGAAGAATTAAGGAAGTTCTCCATCTGTTTCTCTCTTTGAATAACTTAAGAAGTATTTGTTAGCTCTACGCTTCCCAGAATTCCAAGGGACACACAGATATCCACTTCCTCCATGGGCTGCCAATCTTCTGACCTCTTCCCCTGTACCTGAGGACAAGCCCAAAAGAAAAAAAAAGGAAGGCCCCAGTCGCCATCTTGCCCCTGTTCCTGCTCCTGCTCCTGTTCCACCAGGTGCTAGCAGGTGGCTCACTCTGGCAGTTCCAATGGAAGTAAATCTTGTTCCCAGAGTCACTTAAGTCTCATGTGCCTTTTCATCTAGGGGTTCACACCTTTATAACCTAATATAATAGTGTAATGAACTTTGTCTGGGCTCAAGATGTTTTCATCAGACAGAGCACTCACCAGCTTGAGATGTTTTTGATCCTTTGGAGCACTCCTTAGCTCTCCCCTCAAAAAGAAACTATTTTTGTGAACTCCTGAGACCTGCCAGCAGTGCATTTCTCCAGAGAACCAACTTCCAGATTTCACAATAAGGTACCATTCTCTCGCTCTCTCTACTCTCCTGCAGTCTCTCCCTACCTCTCTCTCTTCCCACTTCTGCTTCTTGTGCTTTCTCCCTCCTCTCTTGGCTGGGCTTGAATTTATAGATATCTGCTTCCCTCTGCCTGATGAGTGGAGGGGTTAAAGTTGTGTGCCACCACACCCGGCTGGTACTAGATCTGAGATTTTATTTTTAATTGGGAGGCTTTCTATTAATGTTTCCCTATATGTTAAGAATCTACTTAATACCTTGAGTGCTTCTTGGTTTAAGTTTTTTTGTTGTTTGTTTCAAAGAATTTAGAAATTCATCCATGATTTTAGATTATAAAATTAAGTAGATTGTTTTTGTTTTTCAGTTTCTGATTTTCATTTAAAAATATTTTATTTATTAATTTTATTTTATGTATTTTTATGATCTGTATTTTTCAAAGAGGAGGAATCCATTTGAAATGGAAGGCCAATATTCCAGGCAACATTCCAGGCAGTGCCACTAAGCCTGCTCTGCTAGCTTGTATTTGTTTGTGGAACAGCAGGCGATCACAGAGTACTCAGGAATATTCTGCTTTTTTTGAGAATCTGATGATCTGTAACCTAACACTCCCTTCCCCACCCCTTGCCTGGGTTCTCACCTTAAAATTTAAATTTTAAATTTTCTGACCAAAAGCCATTGGTTGCTGTCACTATTTTTGATTGAGATTAGCCCAGTTACCTTGAAGTAAAACCAGTCCTGGAGTGCCTCTAACCTTGCTCTCTTTCTATTTGG
Organism: Rhizomys pruinosus; assembly: GCA_009823505.1. Classification (NCBI taxonomy): domain Eukaryota; kingdom Metazoa; phylum Chordata; class Mammalia; order Rodentia; family Spalacidae; genus Rhizomys; species Rhizomys pruinosus. The sequence continues at coordinate 1,139,012 of VZQC01013833.1, forward strand.
GGGTACCTGTGCCATAACCTAACTTGTATATGGTTGTATTGTTTACAAATAGGTAAGTGTTAGTGCTTACACATAGGTAAGTTGTTAACTCTCATGTAGGTCTTGGGAATTGAACCCAAGTCCTCTGTAAGAGCAGCTGGTGCTCTCAATCACTGGGCCATCTCTCCAGCCCTGTTTTTTTTTTTTAATTTCATGTATTCTATCAGAACACAGTCCAATAAAGCTCAATATCAACACCAGATAAGCTCTACTATCTGCAAGAAGACATTGAGACTAAAGAACACCCTCCTGAATAATGAATGGGTCAAGGAAGAAATAAAGAAAGAAATAAAAGCATTCTTGGAACTAAACAAAACTGACAATGAAACAGAGGAAAACTTATGGGATACTTTAAAAGCAGTCCTAAGATGGAAGTTTATGGCCCTGGGTTGCCTACATTAATGTTAGGAGCATAGTTAGCATGTACAGATTGTGTGAATTAGACGTAGTTAGGATTAAACTAACATAGATAATGTGTAAAATATCATAACCTTAAAGAAATTATCAAATGTTAAACTTAGCTCAGCAAGAGGCCTGCTCCATCTTAGAGGTTCTTTAGAAATAAACACTCAGCTTGACAGAGCCCAAAAGACTGACAATACTCAATTGATTGAAAGATGTAAAAATTCTCAGCAAAATACTTGCAAATCGCATATAAACCCACATCAAAAAGATCATCCATCATGATCAAGTTGGATTCATACCAGACATGCAGGGATGGTTCAACATATATAAATCAATAAACATCATAAATACATAAGTGGACTGAAAGACAAAAACCACATGATCATCTCAATCAACACAGAAAAAGCCTTTGATGAGATCCAACATCCCATCATGTTTAAAGTTCTCGAGGTAATTGGACTGAAGGGAACATTCTTAAATATAATCAAACCCATATACAGCAAACTCACAGCCAACATCATCCTAAATGGAGAAAAATTAGAACCATTCCCCTTAAAGGCAGGAACCTAGCAAGGCTGCCTCCTATCACCACTCATTTTCAGTATAGTGCTTGAAACACTTGCTAGGGCAAAAAGACAAAGAAAGATAAATTAAAGAAGCCTTTCTTTATACCAAGAACAAGTAACTGCAGAAGGAATATAAGAATAGCCTCAAAAAAAAAAAATGAGAATAAACCGAACCAATGACACCAAAGATCTCTACAACAAAAATTTAAACCCCTGAAGAAGGCATCAAAAAATGGAAAAACCTCCCATTCTCATGGATTGGAAAAATTAAAAAATGTCCATTCTACCTACATTAATATACAGATTCAATGCAATCCCAATTAAAATCTCCAAGAGTTTCTTCACAAACTTGGAAAAATATCCATAAATTCATATGAAAAGACACAAGACCCCAAAGAGCTAAAGCAACCCTGAGTGAAAATTGTAATACAGGGGTATCACCTTATCAGATTTCACGCTATACAACAGACTGCAACTGGCACAAAAACAGACCCATTGACTAATGAAACAAAATTGAAGATTCAAACTTGAGCTCATACAATTTCAGCCACCTCATATTCAATAAAGGTGCCAAAAATCTCATTAGAGGAAAGATAGCATCTTCTGAAAATGGTGCTGGCAAAACTGGATCACCATATGTAAAAGAACAAAAATAAACCCCTACTTATCACCCTGTACAAAATTAAACACCAAATGGATCGAAGACCTCAATGTGACACCTGAAAATCTGAAGGTGATAGAAGAAAAAGTTGGTAGCAATCTATAAGACATAAGATTAGGACAAGACTTTCTAAATCAAACAGCAGCTTCACAGGAAATAAGGACAACAGCTGACGCATGGGACCTCATCAAACTCAAAAGCTTCTATACACCAAAAGAAACCATCAAGGAAGTGAAGAGAAAACCCACAGAATGGGAGGAAATTATCACCAGTGATATATCTGACAGAGCATTAACATCCATAATATATAAACTACTCAAAAGAACAAAGAAGCAAGGAAACAAATTACTCAAACAATGGAGTAAAGAGTTGAACAGAGCTTTCACCAGTCAAGAAATAAAGATAGCTGAAAAAATCTTAAAAAAGTGTTCAACATAATTAATAATTAAAGAAATGCAAATTAAAACCACTCTAATATATCATTTCACTCCAATCAGAATGGTTAAGATCAAGATAATGAAGACACCATATGCTGGATAGGTTGGGGGAAAGAACCCTCATTCACTGCTGGTGGATATGTAAACTCACACAACCCCAGAGGAAAGAAGTGTGGAGAACCCTTAAAAGATGCAAAATGAGCCTATCACCTGACCCGGCCATACCACTCCTGAGTACCTACCCACAAGACTCATCCTACTGCAAAGATACATGCACATCTCTGATTATTGCTGCTCTTTTCAGAAGAGCAAAGAATAGGAATCAACCAAAATGCCCGTCAACTGATGAGTGGATAACAAAGATGTGGTACCTCTACACAATGGAGTTCTATGCAGCGGTAAAGAAAAATAACATCATGAACTTTGCAGGTAAATGAATGGAACTTGAAGCCATTATGCTAAGTGAAGTAACAGCCCCAGAAAAACAAATTGGGAATGGTTTTCCTCATTTGTGGATACTAACACCAAATCTCTCAGTTGAAAGGCAAGGTGAGCAATATTATTGTTATATTTCTTTCTATCTGAAAACAACTGTGATATTATAATGTGAATCTCATAATGAGCCTTAGAATTAACTTACCACTTACTTTCAGACATGGTAATTTATGTATATGGGCAGAAAGTATATATTCATATTTTAGAGTAATATAACATTAAAAATAAAAAAAAATGTGAACTCCTGGACGTATATCAGAGTTACCATACAGTTTATTTCTGGAGGACATAATTCTGGTACATATATGACATGCTCATGGGCATAATTTGGAACATTACAGTTGGGAGGGAACCACAGCAGCATAAGGATTAGGTCAAGGAATGGACTGAGGTGGTCAAATTCTGCTTAGGACAATAAACCTTTGCAGAGAAATTCTTTGGAAAGACTGAGAGAAAGATGCAGGACATGTATGGCAGAGTACATAAACTGGGATGGGGAGCAGAAAAGAGGAATATGTATACATTAAAGTATGTGATGGTTAATCCTGGGTGTCAACTTGACTGGACTAAGGAACAAATAAGAGAAAAGGATCTTCGGATTGGACCACCTCAACTCAGGATGGCCCACCCCAAATGTGGGCGTTACTTCTGCCGGCAGGCAGTATAAAGGGCCATGGCAGAGGGAGCTGGTCCCTATTTTCCTGGGGCTTGCCTCTCTCTCACTGGTGAGTTTGTCTTGCTGCTGTGATCAACCCTTCAGATCCCAGCGTGTACTGAGACCTGCAGATCTCCTGGAATCCACCGGGCCTTCAGCACCAGATTGGGACTACTGAGACATCCAGCCTTGCGGACTGAGCAGTTCCCTAGATTCTCAGCCTCTCCAGTTCAGCTCAGCTACTGTTTGACTACTTGAGCTCTGTCACGTGAGCAAACCAATAAATTGTACATAGTTATATATTCGTCCTGTTGCTTCTGCTTCTTTAGAGAACCCTGACTAATACAGATTTTGGTACCAGAAGTGGTTCTAGAGAAACAGAATTGAAAGGATGAATTTCTTTAGTGGGCTTGGTAGTCTCTGGAGCCAGCTCTCCAACTCAATGAAGCCTAGAGTTACTGAAGGCTTCCTGGTGGCATGAAGAGGAATGATAATTCTTGGTGCAGACTATTTGATGTAATTATGAAGACAGATCCATTTGACTCACCTAACTCGCCTCTTGTGAGAAGCAAGGAATTTAGCCACTCTATATATAAAACTTTCGAGAAATTGTGGAAAAATAAGGAAAATAATGATGTTGCTTTGTTGCTCCTAGCATGTCTGGATAAAGTGATAGAGGAAAATAAAGAGCTCAGTGATAAAAATGACCAGCTCCGGATTCGAAACAACAGTTTAAAGATTTCCAAGTGTGCTCTGGAAGAGAATCTTCTCTCCGGCAGCCAAAGAGCTAAAGCTGCAGAAAATGAAGCTGGAGCCCTTATTATACGTTTGGCTGATTTACAACGCAAATTTAATTCCCAGGCATGAAGAGTGTCAGCAGTAAAAGTGAGAGCACTGGTGGGGAAAGGGTGGAACCCTGAAACTTGGGATGGAGATGTGTGGGAGAACCATGATGATGAGGATTTTGAACCCTTGGATTCTGAGGGATTTTCTTTATCTGAGGAATTAATCTCTCCACCCTCAGCAGAGAATCCACACCCTGCAAATCCCTCCTCCATACCCTTGCCTGAGGAAACTAATCCCCCCTCCCAGTGGGAGCTAATATCCCTCAGGGCCCAACAATTGTTGCCTCTAGACCTATAACCAGATTGAAATCTAAGCAAGCCCCTCAAGTGAGATAGAAAGTGTGGTCCATGAGGAGTGTGCTACACCACTAAAGAAATTAATGAGTTTGCCAATTCATTCTGGCAGAAGCCTAAGGAATATGTATGGGAATGGATTTTAAGGGTGTGGGATAATGGCGGAAGGGATATAAAATTGTATCATACTGAGTATATCGATATGAGCCCACTGAGTAGAGATTCTAGGTTTAACATGGAAGCTTGAGCAGTTAAAAAAGGTGTTAAAAGTTTATTTGAATGGTTGGCTGATGTATTTATTAAAACATGGCCTACTAACAGCGAGTTAGAGATGCCTGATATTCCTTGGCTTAGTATTGATGAAGGGATTGTGAGGGTCAGGCAGATGGGCATGCTCGAGTGGATTCGAAGTGTAAAACCACATTCTCCACAATATGAGGACCCAGAGGACATGCCATTCACTGAATTTATAAGATGGAAAGTACTGAGAGAGACACCAGAACATTTGAAGAGCTTTGTTTTGTGCGCTAGTCGTTTTTTTTTTTTTTTTAGAGGAAAATATCTTATTTTTTTTACATGTATGAGTGTGTTTTTCCTGCGTGTATATGTGAGTGCACCATTTTGTGCAAAGGCTGCAGAAGTCAGAAGAGGGGTGTCAGATACCCCCCCTGCAGTGGTGTATGGATAGTTGTTACTCCCATGTGGGTGCTGGTAATCAAACCCAGGTCCCTCTGCAAGAGCAGAACCGTGCTCTTGAACAAAACCAACCACTGGAGCCAGCTATCTGTCTCTCCAGCCCCTGAGAAGGATTTTTTTTAAATTGTTTTTATTATATAGGTGCTTTGTGGATTTCATACAATCATTTTCCAATTCAGGATTCAAGGGCATATTCCCCCCTTTCCCAGATACCCATTCCCCTTTCCCGCCCCCCCACCCTACCCATCGCAATCGTGAATTCTGCCATAATTTTTCTGCATCTTTCTCTGCTTTTTTTTTTGGTTTTGTTTTGTTTTCATTTTTTTTTAAACAATATGCTAAGGGGTTGAGTACACAAGCAATCCTTCATGAGAAAAACCAATTTGGCAGCAGTTGTGCCCAAACCCAAAACCCACACAGCTCATGGGTCCCCCCCCACAATCCAGCAGGGGGGGGGTGCTTGTATGTTTCAAAAAATCAAGTTGCTCAAATGCGTTTTGATATTGTTGTAGTTTTCACCATTAACCCCAATTGAAGCCCTTTACAACGTCTTTCACGCAACCTAAGCTTCCACAGATTGTTCCGTAGGCTTAGGAAATACTGTGCAGCAGTGGGCACAGAGCCATATGTCGGTAATATATATATAATAGATCCCAAATCGAATTGGCTATTGCTCTTCTCCTTGAGGAATAACCCACGGCGGATGTCACAAGCATTACATCCTCTAATGGTTGGAGATGTTATAAACCACACGAAGACACTGCCACACTTGACAGAAGAAAATGTAAATCAAGAATTAACATACCTTCCAAACATTTGTGTCTATACAAAAGTAACCAACCATAATTATAAGTCCTGTTTAAATACCTATATATTCAATTGCGAGTGCTTCATTGTTAGGACCGAAAGGCTATATAGTATACTGTGTTTAAGTTTAAATTTAAATACCTAAATATCTAATTCATGTGCGTCATAAGTAGGATCGAAAGGTTACAAGGCCTGGACAATCTGGCAGCCCATGAAGAAAACAGCCAGAACTGACTAGAGACCTAGACATAGTTCCAGAGAAAGTAGAGTGTTTTTGCTTCTCATCCACACTGTGGCACCTTTGCCTCTATTTCTTATGCCAGATGTTACAGCTAGAGAAGTTGTTGCTCACTTGCTTGCGTAAATTAACTGTGATGGAATAGGTTTAACAGACCTCAGGGTAGGCATCAGGGGGCAGCACTTAATCACCAAAGGCCAGATGAGAGTAGTTACCATAATTATCATAATTGGTGGCAAAGGCAAAACAATGCTATAATGGCATGACCCGAAATGAAATGATCTTTGGAACTGGCTAATTAATCATGGTTTTCCCAGGAACCAAATACATAAGAAGCCTCCAAGTTTTTATTTGATCTGTAAAAGAAGAAAAGCTCTAGAACAAATGACAGAAGCCAACATTGGAATTTCAGCAGTAGCGAGCCCGTCCAGTTAAAACAAAAAAAAAAAAAAAACCATTTTCTAGACTGGAGACAGTGTCACAGACCCAGAACCATTTGAATGAAGGGGTGGCCAGTTCCAATGAGGAAGGACCTTGTCAGAAAGAACAAAGGGTTATGGAATCTAGTTGCCTTTTTCCTGTCCTTCCCCAGAGGGGCCTGAGGCCTTTTGCTATTTACTAGGGTAACTGTACGCTGGGGAAAAGGAAATAATCAGAACTTGTTTTGAGGCCTAGTAGATAACGATCTGAGTGACAAGGAGCCTAAAGACCCCGAAAAAAGAATTGTGGCCCTCTGTTTAAAGTAGGGGGCTATGGAGGTCAAGTGATAAAAGGAGTTTTGGCTGAAGTCCAAATCACAGTGGCCCCAGGGGGGGTTCCAGAAGTCATCCTGTGGTTATTTCCCCTGTACCAGAATGTATAATTGGGAAGATATAATTAGAAATTGGCAGATCCCCACATTGGTTCCCTGAACCATGAAGTGAGGGCTATTATGGTCAAAAAGGCCAAATGGAAACCAGTGGTGTTGCATCTACCAGGGAAAATAGTGAACAAACCAGTATGGTCATCCCTGGGGGAATTGCAAGAGGAATCAGTGGCCAACCATCAAAGGATTTGAAAAGATGCAAAGGGGTGGTGATCCTATGGACATCTCCATTTAACTTAAAAATTAACTCTCCAATTGGCTTGTGCGAAAAGACTCTTGTCATGGAGGAAATGAACACTAGACTATCGAACATCACCAAGGTGACAAAAAACCAAATTGCAAAGAGAGCCGTTGTACCAAATGTGGTGTCCTTACTTGAGTAGATAAATATGTCTCCTGGTACCTAGTATGCAGCTATTGACGTGGCCAATGCTTTCTTCTCAAAACCAGTTCATAAAGACTACCAGAAGCAGTTTGCTTTCAGCGGGCAGCTGGCAAGGCCCACAAACAGTATACCTCTTTACTGCTTACTCAGGGGTAGGTTTTAACTTCTCAAGCCTTTTGCCATAAATTGAGTGTTAGAAGGAAGGGGACCTTGGAAATCGCCTTGACTCTCTTCTTCCACAAATATCACACGGGTCACACTAGAGTGATGATGTTATGACTGATAGAAAAAAACCCCAGTGAACAGGTGGTAGCAGTTAGTCTAGACTTGTTGGTAAATCATATGCACATGAGAGGATGTGAAATAAATCCAACTAAAATCCAACTAAAATTCAAGGGCCATCTACCTCAGTGGAATTTCTCGGGGTTCAGGGGTGTGGAGCATGCAGAGACCTTCCTTCAAAGGTAAAGAATTAAGTTGTTGCATTGTTGCACCCTGGCCCCCCCCTCCCCTCCTCCACCCAAGGAAGAATCACAAAACGTTTAGTGGGACTTTTTTGGATTCTGGAGGCACCACATTCCTCATCTAGGTGTATTACTACTACTCATATATCAGAAGAAACAGGTTCTTGGAATAATCATCAGCAAATTTTGAGTGTGGCTTGGAACAGGAAAGGCTCTTCAAGAGGTCCAGGCTGCAGTGCATGCTGTTCTGCCCCTAGGGCCTTATGATCCAGCAGACCTAATGGTGTTTGAGTTATCAGTGGCAGATAAAGATGCCGTCTGGAGTCTGTGGCAGGCTCACATAAGGGAATCACAGCGGAGACCCTTGGGATTTTGGAGTAAAGCTCTACCTCCATCTACAGACAACTATTCTCCCTTTGAAAGACAGCCGCTTAGCCTGCCATTAGGCCTTATTTGAAACTGAACGTTTGACAATGGGCCACCCAGTCACCATGCGACCTGAGTTGCCTATCATGAGCTTGGTGTTATCTGACCCAGCAGATCATAAAGTAGGACGTGCACAGCAACAGTCCAGTATCAAATGGAAGTGGTACATAGGGGCCGGGGCAGGGGCAGGCGCAGGAGGAGGCACAGCAAGCCTACATAAGAAGTGTGCACCATGCCTACGGGTCCCACTCCTGTTTTACAATGCCTCCTGTTAAAAGCATGCACCTATCTTCAGGGGGTTTTGCCCCTATGGGGAAAAAATAAGTTGAACTGAGAAAGAAGCCTAGGGCCTGGATTTACTGAATGGTTCTGTTTTCGACATGGAATGCAGGCCCACCACAAAAGATGGGACAGCTTCAAGCCGATTCTCGCCTATTTCTGATTCTGAAACAACCCTCTAAAAGGACACGGGTGAAGAGAAGTCTTCAACAGTGGGCAAGAACTTTGGGCAGTGGCAAACATAGTTGTGGCATTTTGCCGGAAGAGAAATGGCCAGATGTTCAATTATATACCGATTCATGGGCTCTAGCCAGTGGTTTGGCTGGATAATCAAGGACTTGAAAGGAACATGACTGGAAAATCGGTGAGAACCGCTCTTTGGATGCCGACGTCATTGGCCTAGCGCGCCTCTGAATGGTCCACGGTGTGCCACTCCCTTGTTGTCCTGTCTGCTCCTCCCCAGGTGCTCTCCGCAAGCTGCGTTTCCTCATCCCGTCGCGTCAGCTGCTATCGTTCTGTGTCTAGAGTCAGCCTCTTTCTTTCTCCACTTCCCAGTGTTTGCTCAATGGGACCAGGACCAAAGGGGTCATGGTGGCAGGATGGAGGTTATGCTGGGCTTGATAGCATTGCTTCCATCCCCAATTCTTATCTTTGCTAACACAAAGCTGCTGCCAAGTGCCAGATTTCCAACAGCAGAGACCAACAATAAGCCCCAATATGGTGCTATGCCCTGGGGTGACCAGCCAGCAAATTGGTGTCAGGTTGACTACATTGGACCACTTCCACATGGATGGGACAGCGTTAGTGTCCTTACAGGAATAGATATAGATACTTATTCTGGTTAATGGATTTGCCTTTCCTGCAACGTAATGCTTTTGCCAAAACTACCATCCAGGGCTTACAGAATGCCTTATCCACCATTGTGGTATTCCTCACAGCATTGCTCCTGACCAAGGAACTCACTTCACAGCCAAAGAAGTTTAACAGTGGGCCCATGGTCATGGTATCATCCCCACTGGTATTAAGCAATGTTACCACCACCAGAAGGCAGATGGCGCTTTGAGTAGAACGGATGGAATGGGAGCCTCCATTGAAGACACAGTTACGAACAACAGCATCAATTAAATGTAGCAAACCCTGGAGGGCTGGGGCAAGGTTCTCCAGCAGGCAGTATATGCTTTAAATCAGTGTCTACTATATGGTACTGTTTTTCTTATAGCCAGAATTCATGGGTCAAGGAACCAAGGGGTGTAAGTGGGAATGATTCCACTCAATATCACCCCTAGTGACCCAGTAGGAAAATTTTTTTTTCCTGTACCCACGACCTTGGTGTTCTGCTGGTCTAGATGGTTTGGCTCCAAAGGGTTAAGTGCTTTTGCCTGGAGACACAGCAAACGCTCCATTGAACTTGAAGCTAAGACTTCCCCTTGCCACTTTGGGCTTCTAGCTGCCCTTAAGACAACAGGCTAAAGGAATGAATAACAGTAGTAGGAGGAGAGATTGATCCAGACTACCAGGAGGAAATTGGACTTTTTCTCCACAATGGGGGCAAGGAAGATTATGTCTGGAAGGCAGGAGATGCTGTAGGGTGCCTTCTGGTGCTACCATGTCCTATGATTAAGGTCAATGGGAAACTCCAACAACCCAAACCAGACAGGACAATAAATGGTCCAGACCCTTCATGGAGGAAGGTATGGGTCACTCCTCCAGGGAAAGAGCCAAGACCTGCAGAGGTGATTGCTGATGGTGGAGGAAATACAGAATGGGTAGTAGAAGAAGGTAGTCATAAATATCAGCTGAGGTCACGAGACCAGTTGCAGAAACATGGATTATAATAGATATTAACTTTTGTCCTATTTGGTTAAGAATGTGCTTGTTCATATATATTATGTTAAGCAGATACTTGTGTTGTTCCCTTTTGAATTTGCAACTGAGATAAGTATTAAGTGTTGTCATATTTAGGTGATTAGATACTGAAGGACTAAGTGTTCCTCAAGGACATTGCCACCTACTCTAAGATATAATGCTTTGCTATTGCACATGAGACACTTATAACAAGTTAGGTGGAATTATAACCTTGCCATTGTTTGCAATTGACATTTAAGCATAACATAAGGAGAGGCTATTTATTGGGTGTCAAGTTGACAAGGGGTGGACTTGTGATGGTTAATCCTGGGTGTCAACTTGACTGGACTAAGGAAAAAATAAGAGAAAAGGCTCTTCTGATTGGACCACCTCAACCAGGATGGTCCACCCCAAATATGGGTGTTACCTTCTGCCATCAGGCAGTATAAAGGGTCATGGCAGAAGGAGCTGGTCCCTTTTTTCCTGCTGCTTGCCTCTCTCACTGGTGAGTTTGTCTTGCTGCTGTGATCAACCCTTCGGATCCCAGTGTGTACTGAGACTGGCAGATCTCCTGGAATCCACTGGGCCTTCAGCACCAGATTGGGACTACTGAGACATCCATCCTTGCAGACTGAGCAGTTCCCTGGATTCTCAGCCTCTCCAGTTCAGCTTGGCTACTGTTGGACTACTTGAGCTCTGCCACATGAGCAAGTCAATAAATTGTATATAGTTATATATTCATGGCTACTGTTGGACTACTTGAGCTCTGTCACATGAGCAAGTCAATAAATTGTACATAGTTATATATTCGTCCTGTTGCTTCTGCTTCTTTAGGGAACCCTGACTAATACAATGTATGAAATACACAAAACATCAATTAAAGTATTATATTAAAAAAATTAAGGAAATACAAATTAAAACCACTTTAAAATATGATCTCAATATGATAAGACTGGCTAGGACCAAGAAAATAAATGATACAGAATGATGGATATATGAGGAAAGGGGAACACTCATGCACTTCTGCTTGGAATGTAAACTCTTACAACCACTATGGAAAGTAGTGTGGAGAACCATTAAAAAACTTAAAATGAGCCTACCCAGGCCTGACTCAGCCATATCACTCCTGGGTATATACCCACAAGACTCATCCTACCACAGAAATACACACACATCCATGGTTATTGCAGTTCTCTTCATAATAGCTAAGAGATGGAAGCAATTGAAGTGCCCCTCAAACAATGAGTGAATAAATAAAATATGGTACATCTACACAACGCAATTCTATGCAGCAGTAAAGAAAGATGACATCAACAAATTTGCAGGTAAATGGATGGAAGTTAAAACTATTATGCTAAGTGAAATAGAACAGTCACAGGGAAACAAAGGAAGGAGGAACAATATCACTCCTTTTTGGATGCTAGCACTAAATCCCTATTTGTAAGGCAAACTGAGCAAGATTAATGTTGTATTCATTTTTATCTGAAAGCAACTGTGCTCTCATATTATGAATCCTTTAAAGGGCTCTAGAATTATTTTAACAGTTATTTTCAGAACTTGTAATTTTGATATATGGGTGGAGGGTATGTTTGTGTATTTTAGAGTAATATAAAATTAAAAGTGAAAATGTGAATTCTTGAATATGATTTGGAATTAACACACAGTTTATTTCCAGATGTCATAATTAGGGTATATATGTGACATGAATATAGATGCATATTTTGGGGCAATACAAATTGGAGGGAACAACAACATCAAAAGGACTGGGACAAAGAACTCACTGAAACAGTAAACTTGTGCCCAAAACAGTAATCCTCTGTATAAAATAAAACAAAATAAAACAAAACAAAATAAACACAAAAACAACTTTAAAAAGACTGAGAAATAGCAGCTGTAGCAACAAACTTATCACTCGTGTGCTGCCTTCCACAGGGTATTCTTCCTCCCTGGACCAGAGCTCATAGAATCCAGGTCTAAGCCCTGGTAGGGAGGGAGAGGAATTGAAACTGAGGCCTGATAGAATAGGAGAGAAAGAGTAAGAGAGAGAAAATAAAGAAGAGATGGACTCAAACAAGACTGGGAGCAATTCCACGAGAGAAATAACTTGGTTTATTGCTGTAATCCAGGGTTTTTATACAGGATCTTGTGGGGGTTGGTATAAACAGAATTGGGGGTTGGGACAAACAGGATTTCAGGCCATATACTCCAGATCACTACCGGAATATGTGAATGCTTTGCCCAAAACATCAAAGACAATTGCCTCTAGGCAGGTTTGCACAGGCAAGCAAGAGATCAGCAGGAGTCCAGGCTTGGAGCTTGCTTGCTGACTCTCTAAGTGCTTCTGCCAAAAGAATCCCTACAGGCAGCCAGGTGAGGTATAGGTGGGTAGGCTAAGCTGCAGGTGCTGTGGTTGGGAGCATCCAGCAGGCACAATGTCAGTGATTCTAGGCTGCACAGCCAACACTGGGGAAAAAAAAAAAAAAAAAATTGGCAGAAAGCAGAGTGAGTGACCAACCAGTCCTCCATATTAACATTTGAGATTAGCACAAAATCCAAACAAAGAAAGAAAGAAACAAACAAACAAATCCACATGCCAATGGAAAAACAACAATATGGGAAAATCTTATAATAGATACCGACTGAACTCTACCAGTCCTGCAGAAGATCCCAACAGCCAGATATCCTTGGAAGGAAATAAAGACAAAGAGCTTAAAAGAACAAATGTAGACATATTCAAAGAAATCAGAGAACTAAGGGAGAGACAATGACAAACTCAGGAAGGAACTAGAAGGAAAGAATGATAAACTTCATAAAGAACTAGACGGAGAGAATGACAAACTCAGAAAAGAACTAGAGGAAGAGAAATACAAACTCTGAAAAGAACTAGAGGGAGAAAATGACAAACTTGGGAAAGAAGTGGAAACACAGAAAAGATCTCAGGCTGAAAGAAAAAAAGAAACTAACCAGCGAAGCAAGGAGCTACAGGAAGAGAATGAAAAGCTCCAAAAGGAAGTGGAAATACTGAAGAAATCACAGGATGAAATGAAAATGGAAATGGAATATTCATCCAATCAGCAAGAAAGAAAATAAGCACATAGAACACCAAATAGACAAGACCAGAAAACAAATTCCCCATGCCATATCACGGTTAAAACACTAGATGCTCAAAACAAAGACAAAATACTGAAAGACCCAAGAGAAAAACAAGTTACATTTAAGGGAAAAGCCATCAGAATTATAGCAGACTTCTCAGTGCAAAAGATTAAAACATGGAGAATATGGGCCAAAGTAGTCTCAGTGTTAAACAACTTTAGATGCCAAGCCAGATTACTACAACCCAGCTAAAATGACAATTACATTTGAAGGAGAAAGAAAAATTTTTCATGACATAAACAGAATGAAAGAACACATGTCAAAAAAAAAACAACAACAACAACAACAACAAAAAACACCAGAAAATAATTGAAGCAATTCAAAGAACAGAAAGAAGGAGCAACTATCCCTAAGCAACTAAGGAGAGAAATTAATAAAAACATAACAGAGTAAATACAAACCTAGACCAAGAATACAGACGAAACATAACGTGAAAGGAAACAATACACATCTCTCAATAATAACATTAAATGTTAATGGTCTAAACTCCCCAGTCAAAAGACATAGACTGGGAGAATGTATTCGGAAACAGAATCCATCTATATGCTGTCTATAAGAAACCCACCTCACTCTCAAGGACAGACACCACTTTAGAGTGAAAAGATAGAAAAAATATTCCAAGCAAATGGTACCAAAGGCAAGCAGGAGTTGCTATTCTATTATCAGACAGAATAAATTTCACAGAAAAATTAATCAGAAAATACAAAGAGGGCCATTATATCCTTATCAATGAAACAGTTAACCAGGAAGATTTCAAAATCTTAAATGTTTATGCACCAAACTCTGGTGCACTGAATTTTATAAACACAATCTTTCAGGACCTCAAGACACAGATTAATCCAAGAACACTAATAGTGGGGGAATTCAATACCCCATTGAGTCCCTTGGATAGATCAACTGGACAAAAATTAAACAGACATTGGAACTGAACAATACTATACAGCAAATGGACCTCACAAATATGTACAGAATATTCCACCTAAACACTGGAGAATATACTTTCTACTTAGCGCCCCAAGGAACATTCTCCAAAATTGACCACATACTGGGACACAAAAGTTATCTCAACAAATACAAAGGGACTGAAATTATTTCATTCATTCTATCAGAATACAATGCAATAAAGCTCAATATTAACACCAGGATAACACCTACTAACTAAAAGAACATATGGAAACTAAAGAACACAATCCTGAAAAATGAGTCAGTCAGGGAAGAAATAAAGAATGAAATAAAAGCATCATGGGACTAAATGAAAAAGACAATACAACACAACAAAACCAATGAGATACATTAAAAGAAGTTCTAAGAAGGAAATTTATAGTCCTGAGTACTCTCATCAAACAAACAAACAAACAAACAAACAAAAAAACCCTGAAAGAGAGCAAATAAAAGATCTAACACTGCAGTTAAAAAAACTCGAGAGACAACAATGAATGAACCCTATACCCAACAGACAGGAAGAAATAATAAGAAAAATCAGAGCAGAAATCAGTTAAATAGAAGCAAAGAAAACAACAACAACACACACACACACACACACACGCACACACGCACACACACACACACACACACACACACAAAAATCAATGAATCCAAACACTAGTTCTTTGAAAAGATAAAAAAAAAAAAATAGACTCTAGCCCAGTTAACCAAATGAAGGAAAAAAAGAGCAACTCCAAGTCAATAGCATTCTTGACAGAAGTGGAAACATCACAACAAATAAAGAAAAGATCCAGATAATCATATGAGAATACTTCAAAACCTATACTTAACTAAATTGGAAAACCTAAAAGAAATGGATGAATATCTGAAATCCTGGGAAGTGAAACTATCCCTTTTGCAAATGATATGACGATTTACCTAAGTGATGCGAAAAACTCCACCAGAAAACACCTAGAAACAATTAAAACTTTCAGTAAAGTGGCAGAATACAAAATAAACCTAGAAAAATGAGTAGCCTTTCTTTACACTGACAATAAGAAACTGGAGAAAGAATAAAAGGAGACATTCCCAATCACAATAGCCTCAAAAAAATGTCTGGGAACAAATCTAATCAAATTGCCAAAGACATCTACAACAAAAAAATTTAAAACCGTGAAGAAAGAGATTGAAAATGACATAATATCATGCATTCTATTAGACCACAACAACAACAACAAAAAATTCGATATCAACACCAAGATTAACCCTATTATCTACAAGAACACATGAAGATTAAACAACACACTCTTGAATAATGAATTGGTCAAAGAAGAAATAAAGAAAGAAAGAAAACCATTCCTGGAACTAAACGACATTGATAATACAAAACAACAAAATCTATGGGATAATTTAAAAGCAGTCCTAAGAGGGAAGTTTATAGCCCTGGGGTGGCTATATTAAAAAAAAAAAAAACAAAACAAAGCAAAAATAATCCAGAGAGCACAAATAAACAGTCTCTGCACCTAAAATCACTTGAGAAACAACAAAAAATGAAACTTAAACACAACAGACAGGAAGAAATAACAAAAATCAGAGGAGAAATCAATGAAAGCAAGCAACCCAATCCCCCACACCCCACCAACTGGAACCCCCAACTGGAACTCAGGAGAGACTGGCTGACAGTAGAAAGAATACAGTGTTCAGAAGGTGTCATCCAGGTTGTTACACAACCAGATCTTGCAGAACAGAAAGGGAAAAGTGAACTATACCTTCCAATATATAACCAAAACTGGAAGCCTAAAACCTAGACAAGTCAACACTCCATTCACAAGGAATACAACAAAGTCACCCAAAATCAAGAAAAGCAATCCTTCAACAAGGTTAAGAGACATTAAAGATTCATATCAGAATACAGGCAAAAGGCTAACCACATGCCAAGAGCACCATGAAAGAAGAATATGGTAAAATCACAGAATAACTCAACACCAAACTGTATGGAGCCAGTGGAGGACTCCTACAATGGGATCTCCCAAGAGGTAATCCAGGACACAGATCCCAAAATAACAATCAGACATATATTCAAAGAAATCATTAAAAAAACTAAGGGGAGAGAATGAAAAACTCAGAAAGGACCAAGAGGAAGACAAGGACAAACTTTGGAAAGAATGAAAAGGAGAAAATGACAGACTCAGGAAAGAGCTAGAGGGACAAAATGACAAACTCTGGAAGGAAGTGGAAACATTGAAAATATCCCATGCTGAAATTAAAAATGAAACCAATGAGCTGCAAGAAAAGTTTGAGAAGAAAAGGAAATGGAAATACTAAAGAAAACACAGGAATAAATGAGAAAGGAAATCAAATAGTCATCCAATCAAGAGGAAAGAATGGGGAAAAAGCCTCAGAAGCAGAATGGAGGAAGCAGAAAAAAGAATATCAGACCTAGAAGACAACACAAAACCACTAAAAAGCTCAAGTAAACACTTTTCATAGTCTTAAAAATACACAAGAGTGGAACAACAGGAAATGTGGGACACTATGAAAGGATCAAGCCACTGCATCATAGGGATGGAGGAAAGAGAAGAATCCCAAGAAAATGGTATTGATCAGATTGTCAGCAAAATAATAAAGGAAAATTTCCCCAAACTAAAAAAAAAAAAAAAAAAAAAAAAAAAAAAAAGACAAACGCCTAAAATACAAGACAATAAAGAAGAACAACAAAAGACTAGACCAAGAAAGAAACTCTCCCCACCATATCATAGTTAAAATGCTAGACAATCAAAAAAAGTGAAATTCTGAAAACCACAAGAGAAAAACGACAAGTTACATATAAGGGAAAACCTATCAGAATTACAGCTGACTTTTCAGCACAAACTGTGAAAGCAAGAAGAACGTGGACCAAAGCATTCCCAGTGCTAAATGGCTATAAATGCCAACTCAGGTTATATACCAGCAAAAATGTTGATTCTAGTTAAAGGAAAGAGAAAAATTTTCCATGACATAAATAAGATGAAAGAATACATGTTTGGAAAACCATCCCTTCAGAGAATACTTGAAGCAATTCAAAGGACAGAGGAGAGGAGCAACTACCCCCAGGCACCTTGAAAGAAAAATTTAATAAAAAACAGAAATGCAGAAGTAGAAAGCTACATAAAAAATGCAAATGGATAACAAGGTGAAAGGAAGCAACACATACCTCTCAATTATAACCTTAAATATTAATGGGATAAACTCTCCAGTCAAAAGGCATAGACTGGGAGAATGGATTAGGAAACAAACCATTGATATGCTGTCTACAGGAAAACCATCCCTGGATAGGCATCAATTTAAAGTGAAAGGATGGAAAAAAAATTGCAAGCAAGTGGTACTAAAAAGAAAGCAGGAGTTGCTATCTTAATATCAGACAAAATAGATTTCAAAGTTGAGGCAATTAGAAGAGACAAAGAGGGACACTATAGTCTTGTCAAAGGTGAAATTAACCATGAAGAATTCACAATCATTAAAATATATGCACCAAACTCCAGTGCATCAACATTTGTAAATACAACTCTACAGGACCTCAAGGCACAGATTAACCTCAGCACACTCATAGTAGGGGACTTCAATACCCCACTAAGTCCTTTGGACAGATCAACCTGACAAAGAATAAACAGAGAGACATCTGCACTAAACAATACAATAAAGGAAATGGAGCTCACAGACATTTTCCAAATATTCCACCCAAGCACCAGAGAATATTCTTTCTACTCAGCAACCCACAGAATATTCTCCAAAACTGACCACGTACTTGGACACAGAAACGGCTCACCAAATAAAAAAAAAAATGAAATAATTTCATGCATTTTTTTTCTGACCTAAATCTGAGGGGCATCAAGCTGCCCAGGTTTGGCTGTGGATTGGACATTTCCACAGCCAGCCAATAACTGTGAAAAGGTGCCAATTCCCCAGGGAGAAGTCACTGGCATAATCTCCCTTAGCAGAATCAAGTGACATCCCTCTGCAAAAGCATATGACATCTGACTGCAGAAGTGCCTGACAGAAAAACATGAACAAACCCAGCAAATGAGAAGATATAATAAAAATAAGGGCATACATCAATTAAATAGAATCAAAGAAACAATACCAAAATCAAAGCATCTAAGAGCTAATACTTTGAAAAGATTAATATGATAGACCCTTAGTACAGTTAACCCCCCAAAATGAAAAACAGGATGAAAGAAACAGCAAGCTATAAGGGAATAATTTTAAAACCTGTACCTTCTGAACCTAACATCTAAAGGGAATGGACAAATTCCTAAATTCAATGGAGTCAACAAAGATAAACCAAGAAAAGATTAACAACTTAAACAAACACATGATAAATAAGGAATTTGAAATAGTGATACATATTCTCCTGACAGAAAAAGCCTAGGTCCAGATCGATTCCCACCAGAATTCTACCAGTACTTCAAAAAAGATTTACAACCTATATTGGCTAAACTATTTCTGATGGTTGTCAGGTGAGGAAAACCTGGCCTTCTTTGGGAAAGGGACTGGGAATAGGCAGACTAGATAGAGCTCAGGGGATGAGCTGGCACTAAGGAGTGGGTGGGGAGAATAGTTTGGTACAAGGTGGACCCTAGCACAAATGACAGAATGTGTAAACTCCTGGGGGTGGGGGCGGGGTCTGTGGGAGGGTGCCAAGGGAGGAAAAAGTATAAAGGCAGTTAAGACTGATCAAAAAATTTTGTATGAAACATTAAAAAATTAGTAACAAATTTTTAAAAAGACCGAAACAATGTGAAATCTCAAATTCATTCAAATCAACTAGTATTACTCTTATACCAAAACCAAACAAAGACACAACAAAATAGAAAACTATAGTCCCATATCCCTAATTAACTGAGATGGAAAAATTCTCAATAAAATATTTGAAAACTGCATACAGGCACTTATTAAGATATTTTATCTTGAAGGTAATCAACAGCTATCTATTTGGAATGAAAGCTTACTCAATTGGAACCAACTCATGTGTGGCATTGTAAACATAGCCAAATATGCATGGCCAGTGAGGCCATAGGTCATTTAGAAAACCTTATTTGTGTCATGTTGATAGGCAAATGTAATTTCTTTCTGCATAGTAAATATGGATTCTTACATTTCCAGACAAGTATAGTATTCACCACTCATCCAAGAATTTTATTTTATTATTTATTTATTTATTTATTTATTTATTTATTTATTTATTTATTTTGAGACAAGGTTTCCCTTTAGTCCCAGCTGGCCTCGAGCTCACTATGTAGACCAGGCTGGCCTTGAACTCACAGAGATCCGCCTGCCTCTGCTTCCCAAGTGCTGGGATTAAAGGCATGCACAACCAAACCTGGCCTAAGATGGTTCTTGGCCGCCATGTGGGTGCTGGGAATTGAACCCTGGTCCTCTGCAAGAGCAGTCACTGCTCTTAACAGCTGAGCTATCCCTCTAGCAACAAAACTTTTTTTTCTTTTTTTTTTTTTGCAATGGATGGAGACTATTACTGGGTTCCACAGCTGGCCACACAGAGTGAATGTGTGTCTGAGAGATGCCCAGCCCTAGGTGACACATTTACACTAGAACATCTACACCTAATTCTCATGTAACATAGCAGAACAGGGATTAAGAGAATAATACAAACCTCAACTTTCACTAGTGAAGTTTTCTCACACAATAGAGTCTGATGAACACAGACGGCCACACTGGGCAAGGTATAGAGATAGGACTAAAAATTAAACCTTATCAACCCATGGCGCAGTGACCATTGTGGAAGAGGAGGATGTAAAAATTATGGGGGTGAACACTGGAGCATGAACATGAGGAAATAAAGTCTTCCAGGTCTCTAGGAACTTATTCATAAGAACTTGCAGCAATGGTCAAAGCATACATGAACCAATGCAGCAGATTCAATAAAACAAAAGCCCAGTACAGAAGGGGGGAAAATGAGCAGCAGGTTCCAAAATGAGCTGAAAAGTTATCGGGACCTGATTATTGCTAGATGAGGGAAGCTAGATCTTCTTTAAAGAGTGATTCTAGCCAGGTGTGGTGGCACACACCTTTAATCCTAGCAGTTGGGAGGCAGAGGCAGGTGGATCTTTGTGAGTTCAAGGCCAGCCTGGTCTACAGAGTGAGTACCAGGACAGCTGGGGCTATAGCGAGACGCTGTCTTGAAAAGACCAAAAAAAGAAAAAAAAGTGACTCTACATGGGATGACTAAACTGCAGTAGAGGAACTTGCACCAAGGGATATCTGGGTACATTGGGTACAGAAACTTGACTCAATATAACATGTATGACAGATGGCATAGGCATCTAAATACAATGCACAGTACAATTATACATTAAAAAATGTTTAGGCTGGAGAGATGATTCATCAGTTAGGAGCACTGACTGCTCTTGTAGAGTAACCAGGTACACTTCCAAGCACCCACATGAAGGCTAACAACCTTCTATAACCCCAGTTCCAGGGGAATTCAACAGCATCTTCTGATCTATATGGATATTGCTCAACACATGTATCTACATACATGCAGGCAATAAACTCATATACATAAAAATAAATAAATGAAATATTTTTAAAGTTTTTCCACAACAGATTTAAACTATTATGAAGTTCCATTACTAGTCATTAACAACGAATAAGTGTCTGTGGGTTGCTTAGCCCTACATGACACATCTACTATCCCTTCTTTTGACTTGAGGCTCAGGAATTTCATGGAAGAAAGGGCAGAAACACTCTGACAGCCAAAGGAACATTAGACTTGCTGATACTTAAGACATTATAGACATGATTCCACAAAATCTACATGTACAAAAAAAGTTGACATATCAATAGGAATTTGAGGAAATCTCAAAGGCTACCATCTCAAGATAAATAGCTGCAGGCAATTCATGGAAGAATCAGTTTTCTACAAGGAATAGCACCCTGAGAGCATTCCTGCCTCCAAGTGTGCATCCCTAAGAACAGGTACAAAGGATCACCACCACACTGTCTCAGTGTTATACTCATACATTTATCTATAAATATATGCATGCATATGTAACATTAATAATCAAGGAGAGGGGATAAAATGGAGAAGTGGGGGAACAAGAGAAGTTGGTGGGAGACTTAGAGGGATCAAAGTGCTGTGAACACTATACTCATGTGTCATCCTTCCAAAAAATATTGTATCAATTTTTCAGAAAGAAAATTAAAAAGCCATATGGAAACATACAATTATAGAAGTTTATTGCTATATAAATAAATGAAAAGGAAATACCTTATAACGGGCAAATTGTCCCTACTATACACCAGAGACTAGCAAAGTAAAAATCCAAATGTCATGGATGGACTACTTCTTTTGAAATTTTTGAACAGAATCCCTGTAGACCCTCAACATATTTTAGTCATTGCTTCTGCTCTGGTTTACCTGTCAGAACTTCATGGTAAGATCCTATTTTGAAGATACTACACACATGAGCTGTAGTAAAAACAAAAAAAAACATTAAAAACTAAAGCTGGTACTGGCATCAAAGTTTCATCTCTACTGATTAACTTTCATAGTGCTGGAAAGTAGTATGCATGCTACCAGAAGAACAAATAAATAATCATTAAACTTACCCAACTGTAAATCATGTGAGCTATAGAAACAACTAGCCTGCCAAGATATGGCCTCTGGAGCAACAGTGGCATGAATTTTATGTGAGTGACCATTTAAGTTCTAAATCATAAGGAAAGCCCATTGGCAATGTTAATACCCAGCTGCAGGCCATAAGTGAGAGCCCAATGCTATTCTACTAAATAATTTTAGTATTAAAGTGACTCCTAATGACTTATTTTTTACCCACATATTTAAGCACTTCTCAAACCTGTAACTGTCCACTGTTCAAAGAATAAGAGACTGGAGAATGTAATCCCTAAATTGGACATCTATATCAAACTTCTGCTTTCAAAGAATTAGGAAGTATTGTGAATGAGGTAGCAAAAAGATTGTAGGAGCCAGAGGTGGTCACTATGAAAGAGTTATCCAGACAGCTGGGAAGTTACTCATTCGAAACTACAATAATGGTGACAGCATTCATAATACAACTTAAGCTAAAACTAGACAAAATCCCAGCACAGACATGAGGAAATGTGTAAGAAATCACAGCACTACTTGAGTATAAATATTGGAAACCAATAGCTCCTGGGAGGATGAGACTCTTTGTAGGTTAGTCAGGCTGCAGTGGATGGACACACACCAAAGGACATTTGGTACATTAATTTGACTATTTCTCCTAAATATGTTACAGACTATGTGAAATTGGTTAGGGAGTTGTAAAAGGAATGGATATAGAAGGAACTAAATACTATATGAAGTTAAAAGGAAATATAAATTAATTCGGTACAGTTTAATGCAGAGACTGGTACCACTTAATGTACTGAGAATAAGAGGATGTGAGTCCTGCTCAGCTGTAGCTGGGACATATATAACCACCTGTCATGGCATTCTAAGGCTCAGGAATCATTGTGGAATAGAGAACAGGAGCAATGCAAGAACTGGAGGATGGAGAAAGATGACATCAAATACTGTCTTCCCAACATGACATAGTTGCTGCACACATTAACTCATACCACTGTGGATATCTTCACAAGACTTGCATAAGATCAAGTCAGCTAAAAATTCTAGGTCTGAATAAGAGACAGATTACTAAGTCTCAACCCCTAGTTGAAGGGCTAATGGCAGTTGACAGATGTTACAAGAGTTCATTTCCGGGGCTGGAGAGATAGCCTAGCGGTTAAGAGCACCGACGCTCTTGCAGAGGACCCAGGTTCGATCCCTAGCACCCACATGGCGGCTAAGAACCGTCTGTAACTCCAATTCCAGGAGAACTCCAGTTCCAGGGGAATCCGAGACCCTCTTCTGACCTCCGCGGCATTGCACGACACGGGTGCACAGACCTGCATGCAGACAGTACATTCATACACATACAAAAATAAATAAATAAGTAAATAAAAAAAATAAAAAAATAAAAAGAGTTCATTTCCTTTGGCGAAATAGCCACTGATAGATTTTTCTATCCATGTACCTATGGGCAATACTAGGTACAGTTAGTGGATTAAATTAAAATACATTAATAAATAATTAAATAAAAATGAGTATATTTTAAAATATTTTTCTATATTTATTGAAATTTCGCAAATACCATACAATATATTCTTATCGTATAAAGACCCCCTCCTCTATATGCACCCTTCTTAAAGATCCTTCTCCAGATTTTATATACTCTGTCAATTAAATTATGGCAGAGCAAGTCAAATTTGTGTTCCCCAATATATTTTGGGGTCTATCCACAGGACCCTGGTTAACCTATATAGTGTCACATCCTTTAATAAAACTGACTCTCCCTCTCCCAGCGGTTCTCTGTGGCCAATTGTTCCTCGGTTAAGGTTGGGGCCTCTTTTTTACTTCCCCACTTCTACGCTGGCATTTTGTCTGCCTTGAGCTTGCCTGGGTTACCATCACTGGGTATTCTTAGGAGTATGTTCCCATGTGTCCAGTACATTGTTTCCTTGTCTCATTCATAACTTTGGGCTCTTGCGAACTTTCCGCCATCTCCTCTACAGTGGACCCTGAGACTACTTAGGTGGCAGATGTTTGATACAGGTGTCCTAGTCAGGGATAAGAACTGTGCAGTCTCTTATTCTCTGCATTTTGCCAAGTTGTGGCTTTCTAGGTTAATTACCATTTGTTACAGGAGGAAGCTTTGCTGGTGAGTGTTGAGAGACGCATTAATATTCTCCCTGCTCTCTGTTCTACTATGTCTCCTGAGCCTAGAATTGGAATTATGAACAGTTGTTGGCTACCATGTGAGTGGTGGAACTGAAGCACAGTCTTCTATAAGATCATCCAGTGCTCTTAACCAGTGAGCCATTTCTCTAGCTCCTGAAGATGTCTTTTAACTAGGTAATTCACAGTAATAATCATGATGAATGGTTATTTTCAATTGTTAAGGACCGTTTTGTTCAGGCAGAATGAATCATCTTGTTGCTTCACACAGAAAGTGATCTTTAAGTGAGTCATGTATTCAACATAGGAATCTACAAAACCACAACAATTTCTCAGAATTCTCTTTACAAGAGAATTCTTTCTTTCCATCAGTTGTTGATTGGATTTCAATTCCCAAGTGAAAGAATAAACACATAAAACTATATAAATGAGCTGTTGAAGGCCTTATGCTTTGTCTAGACTTTAGCATGATTAATAAAGTTATTGACCTGTTATCAAACATCCTTAACCTCAGCTGCTTAGGGCCAAGCAAATGATCACATGTGCAAAATCAGCTGGACATCTTTATGAGACCAAATTCAAAATGTACAAAAAATGTAAATGACTGGAGATGTAAGTTAGTAGTATGATGTCTGGCCAGTATATACTTGGGCTGCACCATCATTACTAAATAAATATATAAATAAAAAATAGATAAATGAGTATTTTTATAGGGAAAAGACAAACAATATATTAAGAAGAGGAAAAGTTACATGTTTCATGGTTATAAAGCAAGCAACTTTTAGCAAAACATGACTTATTTAAAGATGCTATATACAGTTTCAAAATTCTAAATGAATAAGTAGCAGGAAAAATTTCTCCTTATGAAAGTTGTAACCATTTTATTGGGCAGGTGCTCTAGAGAAATATAACCAGTAGGACAGAGACAAATAGAGATTGACATGAAATGGATTCAAATAGAGATTATAAATACAGAAATTTATTTTAAGGGACTACCTCATACAATTGTGAGGTCAAGTAAGTTGTAAATCCATATAGCAGATCATCGGGGTGAGTTTTAAGCAAGATCTTATGTGTTAAATTTGAAACTTAATTTCTCCTCCTGGGAATCGTCTCTTAAATCACTCAGCAGACTGAAAGATGCCAGCTTGCATTAGGGAGGGCCTTCTGTCTTACTTAGTATCTCTTTATGATGAATTCTAATCACATCTACAATCATCCCTCCACATATACACCCATATGTGATTAAGTGTTGTGTACATAGCCTGCACATAGCCTCTTCCAATAGACACATAATATATATGTGCTCCAACAGTGCTTTTTCAATTGTTCTACATCATAGTCAAAAAGAATTTACCGGGTTACAAATATCTTGTTCTAACAGATTGTGCCTGTTAGAAAGGCTACATCACATTTCCAGAAGCATTCTTATAAACTAGAGACTTCTTGCAAACCATCAGCATGAAGGACCTATATGTTCTTTATAAATGAAACATGCATGTAGAAGCTCCCTAGACACAGGCTACAGTCGTGATTAGAGTTGAAGCAGACACTTTCTACCCAGAACCTGTCAGTGATAAGGTTTTATTTTTTAATTTAATTTTTATTGATGGTTTGTGCATTTTGTACATCATTTTCCAATTCAGATCAGGCATATTTCCCTTTCCCTTCCCCCCCACCCCCACCCCATCCCAGATCATGTATTCTGCCATAACTGTCCTGCATCTTTCAGGGTTTTTTTTTTTCATTTTTTAGCTATAAGTGATAATCCATGAGTATAAGCATCCTTCGTGCAAAACCAATCTACAGACTGTTGTGCCCAAACCCCCTCAGTCCCACCATTCAGTGGGGGGTGACAGGTTGTTTGTTCAATCAAGTTGATCAAATGAGTGTCCAGACTACATCGCTGTAGTTTCACCATTCACCCCAATCGCAGCCTTTACATTCTACCACGCCCCCTCTTCCGCAGATTGTTCCCTAGGCTTAGAAAAGGGGCACAGGTGGATGAGAAGTAAAACTGTCCTCTCTCTCTGGAGCTGTTGACTTGGATTCTGGTCAATTCTGGCTGTTTCCTTTCATGGGCTGACAGTTTGGTCAGGAATAACCTTTTGATCCTACTAATGAAGCACAAGCAATTAGATATATAGGTATTTAAGCAGCACTAATAGTTATGGTAGGTTACTTTGGCATAGACACATATGTTTGGATGATATGTTAATCCATGAATTACATTTTTACCCCCTGATAAATATGACAGGGTCTTACTGTGGCTTATAACATCTCCTAACCTGTAGAGGATGTAGGCTTGTGGCATCAGCCATGGGTTATCAGAGTGATAAGGTTTTACATGTTCATTTTGTACAATGGAAAACATCTGGGACAATGCTGGAGGGAGGGAGCTGAGAATGTGTCATAAAGGTGTCCAGAGCATGCAAAAAGGGAATTTTACAGGCCTGGTTGTCTGAAAGGGAAGAAGGAGCCAAGGGTCTAAACTCTACACAAATACCTTGATAGAAAAGTAAAGAGGGATGGAGCCCTGGTATGGCAAGAATTGCTGATATTCACTTTGGTCATACTCCAATAATTACTGCTTGTAACTATTGCTTCTATCTCTGAAGTTTTCCATTCCTGAAAACAACCTAGTAAATAAAAATGAGATGTGGAAAGGGAAGGCAGGCTAGAGAGTAGGCTATGCCTGTTTCCCACTATAAAAAAAACTAGATCAGACATGTATATTAGAAGGAGAGAAACTTTGAATTGGAAAAATGGTTAACATCCTTTATTGCAGAGAGCTAAATGTGAATGCAGTATGCAGTTACATATGTATGCATTTCTTTCATATAAAAGATTCATTGTGACTTCAAGAAAACCAAGAGCAATTCTGGTGAAATATAATCAAAGTAATGGTATAATTTGAATAGTTTATTAGATGGGTTTTATTTCACTGGTTACTGAAATACTTAAAAACAGATTATGCAAGTCTGTAGCAAAACATGAGCATTTTTTATTTCTTTCACTGACAATAACTTAATACCATCATCTTTAGAAAAGATGTAAATTTTCTTGTTGACCTAATCATGAAAAAAACCTATGTGTTTAAATATTGTAATGTATTTTGATAGAATTTAAATTTATAACTTTGTAAGGTACTGATAATTTAAATATGAATAACTCATGTTCTCATCACAAAAGCATATTGCAAAGCAAATATTGCTGTATGTTTTTTTCATTAACTATTTATTTCTGATGTATATTTCATAACTTCAGAAATGTGCCATAATTACAAAACCATGTATTGTTAATACATACATTCAACAATGCCTTTCTAGTCAACATGAAGTTCTCAAAATATTTGTTTAATATTTACTATAAGACCCTCAGTTTTACATTTGGAAAATAAAATGTATATAACATTATATTCATTATACTATATAATGCACCACACACATGAATATATATGGTTTAATCACTTTTTCATAAAAATGAACTTCACCCTTAAAATACTCACATCGAATAACCAGAATAGTAAATGATTAAAGTAGCCTCAAGAAGTCAATCACAAAATAAAATGCAAGGTAAATTTATGTTCATGTTAATGAGCAACATATAATTTTCATAATAGTGTATGGTACAAAATTAGTGTTTCTCTTGTAATATCTGCTTATGTACACTATATTTAAGTATCTTCTAGGAATTGTCCAAGTCAATGATTTTGATGTAACTGTACAGATAAAGGCAATTCCAAAATAGGATGGTAAAATGAATAATCAAAAAGTACAATATTTTAGAATAGGAGAAACTTAAAGATTTCCAGGTAATGAGTTAACTAAAAACAGTTATCATGATATTGTCTTAGTTTCAGCTGCCAACTTGACACATCCTGTAGTCATCTGAGTGAATCTCAATTGAGGGTTGTGCAGACTGGATTAACCTGGAATTGCCTCGATTGAGGACTTCTGTGGAAGATTAGGGGTCCATCCCATTGGTAGATGCACAACCCCTAGGCATGTCTGGGCTGTATGAGAACACTATCAGATCATGAGCCAGGGAGAAAACCAGCAAACAATGTTTCTTCACTGTCTGCTTCTGGTTCTTCTTCCTGCTTCCTGCCTTCTCCTCCTACCCTGACTTCTCTCAGTGATCAACTGTAATCTGGAAATGTGAAGTGAAATAAGCCCTATCTGCCCCCAAGTTGCTTTTGGTTAGTGTTTTATAACAGCAACAGAGTAAAAACAAACAAACAAACAAACAAAAACAAAAAGTACACAGAAATACTAATAAAAAGGTTATATATGTTATGTAACCTAATATGAAAAGTCTTCTCATATTTCCCCTTGTAAATATATGCAAATTTTTTCTGGGCATTCATTCTCACTGGCATCAAATTTTTCTCTTCACCAGTGGTCTGCTTTTCATTTCATAATTGATTCATACTGTGAATTTCTTCCTTTAACATACAGAGTATACTTTAGAGTAGGACTAAAAATAATCACTGCAGGTGAGGTTGTGCACACCTTTAATACTAGTGCTTGGGAGGTGAAAGCAGACATATCTTTGTGAGTTCAAGGCCAGTCTGCTCTACATAGTGAGTTCCAGGCCAGCTGGAGATGAATGTAAACCCTGTCTCAAAAAGAGTAATGAATAAAATAAAATTGAAAATCAATTTAGAAGAATATTACAAAATCTATGTGAGAGTGGTAATAACTTTGACTAAGAGTTTGATAATACAGAAAATATTTTAAATTTTTTTTTAAAACCAGTTGACACAACTGATAAATGGCTGCTTAGAACTTCTGAGGAAATTACCACTGCAGCAAACAAAACTCCTTGATTTGATGGTGCTTTATGGTATGGTCCATATCTACATGTATAACAGTATTTTCTACATTTTTTCCCATTCGTCTTTCCTGCTTCTCATGTAGATTTCCCTAACCCACTGCAGCCATATATATGTACTGTACTTTCTAGAATGTCTCTCCTTTTGCCATATATTCGCCTTATACCTAAAATTTATACTTAACATTCAAACTGAAGCCTTCCATTTTCCACAAAGTTTTCAAATATCAATACCTTTTTACATTAGCATATGAAGTTACAGGTTTCACTATGGTATTTTCATGCATATATTGTTTTGGGTTAATATAATTATGGTCACATATGGGAACAAATCAATATTTTCTTCAATTATGTCATTTTTTTTCCTAAAGTGTAAAACAGTTATCATACATATAATAAATGCCACTATTCATTCATTCAATTATTTATTCAGTCTGTCAAAACAAAGAGATCAAATAGAAAATAATTTCAAATACTGGTAGTAAGAAACATAAGGAATATTTTTTCTTATATTCAGATCATGGATAATTTGCAATAAGGCAAGATACTATTTAAGTATTCAAATAATATTTTCAAATAAGAAATCTATTTAAAAAATATCCTAAGATGTTTCCCTTTATTTCACTTATTTTGAAGAAGAAACTGTTAGAGATTAAGCATTTAAAATTTTGGATAATTTTATCTCTTGCTATTTGTGCCAGATAGATTTAGTGTCAACTTGACACACCTGGGTTGAGGGAGCCTCAATTGGCTCCATTGGACTTGCCTGTGGCCACGTCTGTGGAGTATTGTCTTGATTGTTGGGCAATATGGGAGGGCCCAGCCCACTATGGGTGGTGCCACCTCTGGGCAGATTGTTGTGTACCTTATAAGATGGCAGGCTGGGCATGGGCCAGGGAAGCAAGCCAGTAAACAGCATTCCTCAATAACCTGTGCTTCAGCTCCTGCCTCCAGGTTCCTGCCCTGAGTTCCTGCCTTGGGCTCCCTCAGTAATGAACTGCGACCCAGGAGATGTGAGCTGAATAAACCCTTTCCCCTCCAAGTTGGTGTTGGTCAGAGTGTTTTGTCACAGCAATTGAAGACAAATTAGAACACTATTTAAATATTAACATATATTTGACATTTAAAAACAGTCCAATTTTCTGGGCATGGGTAAAATCTATGAGAAGAAATCTCATCAAGTATGTCAAGTAGTAGGCTGTACTCTCTCTCTCTCTCTCTCTCTCTCTCTCTCTCTATTATAGATATATATTATCTAGATATATACTTAGCTAAATAAACATTTTTTTAAATATCCTATATCATTATATCATTAACATTCAGGAAATTTTGAACAAAATCTCACTATACAAATATTCTAACTCTGAAATAAAATTGTATCTGTACTGAAGTTTAACAACAATGAAGAGGTGATATTGGTAAAATGAATTAATATAACCATTCTAAAATATATTTTGTAGATTTTCTTTAAAACTAAGTATGTAAATGTCATACGAATTGGGAATTATAGTCTTTAATTTAGTTGAATATGTGTCTTAATGAGTTTTATTTCTCATCTTCCTCTTATCCTTCCCCTAAGAGTTCTACAGTCTTTTACTAGAGTAATAGTAACTTGGGAAAAGTATAATCAGATATTTGGGCCTACGTGACACTGGTTCTGTGACATTAATCATAGGATATCTGAAATAGCATTGTGATGCTACAATTAATTAATTAGGATCAGAGGAACAAGGTGATTTTAACATGGTTAATTCATGGTAGGCCCAATGGGTATCTGAAATCATCCTGTATTTCTTTTCCTATTTATAGAATACGTAATTCAGACAAACATAGTTAGAAACTGACAAACTTACACAGAATTTTCCGACCTGTGGGATGAGGGCTCTTAGAGACAAAAAGGCCAAATTAAAGCCATTCCAGCTGCCTTTATCAGGTAAAATGATGAACCAAATACAACACTGTGTTACTGGTGGGATTACAGAGATTAGTGCCACCATCAACGCCTTGAAAAGTGAAGGAGTGGTGGTTTCCACACATCTTTCTTGAACTCCCTACTTGGCTTGCCCAGAAGACAGATAGACCATGAGGAGCTACATCTGATTGTCACAAATCTAATCAAATAGTGACTCCAATTACAGGTTATCTAATACACATGATTTTTTACTGAAGAGATTAATACATCTCTTGATCCCTTGTATTGCACATCAACAGGTTCAGGCTGTTGTGCAGGCTGCTCTGTTGCTTGTAGCAGATGATCTGACAAACTCAATGTTAATTGAGATGCCAGTAGCAGATAGGGAAGATGCATGGAGTCTTTTGCCTGTTTTCAGGTGAAACACTATGGAGGTTCTGGGAAGTCTGGATCAAGGCTTTACAATCTCCTAAGAAGAAATATTCTCGTTTTAAACAGCCCTTAGCCAACAACTGAGCAGTGATCCCTAGAGTTACGATGTGATCTGAGATGATCATGACTTGGCTACTATATAACTACCAATTCATAATTTTGGATATATGTAAGGGCAATGCATCACCAGATAAAATTGGTGCATAGGTATTATGTCTGAGCAAGTCCTACAGGCACATGTAAGTTACATGAAGAATTTTCCCAATTGCCTATGATTCCTACACCTACTACAATGCCTTTGGTACCCAAGTACCTCAGGCTTCATGAAGTATATTCTATGATCTCTTTGTTGTGGAAGCAAAGACTAAAGTCTGGTTTATACACAGTTCTATGTGCCACACAAATACCATTCAGACTTGGATAGCTGAAAATTAAAGCACTTTTCTGGAACAATACTGAAAGACAGTAGCTATATGGAAAGATTTTAAAAATATTTTATTGAGATTTTATACATTTTACACAACAGTACTTAATCAAATTTACACACCCTCCTTGTCCATGTTCCCCTACACTGGACCTCATTTATTCTGTCATACAGGTTAAGTGCCATCTAGTCAAGCATTTGTACTCAGACGTCCTTTGCTGAAAGTTCATCCAATGTATGAAAATCTTAAACTTGTGCAGAATATCAGCCTGTACAAATGGTTGTATGTACATTTTGCTTTGAAAGAAAAACATATATACATATGTGTGTGTGTGTGTGTGTGTGTGTGTGTGTGTGTTTACTGATGTATCCAATGGTTTTGCTGTGTGCTCAAGGACTTGGATAAAAGATGACTGAAAATTTTGAGGAGTAGCACACTTATGGGAGGTTATGTGGATATGTCTCTTCAAATGGTCAAATACGTGAATATACTTCTGTCATTTATAAATTCTCCATTAAAGTTTACCTTATCAGCCAATAATCCCATAAACATTGTAATTAATTCTTTACTTGGTACTCTGCTAGTTAATTTTTCATAGCCAATCCCTAATTTTGCCCCATAGGTCCTTGAACAAAGTCGCAATGGAGGAAGTGGAAGACTTCATTCATGGTCTCAAAAACAGGGACTTCCAATTACGTAAGTTACCAATCTATGGCTCCAGCTAACTGTCATATCTATAAGCAGTGAGGATCCATACAGCGTCTCAAATATAGCACCATTCCTCAGGGTGACCAGCCAGAAACCTAGTGGCAGATTGATTATATTGGAGCACTTTCCTAGTGGAAAAGACATTTTGTCTTACTACAATGGACACATTTACTAGTGATAGATTTTGTCTTTCCTGCAAGTAATATCTTCAACACTACCAACTGTGGATTTGCAGAACAACCACTGCCATGGTGTTCTACACAGCATTGGTCCTCAATAATAGCTCACTTCACAACTGAAGAAATATGACAGATGGCTCATGCTCATATAATTCACTGGTTTTACCATGTTTCTCACAATCCTTAACTAGTTGGCTTGATAGAATGTGGAATGGCCCTTTAAAATATAGTTACATTGCCAACTAAGTGACAATAGCCTGCCAAGAGGAATAGGTGGGGTTCTCCAGAAAGCTGCACATGCTCTGAATCACGATTATACATGCAACATCCTTTCTCCAATACTAAGGTTCATGGGATCAATACTTAAATGGTAGTCATGAGAATGGTATAAACACTGTCACTCCCAGTGATTCGCAAGCAGAAGTTTTGCTTCCTGTTATTCCTATCTTATGGGTTAAAGGCTTACCAATTTTGATTAAAAAACAAATATGCCTCTGTCAGCAGGGAGAACCAATATCTCACTGAAATGGAAGTTAAGACTTCCCCTTGGCCAATTTGGTAACTTAAAGGCCTTGAGTAAAAATGCAGAGAAAATCCTTACAATGCCAACTGGCATGATTGATTCATATTACCAAGGAGAAATTGGACTAATTCATTACAAGGGGGTGTTGAATA
This sequence comes from Rhizomys pruinosus, assembly GCA_009823505.1. Lineage (NCBI taxonomy): Eukaryota > Metazoa > Chordata > Mammalia > Rodentia > Spalacidae > Rhizomys > Rhizomys pruinosus. The sequence goes on from VZQC01013833.1 coordinate 1,172,415, forward strand.
ATAGTGGAAATAGTGGAAATAATAGTTGAATAAAAGTGGATAAAAGTGGAAATCCTTTGTGTGTATCTTAAGACTGAGTTTAACAGGAGACTACAAAACAAATACAGGTAGAATAATAAACATTCCAAACACTTCAGGAATGAAGGAGTGCTCTAACTCTCAAAGTAGAAAGTCAATTTATCCATGGTGTCTGCTCAGCGTGCAGGAATTATGGAATGGTCATTAGAAAATGGTTCCCTAAAAACCAGCTGAAGTCATATAACCAGTTAAAGAAACAAGGGCTATAACTGTCATAATTTTTGTCCTGTATTGTTAACAATATGTTTATTCATATACACATATTTTATGTAGATTTTTGTGTTTTGTTTATTTCTTTGCCAAGTAATGTAACATCAATTGAGATAATATCAACAATTGAGTTTTGTAAATCCATCTCATCATATGAAGGTTACAGAACACTAAAATACTAAGCATTCCTTGAGGGACTTAAAAATCTATTCTGGGGGATGAATAGATTGTATCTGTTTTATATGGTGGTACAGCCATATCATGTTTGGTAGATTTGTGACCTTGTTATTGGCTTCAATTGGAAAATGATTATGACATAAGGAGGTGTATTGAATAAAAAATTTAACAACTTTTGGACTTATGTTGATTAACCCTAGTTGGAAACTTGTTTAGATATGGAATCAAATAAGAGACATAGCACTGGGTGGGCCTCTGTGTTTACTAGATTGATTAAATGAGGAGAGAAAACCTCCCCCAGAGCACACAGCGTTTCATTGGCAGCCCAGATAGAAAGACATCTGTGTGAAGATTTGTACTGCTTTTGCCCTCCTGCCTCGATTCCTTGCTGGTGAGTACATCCACTCTGTTGCTGCTGCTACAGATGCCATTCTTCACTCACACAGGATCATAATTATTTTGCTATCCATCATGGACTGAAGACCAGTTGCTCTCCAGGAACCCACCAAGCTTCTGTGGTCAGGCCATGTTACTGACCAATTCAGACTTAAGTTCTGAGAACCTACTGGGTTCTAAATTGCAATAGTGTAGGAGTGCACAGAGCTTAGATCAGGGGATTTCCCAGGACCATCTGAAGCACAGAGTACTGGGGTGCAAGCTAAGCAAGGCATTTCTCCCTGCCCACACCAACTTGTATTGCTGAGGGAGTGTCCAAGTGCGACCACAATAGTGATTGCTGGGGGCAAGGTGAGGCAATAAATGAAACAGCAAACCTGAGACAACTCTAGTCCCTCACCATCAAACCTTAGAAACAACCTAAAGAAACTGGCTGAAAGGAACCAGAGTGAGCAAGTACAGTGCTCAGCAGGGTACTAACTGGGTTGTTTCCTACCCGGTTTTAGGAGAACCTTCAGAACAGAAAAGGAAGAGTGAGCTTCCAAAAGATAACCAAAATTGAAACCCGGAAACCTAGACAAGTCAACAATCCATAAACAAGGAGAAAAAAGAAAAAAGAAGTCAACTGAAGGAGGCAAGCAAAACAAGCCTTCAATACAGTGAAGAAACATTTGAGATTTGCATCAGAATACAAACACAAAGAAACCTATATGCGAAAGCAAATGAAAGAACAACATGGCAAAAGTGCAGAATAACTCCACACCAAACTCTACCAACCCTATAGGAGATTCCTACAATGAGCTTTCCCTAGAGGTAATCCAAGACACAGATCTTAGAGGAACAGTTGCAGACATATTCAAAGAAATCAAATAATATAAAGAACAAGTCAGAGAACTAAGGAGGAAGAATGAAAAACTCAAGAAGTACCTAGAGGGAGAGATTGGCAAATGCCAGAAAGAACTAGAGAGAGAGAATGACAAACTCCAGAAGGAAGTAGAAAACCTGAAAAGATCCCATGCTGAAATAACAAAAGGAAATGAACCAGTGAAGCAATGAGTTACAGGAAAAGACTGAGAAGCTCCAAAAGGAAGAGGAAATACTAAAGAAAACACAGGATGAAATGAAAAAAGGAAATTGAACACTCATCCAATCAAGAGGAAAGGAAAGGAAAAAGCCTCAGAAGTAGAATGGAGGAAGCAGAATAAAGAATATCAGATCTGGAAGATAACAGAACAACTAAAAAATTCAAGTAAAGATAATGAAAAATTTAAAAATGCACAAAAGTGAAACAACCAGAAAATGTGGGAAACTATGAAAAGATCTAACCTACATATCATAGAAATAGAGGAAGGGAAACAATCCCAAGAGAATAATATTGATCAGATCTTCAACAGAATAATAGAGGAAAATTTCCCCAAGCTAAAAAAAGACAAGCCCATGCAAATACAAGAAGCACATAGAACTCCAAACAGACAATATCAGAAAACAACCACCCCATGCTATATCATAGTTAAAACGCTAGATGAACAAAACAAAGACAAAATTCTGAAAGCCACAAGAGAAAAACAACATTATATATAAGGGGAAACCCATCAGAATTAAAAATGACTTTTCAGTGCAAATTATGAAAGTAAGAAGAATGTGGAGCAAAGTATTCCCAGTGGTAAAGGACAATAGATGACAACCCAGGTTACTATACTCAGCAAAAATGTTGATTATAGTTGAAGGACAGAGAAAAATCTTCCAAGAAATAAACAAAATAATAGAATACATGTCCAGAAAACCAACACTTTAAAGAATACTTGAAGAAATTCAAAGGAGAGAAGAGAGGAGCAACTATCCCCGGCACCTAGAAAAAGTTAATAAAAACATAACTGCAGAGGTAAAAACCTAAACCAAAACCACAAATGAATAATAAGGTAAAAGGAAGCAAATGTCTTTTAATTATAACCTTAAATATTAATAGACTAAACTCCCCAGTCAAAAGACATTGACTGGGAGAATGGATTAGGAAACAGAACCCATCTATATGCTGTCTATAGGAAACCCATCTCAATCTCAAGATAGGCACCAACTTAAGGTGAAAAGATGGAAAAAATATTCCAAGCAAATGATAACAAAAAGAAAGCATGAGTTCCCATTTTAGTATCAGACAAGATAGACTTCAAAGTAAAAGAAATCAGAAGAGACAAAGAGGGCCATTGCAGGTTTATCAAAGAAACAATTGACCATGAAGATTTCACAATCATGAATATATATGCAACAAACTCTAGTACACCAATCTTTATAAAGACAAATTTCCAGGACCTTAAGGCACAGATTAACCCCAGCATATTCATAGTAGGTTACTTCAATACTCCATTGAGCACTTTGGACAGGTGAACCAGACAAAGAATAAACAGAGATACATCTGAACTGAACAATACATTACTTCTAATGGACCTCACAGACATCTACCAAATATTCCACCCAAATGCCAGAGAATACACTTTCTACTCAGCACCCCATGCAACATTCTCCAAAATTGACCACATACTGGGACACAGAAAAAAGTTCAACAAAAACAGAAATATTAAAAAATTCATGCACTCTATCAGACCACAGTGCAATAAAGCTCAATATCAACACCAGAATAAGCCATAATATCTACAAGAATGTATGAAGACTAAACAACATACTCCTGAATAATGAATAGGTCAAGAAAGATATAAGAGGATTCCTGGAAATAAATGACAAGGATGATATAAAACAAAACAAAACAAAACAAAAAAATAAACCTATGAGATATTATAACAGTAGTCCTAAGAAGGAAGTTTATAGCCCTGAGTGCCTCTATTAAAAAACAAAACAAAATGAAACAAAACAAAAAACCAGAAAGAGTACAAATAAATGATATAACACTGCAGATAAAAACACTTGAGAGACAACAACAAATGAGTCCTCAACACAACAGACAGGAAAAAATAACAAAAAATCAGAGTGGCAACCAATGAAATAGAAACAAAGAAAACAATACACACACACACACACACACACAAAAATCAATGAATCCAAAAGTTGGTTCTTTGAAAGAATAAACAAGATAGACCTCTAGCTCAGTTAACTAAAAGAATGAAAGAGCAACTCCAAATCAATAGAATTCATGATGAAAGGGGAAATATCTCCCAATTAAAATCCCCAAGAGTTTCTTCATAGGCTTGGAAAAAAACGTCCTTAAATTCATTTGGAAAAACAAAAGACCCCGAATAGCCAAAACAACCCTGAGAGAAAAGAGCAACATAGGGGGGATCTCTATACCAGACTTCCAACTATACTACAGGGCTATACTCATAAAAACAGCCTGGTACTGGCACAAAAACAGACCTGTTGACGAATGGAACAAAACCGAAGATCCAAACTTGAACACATACAATTTCAGCCACCTCATATTTGACAAGGGGTCCAAGAAGACACAATGGAGAAAATACAGCATCTTCAGCAAGTAGTTTTGGCAAAACTGGATCATCACTTGTACAAGAATGAAATTAAACCCCTACCTCTCAGCCTGTAAAAAGTCAACTCCAGATGGATTAAAGACCTCAACGTGAAACCCCAAACTCTGAAGGTGATAGAAGAAAAAGTTGGCAGCAGACTACAAGACATAGGCGTAGGATAAGACTTCCTAAATCAGACAGCAGCTGAGCAAGAATTAAGGTCTACAGTTGACAACTGGAACCTCATTAAACTTAAAAGCTTCTGTACATCAAAAGAAACAATCAAGGAAGTGAAGAGAAATCCCACAGAGTGGGAGGAAACCTTCACCACAGAAACATCTGACAAAGCATTGATTTCCAGAATCTATAAACTACTCAAAAACAAAGAAGAAAGAAAACAAATGACCCCCTCAATACATGGAGCAAAGAGCTGAACAGAGACTTCACCAGTGAGGAATTAGAGATGGCTGAGAAACACCTTAAGAAGTGTTCAACATCACTAATCATTAAGGAAATGCAAATCAAAACCACTTTAATAAGACACTCTGATAAGACTGGCTAAGATCTGGGGGCTGGAGAGATAACATAGCAGTTAAGAGCGCTGACAGCTCTTGCAGAGGACCTGGGATCTATCCCCAGCACCCACGTGGTGGCTAAGAACCATCTGTAACTTCAATTCCAGGAGAACTCCAGTTCCTGGGTAATCTGGGACCCTCTTCTGACTTCCACAGCATTGCACCGACATGGGTGCACAAACCTACATGCAGAAAATACATTCACGCACATACAAAAAGAAAACAAAACAAAACAAAAAAGACTGGCTAGGATCAAGAAAACAAATGATACCAAGTGCTGGAGAGGTTGTGGAGAAAGGGGAACACTCATCCACTGCTGGCGGGAATGTAAACTCGTACAGCCACTATGGAAAGCAGTGTGGAGAACACTTGGAAGACTTGGAATGAACCACCTGACCAAGCCATACCACTCCTAGACATGTACCCCCAAGACTCACCCCACCACAGAGATACATGCACGGCCATGTTTATTTCAGCTCTCTTCACAAAAGCAAGGAGCTGGAACCAACCCAAATACCCCTCAACTGATGAGTGGATAGAGAAAATGTGGTACATCTACACAATGGAGTTTTACGCAGCAGTAAAGAAAGATGACATCACAAGCTTTGCAGGAAAATGGCTGGAGTTAGATGACATCATGCTGAGTGAAGTAACATAGTCCCAGAAAAACAAATGATGAATGGTATCCTTCATCTATGGATGCTAGTGCCAATTACCTATTTGTAAGTACTTCTTATGCAAGGCCCCTTGAGCATTTGTCCAAGCTGTTGGGAGTGATGCATATTGGAAACAACAACAACAACAACAACAGAAAGAACTGCATCAAATAACTGACTGAAACAGTGAACTTCTGCTCAAAACAGTCAACTTCCACATGGAGAATATCGAGAAAGACTGAGAAAGAGATGAAAAGCATGTTTGGCAGAATGCATGAGCTCTGGTGGGGTGGGGGGATAGGGTGGGGGATACAGGTCTAGATTTAATAATCTTGTACAAAATATATATTAAAAAATAAATTAAAAAAAAACAAAGGGAAAATATCACCACAGAAAACAAAAAGATTCAGACAATCATAACAATCATATGTGAATACATCAAAAACCTATACTCTACTAAGTTTGAAAACATAAGAGAAATGGATGAATATCTGAAATCCTTGGAAGAACCAAAGATTAACCAAGAAGAGATTGTCAGATTAAACAGACCATAAAATATGAAGAAATTGAAAATGTAATAAGAAACCTCCCAACTAAAATAAGCCCAGGCCCAGATGTTTTCACAGCTGAGGGAAATCTCCCAAATTCCTTCTATGAAGACAGCATCAATTTAATACCAAAATCAGGCAAAGATACAATCAAAAGAGAGAACTATAGACCCATCTCATTAATGAAAAGAAGTGCAAAAATTCTCAACAAAATACTTTGCAAACCAAGAGATGCAGGGATGGTTCAACATATGAAAATCAATAAACATCACAAAATGGACTGAAAGACAAAAACCACACGATCATCTCAATTGACGCAGAAAAAGCCTTGACAAAATCCAACATTCCTTCATGCTTCTTGTGATTCAAAATCCAGCATCCCCTCAAGCTCCAATTCCTAGAGGTGATTGGATTGGAGGGATCATTCCTCAATGCAATCAAAGCCATATACACGAACCCCACAGCCAGCATCATCCCCCCTTCATTGCCACTCCTCTTCAATATAGTGCTTGAAACACATTCTAGGGCACTAAGGCAAGAAAAGGAAATTAAAGGACTAGTATTTGGAAAAGAGGAAGTCAAGATATCCCTTTTTGAAGATGATATGATATTTTACCTAACAGATGCTAAAAACTCCACCAGAAATTCCTATAAACAATTAAAAGTTTTAGTAAAGTGGCAGGATATAAAATAAACCTAGAAAAATTAGTAGCTTTTCTTTACAACAACAAGCAACTGAAGAAGGAATATAAGGAGATATCCCCACTCACAATAGCCTCAAGGACAATAAAATATCTAGAAACAAACCTAACCAAAGACACCAAAGATCTCTACAAAAAATTTTAAACCTCTGAAGAAGGAGATTCAAGAAGACATCAGAAGATGGAAAGACCTCCCATGCTTATGTATTAGAAAAATTAATATAGTAAAAATGTCCATTCTATCCAAATTAATATACAGATTCAATGCAATCCCAATTCAAATCCCCAAGAGTTTCTTCACAGGCTTGGAAATAAGTCCTTAATTTCATATGGAAAAACAAAAGAAATCAAATAGCCAAAGCAAGCCTCTCAAAAAGAGCAATACAGGAGGGATCTCTATACCAGACTTCAAATTATACTACAGGCCTATAGTCATAAAAAATAGCTTGGTACTTCCACAAAACAGACCTGTAGACCAATGGAACAAAGCTGAAGTTCCAAATTCTGTTACGATTTTAGCCACCTCATATTTGACAAGGGGGCAAGAAGACACAATGGAGGAGAGACAGCGTCTTCAGAAATTGGTGTTGACAAACTAGATCACCACTTGTAGAAGAATAAAGTTAAATCCCTACCTCTCACCCTGTACAAAAATCAACTCCAATTGGAACAAACACCTCAACGTGAAACCCAAGATTCTGAAGGTGATAGAAGAAAAAGTTGGCAGCAACCTACAAGACATAGGCATAGGAAAAGACTTTCTAAATCAGACAGAATTTGCACAGTAAATAAGGTCAATGATTGACAAATGGGACCACATTAAACTCAAAAGCTTCTGTATGACAACAACAGCAACAAAAAAAATCAAGGAATTGAAGGTAAAACCCAAGGAGTGGGAGGAATCTTTCACCACCTATCAGGAAATTAATGCCCTGACAGATATACAAACTACTCAAAAATCAAAGAAAGTAAACAAATGACTCACTCAAAAGATGGAATAATTGCCGAATAGAGACTTCACAAGGGAGGAATTATAGATGTCTGAGATACATCTTAACTGGTGTTCAATGTTGCTAACAAGGAAATGAAAATGAAAACCACTTTAATATATCATCTCACTCTGATAAAACTGGCTAGGATCAACAAAACAAATGATACCAATTGCTGGATAGGTTGTGGGGAAAGGGAACACTCATCCACTGCTGGTGGGAATGTAGCCTTGTACAGCCACTATGGAAAGCAGTGTGAAGAACACTTGGAAACTCAAAATGACCTTGCCACCTGACTCAGTCATACCACTCCTGGGTATAAACCCACAAGACTCATCTTTCTACAGAGATACATTCACATCCATGTTTATTGCAGCTCTCTTAACATTAGTGAAGAGCTGGAACCACAAGTGTCCCTCAGCTGACGAGTGGATAGAGAAAATGTGGTTCATCCATTCAATGAAGTTCTATGCATGACATCATGAACTTTGCAGGTAAATTGATGGAAATAGAAGATATTATGTTAAGTGGAGTAACACAGTCCCAGAAAAACAAACGACAAATGGAATCCTTGATCTTTGGATGCTTGCACCAAGTACCTAGTTGTAAGGCAAACTGAGCAAAATTAATGTTATATTCCTCATGATCTGAAAACAACTGTGCTCTTATATTGTGAATCCCTTATCAGGTTTTAAAACTAAGCTACAATTTATTTTCAGACTTAAGAGATTTTGGTATATGGGTGGTGGGTATGTATGCATAGAGCAACAAAAGATCAAAAAATGAGGATAAATCTAGTTTGTCATGACATTATGTCTAACCACAGTATTTATTTTATGGGAGTGCTTCTTAGTATTTCTTGTACAAGGCTGCTTGAGCTTTTGTCCAAGCCTTTTCTAAAATATTATACAGTAGTTAAAAATATCAGGCTGATGTAACTTAGCCTTTCTGTATGCTTAATGACCATACCAATTTGGCTGAGGCTCTTAAGCTATAACTTTGTTCCTTGCCCTCAGATGTCAACTAAGTCTCAGGGGACTATGCATAGGGGCATCTCTTTAAATGTCATAAAAATTTGAGTCTCCAGTTTTCCTCTGTAGGGAGGTGTTGGAGA
>VZQC01013833.1:1213177-1228177 GCA_009823505.1 Rhizomys pruinosus
AATCCATCGATATGCTGTCTACAAGAAACACATCTTACCTTCAAGGACAGGCACCACCTTAAAGTGAAAGGATGGAAAAAATATTCCAAGCAAATGGTACCAAAAAGAAAGCAGGTGTTGCTATTTTAATATCAGACAAAATAGACTTCAAAGTAAAGGAAATCAGAAGAGAAAAAGAAGGCTATTACATTTTTATCAAAGGAAAAATTCACCAAGAAGATTTCACAATTATCTGGTGCACCAAACTTTATAAAGACAATTCTCCAGGATCACAAGTTACACACTAACCCCAGTACCCTCATAGTAGGGGACTTCGATACTGCACTGAGTCCTTTGGACAGGTCAACAAGACAAAGAATAAACAGAGAGACATCTGAACTGAACAATATGATACACCAAATGGACCTCATAGACCTCTACCAAAATATTCCACCCTAATACCAGAGAATACACTTTCTACTCAGCTATAAGCCCTACTGCCTACAAGAACACATGGAGAATAAACAACACACTCTTGCATAAAGAATGGGTCAAGGAAGAGATAAAGAAATAAATAAAAGCATTCCTGGAACTGAATGACAATGACAATACAACACAACAAAACCTATGGGATACCTTAAAAGCCATCCTAAGAGGGAAGTTTATAGCCCTGGGTGCCTACATTAGAAAAACAGAAACTGCACAAGTGAATGATCTAACACTACAGCTAAAAGCACTTGAGAGGCAACAACAGATGAACCCTAATTGCAACAGACAGGAAGAAATCCCAGTGCTAATGTAAATATATTTTATAATACTTTTATTGATGTTTTGTGTATTACAGACATCATTTTCATTTCAATTTAGACATATTCCCCTTTCCCTTCCCTACACCCAACCCCAGTTCATGCACTCTGCCATACATGTCCTGCATCTTTCTCTCAGTCTTTGTAAAGTTTTTCTCTGCAAAGCTTTATTTAACTATATCAGTCCATTCTTTGACCTAGTCCTTATGTTGTTGTGGTTTCCTCCCAATTGTATTGCTCAAAAATATGCCTATATAAACATCATATATGTACCAAAATTAAGTCCTCCAGGAATAAACTGTATGTTAACTCTGATATAGGTTTGGGAGTTCACATTTTTCACCTTTAATTTTATATTACTCTAAAATATGAATATATACCTTCTGCCCATATATTTTAAATATCATGTCTGAAAATACATAGTATATTAATTCTAGGGCTCATTAAGAGATTCACATTATAACATCACAATTGCTTTCAGATAAAAAGAAATATAGCAATAGCATTGATCATCTTACCTTTCAATTGGGGGATTTGGTGCTAGCATCCACAAAGGAGTGAAACCATTCCCCATTTGTTTTTCTGGGACTGTATTACTTCATTTAGCATAATGGCTTCGTATTCCATCCATTTACCTGCAAAGTTCATGATGTCATCTTTCTTTACTGCTGCATAAGACTACTGTAAATTTAACCCAGTAGTTCAGTTATCCTCTTGTTCATGAAAAATTAGTAAAAGGAAGGCAAATTAATAAAGTTTTACATACATATAATTATTTAAAAACAAATAATATTTCTTTCAAAGCTGCAGCTTGTAAAGACAAATTAATGATCTCTGGGGAAAAATACAAAAATGTGACTTATAATTCATTTTATGTAATTTGTACATGTAAATTTTTGGCCATATCTGCAGGAGGGAATTGAAAAATATGTAAGTAAAACTCAGTAATTAATGCGCATCAAATACATAGGAAACAGAGAAAAAGTTTTTATATATATAAGTTAATGCTGTGAGGGTAAGGAATAAGGACCTTAATTCCACACAGTATAGGAACAGAGATTTCTAATGCATCCACACTGTAAAGTGGTACCTTAAATTAGCACTGTAAAAATAGTAGTAATGAGATGGCCTAGCGATTAAGAGCACCGACTGCTCTTGCAGAGGACCCGGGTTCGATCCCCAGCACCCACATGACGGCTGAGAACCGTCTGAAACTCCAATTCCAGGAGAACTCCGGATTCCAGAGGAATCCAAGACCCTCTTCTGACCTCCGCGGCATTGCACGACATGGGTGCACAGACCTACATGCAGACAGTATGCTCATACACATACAAAAATAAATAAAAATTTAAAAAAATATAAAAAAATAGTAGTAATAACCCATGATAATAGTAATTTCCCTGTTATTGAATAGCTGCTTTAGGTACTGGGCAGATAGTTCACTGATTAAGAGTACAGGTTGTTCTTATAGAGGACCTGGGTTTGATTCTCAGCACCCACACCAATACACTCTTCTGACGTCCATGGGCATTGCACTACACGGTTGCATTTACATACATGCAGGCAATATAATTATACACAAAAATTAAAAAATAATAAATAAAATATTGGAAAAGAATAAGTTTTAAATTTCTTTTTATAACATGCATGCATATACTTTAAGAAGCTTTCTTTAGAGGTAGGGTTCCATATGTTGTTTTCTAAAGGCCTGGGGATATTTATCCCCTTCATAATCATTTCTCTGCTGTGCCATCCCATTCTCTATCCCATTTAATCCTTCCTATTCTAATGGTCTCCTTTCCCCCTTCACATCACTGCATTCTACCAGCCCTCCAAGGAAGAATATCCATCCCACCCATGTCTATTATTTTCTTGACTTCTATCAATTTTCAAATTAGAATTTGTGTATCAAAGTCTTTAAAGGTAGCTTTCAGCTATCAGAGGAAGTATGTGATTTTTCTCTTTCTGAGTCTGGCTTAAGTCACTGAGGATGATTGTTTCTTCTTCCATCCATTTACCTGTGAAATTCATAATTTAATTTCTAAGAGCTAAATAATATTCAATTGTGTAAATGTACCACACCCTTATTATTTATTTTTCAGTAGATGGATATGTAGGCTGCTCCTATTTTCTGACTAATATGAACAAGGCAGCACATTCTAGGAAAAATAGACATTTCTACATAGTAAAGTATTGAGACTTTTATGTATATTCTTAGGAGTGGTAAAGCTGGGTGACATGGTAACTCTGTTTAAAGCTTTTGAGAAATCTCCACGCTGGTTTCCATCCTGCTGCACTATTTTGCACTGCCACCCACAGTGGATAAGAGCTTCTCTTTCTCTCTACATCCTTGTCAGCATTTGTCATCATTTGTTATTTGTATCTTTGCCATTCTGAGAGGAGTAAGATGAAATCTCAAAGTTTTTTTAACCTGTATTTCTGTGAACCTCAATTCCAGGAATGTACTGTCTTTCTAGATACTATTGACCCGGAGACCTATAGACCCTCAAACAATAGTGGCCATTGCCCTCGTTCTTGTATACCCACCCAAACTGGATAGTAAGATCTTACTGCTGAATATACTACATACATGAGCTATATAACATACAAGGAGAAATCAAGCAGGTGCTGACTTCAGACTGTCATCTCTGCTGGCTAATAGTCATAGTGCTGGAAGGTGTTATGCATGCTACCAGAAGAAATAAACATCAATTTGACCCAGCTGTGACTCCTAAGAACTACAATAGTAACTGCCCTGGCAAGTTCTGCCCATTAGGGAAATAGTGGTACAAATATGATGGGAGTAACCAACAACTCTTTGATTGGATTTCAGTTCAGCTTCCTAGAATGGAACCCATATCTGACATTGATACCAGGCTTAGGAATCTGAATCCACAGAGCTCATAGGATATATGAGATAGTCTAATACTAGTTTTCTCCTAAATAATTATCATATTAAACTTCATCTTAATAAAAAAAATTATCATCATTATCCTCACAGATTTATGCATCTCACAACTCTAACCAGAGAAATTTCCTTATGCAATAGATGGTCAGTAGCAAAAACCAAACCAAACCAAAACAAACAAACAAACAAACAAACAAAAATACACAACTAACCAACATCCAGAGAACAAGAGGCTGCAGAGTTCTTATCTCTCAATATGAAACCTGTATAAAGCATCTTCCTACCAAGGCTCAGAGATCATTTCAGAACTGGGAGAGGAAAGATTGTAGGATACAGAGATGTTGGATGACAATGAGGAAACAATGCTTTCCTGACAGTTAATTAGTTACTCTGAATTCATAACAATGATGACAGTGTGCACACGTCCCTGTCAAGTTCAAACAGGAAAAAATTCCTAAAGTAGACATGATAAAGTGACTAAGAAAATCCAACCATACCTAAGGACACTATGTCAACTGATGGCTGCTGGGAGGGACAGAGACAGTCTCTTTCTAGTATGGAAACTTTAACTAGACTCTAGTGAATGGACTCACACTGAAGGATATTTGGAGACACATATTATACTCCATAGGCCTTATTTTATATAATATAGAAAATTAGGCAGGGATCAATATGGGGAGGTGTAGATTTCAAAGGAGATCTAAATAATGTTGAATTTATTGCAGGAAAATTGAAGAAAAAAACTGAATAGGGAAACATGTAGAAATATTTTTTTTTTATTTTAACTTCTTGCTTTAGCTTTAACTTCTTGGTTTGTCTTTTCTATGTTGATTTTCTTTATCTTAAGGGATTAGACTCTTTCAGAGTTGCCATTGTCTGGCAAGAGTACACATTCTGTTTTTAAACATGTTTCTTGTGGGGATCCGTTGCATTGGGCTGTTAGAAAGTTTTCTTCAGCATTTCTTTGATAGGGGATTTGCAAGACTCTTTACTGACCACTTGATCAATGTGATTTATATATTCTAATAGAGAGTCCCCAACAAAAACTAGAGGATGTACCATCTTAGAATCTTCAAAAAGAAAGCAGAAAGCCAACTATAAACTTTGAAAATTGATTCATTTAGTAAAATATGTGTAAAAGTTGTATAAATACTCTTAAATCTTAAATTTTATAGAATATATATATATATATATATACATATATATAATTTTTTCAGCACACACAGCTTATCACATGGAGTCTTTTTGTGTTTTATTTTGTTCTTGGCAGGGGTTTGTTGTTTTTGGCCAGGGATCTCTCTAGCCTCAATTAGCCTGAAATCACTACATAGACCAGGCTGGCCTACATCTCATAGAGATGTGCCTATCACTACTTCCTGAGTGCTGGGATTAAAACCATGTGCCAACATGCCTAGCATATGGAGTCTATGAATGAGTCAATTTGAATAACTGGTATTGTCTATTCAAATTATAACATTTCTATGTATAATTTACCATTAAAATATCATTTCAATAATCATCATTTTTTTCTAAAATTTAAGAAAAGGTATTGATAAACAAAGAAGAATATGTTAGTAAACAAGAAAATTTATAGTACTAGTAAAATAGGCACTAGAGAATTCCACAGTATTCTTTTTATAACATTCATGCTGTAAAATATTAGGCAACAGGTCTGGTCTTTAAAATGTGGAGGGCTGGAGAGATGACCTAGCGGTTAAGAGCACCGATTGCTCTGGCAGAAGACCCGGGTTCGATCCCCAGCACCCACATGGCGGCTGAGAACCGTCTTTAACTCCAGTTCCAGGGGAATCCGACACCCTCTTCTGACTTCCGGGGCATTGCACGATACAGGTACTCAGACCTGCATGCAGACAGTACAGTCATACACATAGAGAAAAATAAGTAAAAATTAAAAATAAATAAATAAATAAATAAATAAATAAATAAAATGTGGAGACAGTATGATAAACATAGACGCACAACTATGGATTTTTGGATTAGATCACTGAGTAAAGTGGCTCATTGGTGTTCACTTGCCAGAAAGCACTAATACCTCTTCTTGCCTACCCTTATCTTGTTAATTCATGATTCAGCACTTCTCTCAGTATAGCTGTTAAGGTAAACACTTGATAGACTCCATTTACTTCTTGGAATGCTGTTTATATTGGAACTGAAAGAGGATACTAGGAACTTGATTATGCAGCACATTTCAGAATTGTCTAATTCATCATTCCACCTTCAACAGTTTTTTTTTTTCCTAAACTATGTAAATGGGCATAAGGTCTTGAGCTATAATGAGAGAGACATCCTTTCCTGGGAGATATCTGGAGACTCAGGAAACTAGGTATTTTATCCCCTTACACATGAACATCAGAGAAAACAGGAGGATATAGAAAGGGCTCCAGAAAACAGACACGTGCTGAAATGATATACTGCATAAAAGAAACTTAAATCTGTTGTTACTCTCTAAGAACATGTAAAGAGAACCTAATCATGTAGTGACATTATGTGAGTGCTTTTGCCCACAATAAATAAGAAATAAACGTAGTAATTTTTCTGATAATTTAAAGCATCTTTCTTTGATTATTCTGCCCTTTAGAATCCTGTCAGTTGAAAGAACAAACCTCAACTGTTTTGTTGTCTTGAATTTGCTCTCTTTCAGTTCTTCTATAGAAGCCAGTTCTGAAACCCCCTAAAGAATAATGTGCCTTCAGATGCCTCAGTCTTCTTTGATTCCATGAAAAAAATCTCATTCTCAATATCTTAATTTTTAATTTTTTTCTTTTTTTTTTTAAATGTGTATGGATGTACTATGTGCATGATGGTCTGTGTACCCCGTGTCCTGCAATGCTGTGGAGGTCAGAAGAGGGCATTGGATTCCCCTGGAACTGTAGTTCCAGACGGTTCTCAGCTTCCATGTGGGTGCTGGGGATTGAACCCTGGTCCTCTGCAAAAGCAGTTGGCGCTCTTAACCACTAGGCCATCTCTCCAGCCCAAATATCTTCATTTTTAAACAAAGTAGTTATTTCACCTCCTGTTGTCTTCAAATCATAATATAAATTGTGCAGAGCACTTTCTAAATAATATTTTCATTAATGATTTAATATTGGGAAACATTTTAAGTTATATTTGAGTGGAATACTTTGAGGGGACCTCAATGTTTTAGTTCTCTGAATTACATTAAAATAGACAACACACTATGGAGTATGGTGGCACATACCTCAAACAGTATTCCTCAAATAGTAGATTAAAGAAATAGGATTGCAATATTGAATTTGTTCAGGACTACGTAATGAGTTCTAGGACAGTCTTCCCTAAATAAGAGGCATTATCTCAAACAACATAGAGGGAAAAAAAAAAACAAACAAACTATTCAACAAAATGTCCAATTAATGCATTTATCAATTTATAACACTATAATATATTCAGTACATTATTTACTCTAGCATTCTATGTGTCTTACTGAAGGAGAATAGGAGATAGTTAATTGTAAATTATCTAATTAGTCAGGAAGGAGGCCCTGGATAAATTCGGCTGAGTCCCAGTTACATTCACTTTCACCCAGATGGCCCTCTTATAGGCTCTGGTTGAAACTTGGACATTTCGCTGCTGTCCCCCTGCTCTCTCTACACAGGGTAGGTCTCTCTGGTGAGAATTTCAGACTTCCAGCGTTTGCTTTACCATCTCCTACACACTACCTTGTAGAATATAAAAGTTTGTGCTTAACAAGAGCGTAGACAGTGCTCCAGCTCTAGACTGCTTCCTTTTTCAGAGAGTCTGTCTCTTTGTGTGTTCTGTAGAGTGTTACTTATGTTTTAATACACCTTGGCTGTGTGCTGTGAATGCAAACTTCTCCTCTTGTTTTTTACCTCATGAAAAAATTGACTGAGAAAAGACCCCAAGTTATCTACAACTCCTGAAGATAGTGAAAACTGTAGCTATTTTCCTGGGAAATTTCTTCACATTATTTATTTCCTCAGATTCAAATATATCATCACTAGTAAATATTTTTGCTACAGAGCATGATGTCCTGGACAACTTACATATCTATAAGAACCTTAGATGCTTCCTCTCGTTATTTACAATACAGATGTCAACAGGATTCAGTTATTTCTAAGAGAATTGAAGAATTAAAATGAAGGCATTTCATCTGGAAAATTTTTTCAGATGCTTTATATTACTCAAGACATTTGATGTAAAATATCATGCACATAAAGCTGCAGAAAAATTGTGACTCCTTAGTTATCGACTAGAATTAAATATTAAAATATATTTTAGATAAGTATAATTTTGAAACTGTGTATGTAATATCATGCAGTAATATATAAAACTTGGTGTATCACAGAGGTCAAACCATAACTCACATGATCATTTCAATAGTTTCAAAAAAGACCTTTGAAAAAATCCAATATCTGTTCATGATAAAGATCCTCCAGAAAATGGGATTGGAAGGAACATAACTCAACATAATAAAATCTGCATATGACAAACCCATAGCAATTGTCATCCTAAATGGTGAAAATCTCCAAGCAATAGCTTAAAAAACAGTTTACTGTTTCAGTCAGTTCTTTGACCCAGTTCTTTGACCCAGTCCTTTTGTTGTTGTTGTTTCCTCCAGTTTGTATTGCTCCAAAATATGCTGATATATATGTTACACATATAATAAAATTATGATGTCTGAAATAAAATATTTGTTAATTCCAAATTATGTTTAGGAATTCACATTTTCCCTTTCATTTTATATTTCTCTGAAATATCAATGCAAACCTTCCACCCATATACTGAAAGTAAAAAGTCTGAAAATAAGTGGTAGGTTAATTCTAGAGTCCGTTAAGGGACTCGTATTATAACAGCACAGTTGCTTTCATATATATATAATCATTGAAGTTGTTCAGTTAGCCTTACAACTAAGGATTTGGTTCTAGTCTCCACAAATGAGGGATACCATTCATCAGTATTTTGGGGGGCATTATGTTACTTTACTTAGCATAATGGCTTCCAGTTCCACCCATTTGTCTGCAAAGTTCATGAGGTCATCTTTCTTTACCACTGCAAAGAATTCCATTGTGTAGATGTACCACATTTTCTCTATCCACTCCTCCATTGAGGGACACTTGGGTTGGTTCCAACTCTTGGCTATTGTGAAGAGAGCTGCAATAAGCATAGATGTGCATGTATCTTTGCAGTACGATGAGTTATGTGGGTATATACCCAGGTGTGGTATGACTGGGTCAGGTGGCAGCATCATTTTGAGTCTGTTAATGGTTCTCCACACTGCTTTCCAAGTGGTTTTATGAGTTTACATTCCTACCTGCAGTGAATGAGTGCTTCCATTTCTCTAAAACCTCTCCAGCATTTGGTATCATTTGTTTTCTTGATCATAGACAATCTTATTGCAATGAGATGAAATCTTAAAATGGTTTTAATTTGCATTTCCTTAATTATTAATGATGCTGATCACTTTTTAAGATCTTTACTTCTTCACGTGTGAAGTCTCTGCTAAGCTCTTTAATTCCATCTTTTGAGTAAGTCATTTGTTTTTTTACTTCTTTGTTTTTTGAGGAGTTTATAAATTCTGGAAGTCAATGCTCTATCAGATGTATCAATAGTGAAGGTTTCCTCCCACTTTGTGGCGTTTCTCTTCACTTTGATTTTTTTTTTCTTTTGCTGTACAGAGGTTTTTGAGTTTAATGAGGCTCCACTTGTTAATTGTGGATCTTATTTTTTGTGCAGCTGCTGTCTGATTTACAAAGTCTTTTCCCTTGCCTTTGTTTTGTAGATTACTGCCAATGTTTTCTTCTATAATTTTCAGAGTTTCAGGTTTCAAGTTGAGGTTTTTTTATCAAATTGGAGTTGATTTTTGTAAATAGTGAGAGTTAGGAGTTTAATATTATTCTTTTACAAGTGGTGATCCAGTTTTGCCAACACCATTTGCTGAAGATGCTCTTTCCTCCACTGACACTTCTTGGCCCCTTTGACAAATATAAGGTGTCTGAAATTGTATGTGCTCAAGTTTAGATCTTCAGTTTTCTTCCATTGGTCTACAGGTCTATTTTTATGTCAGTATCAGGCTGTTTCTATGACTATACCCTGCAGTAGAGTTTGAAGTCTGGTATAGTGATTACCCCTGTAATTGCCCTTTTTGCTCAGGTGTGCTTTGGCTACTCTGGGCCTTTGTTTTCCATATGAAATTTTAGGATTATTTTTTTCTAAGTCTGTGAAGACACTCATGGGTATTTTAATTGGAATGACATTGAATCTGTATATTAATTTGGATAGAATGGACATTTTTAATATATTAATTTTTTTTTAATCCATGAGCATGGGAGGTCTTTCTATCTTCTAATGTCTTCTTCAATCTCCTTCTTCAGTGGTTTAAAATTTTCATTTTAGAGGTCTTTGGTGTGTTTGGTTAGGTGTGTTCCTAAGTATTTTTTTCTTCTTCTTTTTTTTAAGTTTAGCCCATCTTTTAATTGGGTCATTTGTTTTCTTGGTCCTTTGTTGCTGTTTTTTTGTTTTGTTTTGTTTTGTTTTTTTCTCTTTTTTGTATTTTTGAGACCCTCTAGTCCCAGCTGGTCTGGAGCTCTCTATGTAGAGCAGGCTGGCCTTGAATTCACATAAATCTGCCTGCCTCTGCTTTCCAAATGTGGGGATTAAAGGAATGTGCCTCCACACCCAGTGGTCCTTTGTGTTTTGAGTAATTTATATACTCTGGACATTAAACCTCTGTCACAAATGTCATTGTTGAAGATTTCCTCCCACTCTGTGGGTTTTCTCTTCAATTCTTTGCTTCTTTTGTTGTACGGAAGCATTTTACTTATTTATGTATGTATCTAATTAGATAATATACAGAGAACAAATTTAATAAAAATATAAGTTTATATAACAGGAAGAAGAATATGAGCACAATATTCTGCATAAAAGGAGGAAACTGTCAGAGAAATATGTTACCAAGAAAATATCAATAAATTTTTAAAGTTGTAAAAACTAATACATTCTTTATAGAATTTGATTACTTTAAAAGGTGAATAGTGTTTTCATTTTCTAGAAAATTATAATATCTGACAACAGAATCAATAAATTCAACCACTCCTTTGGTTATGAGCACATAATTCATTGTGACATGCAGTTGTGAATATTAATTGACAAGAATAATAGATGGCTCAAATTTAATAAATGCCTACAGAAGAATGCATGTGTAGCATTAACACATCCATTTAAAGAGAAGCAATTTTATTATTTTTATTTTTCCTGTATTTTTTTATTTTTCCAAATTATGCATATATACACTGCATACATATACCAAAATAACAGAGTCTGAAAATAGGCTACAGGTTAATTCTAAAACACATTTGGAATTGACATTTTAACAGTAATGTTGCATGCAGGTAGAAAGAAATACAACTTTATATTCCCAAGTTACATACCAAGTTGATGTATGTGTAAATGAACCTTTAAACAAAGAAATATAATAAAGTTGCTCAGCTTCCTGCCCACTGGGGATTTGGTGTTAGCATCCACAAAAAAGGAAACCATTCACACTCCCCCCCACCCCTCACCCCGCCTCCCTGGGACTGTGATACTTCACTGAGCATAATGGCTTTGATTACCATCCATTTACATCCAAAGTTCATGATGTCATCTTTCTTTACCGCTGCATAGAATTCCATTATGTAGATGTACGACATTTTATTATCCTATCCTCAGTTGAGGGGCATTTGGGTTGGTTCTCCTGCTCTTCGCTCTTGTGAGGAGAGCTGCAATAAACATGGCTGT
Organism: Rhizomys pruinosus; assembly: GCA_009823505.1. Lineage (NCBI taxonomy): Eukaryota > Metazoa > Chordata > Mammalia > Rodentia > Spalacidae > Rhizomys > Rhizomys pruinosus. The sequence goes on from VZQC01013833.1 coordinate 1,224,647, forward strand.
ACATGTATCTCTGTGGTAAGATGAGTCTTGTGGGTATATACCCAGGAATGGTATGACTGGGTCAGGTGGTAGGCTCATTTTCAGTCTTTCAAGGATTCTCCACACTGTTTTCCATAGTGGTTGTATGAGTTTACATTCCCACCAGCAGTGGATGAGTGTTCCCTTTTCCCCACAACCTTCCCAGCATTTGGTGTCTTTTGTTTTCTTGATCTTGGTCAGTCTTATTGGAGTGAGATGATACCTTAGAGTGGTTTTAATTTGCATTTCCTTAATTTTTAATGATGTTGAACGCCATCTTTAGTTCCTCACTGGTGAAATCTCTTTACTCCATCTTTTGAGTAGGTCATTTGTTTCTTACTTGTTTTTAAAGTAGTCTATATATTCTGGAGATTAATGCTCTTCAAATGCATCAGTAGTGAAGGTTTTCTCCCACTGTGTGGATTTTCTCTTCACTTCCTTGATTGTTTCTTTTTCTGAACAGAAGCTTTTGAGTTTGATGAGGTCCGCCTTGTCAGCTGTTGATTTAGAAATCCTGTTCCTATGCCTATGTTTCGTAGGTTGCTGCCAACTTTTTCTTCTATCACCTTCAGAGTTTCAGGATTCAGGTTGAGATCTTTGATCAACGTAGAGTTGATTTTTGTACAAGGTAAGTTGTAGACATTTAATTTGGTTCTTATACAAATGGTGATCCAGTTTTGTCAACATCATGCTGAAGATGCTATCTTTCCTCCGTTGAGCTCTTTTGGTCCATTTTATCAAATATGAGGTGAGTGAAATTATATGAACACAAATTTAGATCTTCAATTTTGTTCCATTGGTAAACAGGTCTCTTTTTGTACCAATTCCATGCTGTCTTTATTACTATATCCCTGTAGTATAGTTTGCTGTCTGCTAAAGCAATCCCCCATGTGTTGCATTTTCACTCAGGGTTGCTTAAGCTATTTGGAGGTTTTTGTTTTTCCACATGAATTTAATGATTATTTTTCCAAGTCTGTGAAGAAGCTCATGGGAATTTTGAATGGGATTGCATTAAATCTGTATATTAATTTGGGTAGAATGGACATTTTCACTATATTAGTTGTTCCAATCAATGAGCATGGGAGGTCTTTCCATATTTTGATATCATCTTTAATTTCCTTCTTTAGGGTTTTAAAATTTTTGTTGTAGAGGTCCCTGGTGTCTTTGGTTAGGTTTATTCCTAAGTATTTTTTGAGGCTATTGTGATTGGGAAGGTCTCCTTATATTCCTTCTCCAATTGCTTATTGCTGGTGTACATAATGGCTACTAATTTTTCTAGGCTTATTTTGTATTCTACCACTTTACTGAAACTTCCCATCATTTCTAGAAGTTTTCTGGTGGAGATTTTATCATTTTATCATCCCTTAGGTAAACTATCATATCATCTGCAAAACATGATAGTTTAACTTCCTCTATTCCAATTAATACTCCTTTAATTCCCCTTTCTTGACTTATTGCCCGAGCAAGTGTTTCAAGCACTATATTGAAGAGGAGTGGTGACGGGGGAAGCCTTGCATGTTTCCGTCTTTAAGGGGAATGCTTCCAATTTTTCTCCATTTAGGATGATGTTGGTATTGGGTTTGTTATGTATGACTTTGGTTACATTGAGGAATGATCCCTCCAGTCCAATTCCATCTAGAACTTAAACATGAAGTGATTCTGGATTTTGTGGAAGGCTTTTTTTCTGCATCAATTGAGAGGATCATGTAGTTTTTGTCTTTCTGTCCATTTATGTATTTTATGATATTTATTGATTTATATATGTTGAACTATCCCTGAATCTCTGGTATGAATCCAACTTGATCAGGATGGATGATCTTTTTGATGTGGATCTATATGCAATTTGCATGTATTTTGTTGAGAATGTTTACATCTGTGTTCATTAATGAGATGGGTCTGTAGTTTTCTTTTCTGGTTGTGTGTTTTCCTGGTTTTGGTATTAGAGTGTTGCTGGTTTCACAGAAGGAATTTGGGAGATTTCCCCTCTGCTTGTATTCTAAGAGAAGCAATTTTAAAATAATTGGTGAGGGGCTTTAGTGCTGGGTCAGCAGTTAAGAGCACTGGCTGCTATGGCAGAGGAAGCAGGTTCAATTCTCAGCACCCACATGGTGGATAACAATAGTACATAACTCCAGTTTCAGGCATCCAACTCCTTCAACTGACCTCCACGGGCATTGCATGGCATGGGTCCACTAACATATGTGCAAGCAATATACTCATAAAGATGAAACAAAATAATAAATTATTTTTAAAATAATTGATGATATGCATGAGTTAGGCATATGTTAGAGAGGTAAGTTTTTTCTTTACAAAATCCTTAAGAAACTTTTCATGTATTATAGGTATGTACTTTAGTTGAGAGTATACACTTAAATTCCTTGAATATACCTTGGAATAAAATTTCTCCAAATATGCTTTAGAAAAATGTCTCAAATATTAGAAAGATGGTAAGTTCTTAATATTTCTAGTGTGATCAGAGGAGAAATACCTATTCTCTGAATGTCTTAAATCATATACCTTTCCACATGCATACAAACATTCTCAAATGCTTTTACTTATCAGTCAGCTAAAATGTAAATGTGAAGCCACCGAGATTTCATTTTTATGTCAAAGAGACTTTTTTTTAAAGTAATGTTTTTGGTTAGAATAACAGTGTAGTTTATTTTCCTTTTCATTGTCTGACTTTTTCAAACATACGTGTTTACTCATAGTCCACCCTTACTCCTCTCCTCCAACTCCTCATAGAGTATCCCATCACATCTCATTCCCAACTAAATGTCCCCTTTCTTATTATTTATTTACTTATGTATTTGGCATATTGGCTCCAACTACTGTTACCTATATTATATGGGTGCAGGTAATCCATAAAATAGTCAGCTTAAAACAAAAAAGACATAGAAAACGCACACAAATTTGAACATACAAAGTAACAAGATTTCAATGCAGTTTAAAGAGAATGTTATGGAGTTGTAAGCCAGGTTTTAATTATGGTGATGATGAAGATCACAGTATAATACATCCCTGCTCTTAATCTCTGTGATGGCTTAGTGTGTTAGTAGTAGGCGGAAGAGCAATTTTCTCTACTGCTCTCTTTTTAAATAGATTAAGCTGTATGAACTAAACATTTTAATATTTGAATTATTCATATATGGAGGATATATTTAATTTATAGTTTTGAATATTAGGCTTTAAAGAACTGCTGGATAGAGCTAAAATAATTATGTTTTATTTATGTCTGCTGAATTTGAAAGTATCCTTATACCTTTTTCCAGTTCTCTACTTCTCTGTTTGGCATGTTGTGTATCTATTAACCGATTTGTTCTGATTGTATTCCTGCTGATATTCAAATAGAGCTATTACCTTAGATTAATTTTGCCCACCTGTTGTTATCAAATTATTTTGCTTATTCTACACAGCTATATATTTCTGTATCACTGACTTATTTTTTAATCAGAAATTTAATTTATTTTGTTGAAGGATGAAACTACAGAAGTGCATGAAGTAATGATAACC
>VZQC01013833.1:1230677-1285747 GCA_009823505.1 Rhizomys pruinosus
TAACCGCTAGGCCATCTCTCCAGCCCCCAGCAAGTATATGCACTCATAAGTTGTCCAGATGTTTGATTTACTTCTCAAGAAAACCATTCACACAGGCCCCCGTCTTAACAGAATTATGAAAAGTATTCTCATAGACAAAGAAAAGGTTATTTGCCCTGTTAATTCATTTTATATCATTTAATAGCATTGTTATAATTCTTTGTTTTTATAGCATCTTTAAAGCTGCACAGGGTTTACACTCCACTGAAGTAACCTGACTTTCTCTATTAGAGACATTTATTATTTCCAATATTTGCCAAATTCTTCATGAAGTGCACCTTAATATTTCACTCCTGAACAGATTTGTCTCTTGTGACTCTGCCACAGAATTACAGTGTGACTCTTGCCCTTTGATTTACCAGTGGAATTTCTGACCTAATGGAATTTTATTTTTATTTTATATACTCGTTCCTATGGCATCCACATTTTGAAAGAATAAACATGGTTTTGAATGCTGCCCTAACCTTTCTGCCATAATGATATAAAACAAGTAAATCCTCTACTTTTAATCTTCTTTGAACGTGGGCTTAACAACCCATATAAGGGTCAGTTCCTCATGGGTGAACAAAGCTAATGAGTGTGGGTGGGAGTGCGCACTGCTTGTGGGGCAGATTCCATTTCCCTGGGGTTCTTTTGTCTCAGAAATACTTGTTCCTTTTAAGATTTCAGGAATAAATTGTTAAATTCATTTCTGGCAAAGGAAACCTCTCTCATTTTATATGAAAAGTCAACAACTTCCTAAAATTAAATACCTAGAATAAGTTTCCTGTTTTTATTAAATTTGCCAAGGTCCATTTTTAGTGGCACTGTGATTCCCTAAACAAGGTGGCAGGTCCTATGGAGAGGCTAATGGTAACCCACCACTGGTGGTTGTCTGCAGAATAGCTTCACAGATAATCATCTAATTGCTGTATAGTTTATTGTTTGGGCTTATAAGTAGAAATGGAAATATGCTGCTAACATACTGTTTAAACACCTAAAACATCAGTTTACTGGCTAGTTACTATTACTCAAAAAGGCATATTTTCAGTCACCCTTTGTTTCACAGCTGTACTTCCATCTGCTGTCATAGGAGTACATAAAAAATATTTCATAAATACATATTTATGTTTATAAGCTTTTATGTCATTGCTCAATGACTATTTCATTTATGAATAGGCCTCTATTTTGTCTGAACATATTTTAGAAATATTCACTTTTTCAAAACATGTTTTGACATGAAGAAAATACATCTGGAACTCTCATATATCTGCCTTATAGATTTGTAATATTTTTCTAAAGCTCACATTTAGTTGTCATCATTCAACTTATTCCTTAATGGTATTGGTTAAGGCTTTCTTTCTTTCTTTCTTTCTTTCTTTCTTTCTTTCTTTCTTTCTTTCTTTCTTTCTTTCTTTCTTTCTTCTTTTTTTCTTTCTTTCTTCCTCTCTCTCTTTCTCTCTTTCTTTCCCTTCATTTTATTTTGATTTTATGTGGATAAGTGCTTTGTATACATAGTATAAGTGCACCTGTGTGCCCAGTGAGGCAAAAAGATGTGCCTAGACCCATTGGAACTGGAGTTAAGAACAATAATTAGCTACTATTTGGGTATTGGTAACCAATCCAAAGTCCTCTGTGGGAGCAGTCAGTGTTGCTCTTATCCACTAAACCATATGTCTTTGTGAGTAATAGGAGCGACCAGGTAAACCGATGCTAAAGGAGTTTAAACATTATTTTAGCAGTAAATTTCCATTTCTATTTGTAAGCCCATTTGTGATGATCTTGTGAAATTATTATCGAAAGAAATGTCAATAAAATATCTAGCAATTAGATACAAATCTCTGAAGCTATTCTACAGACAGCAGCCAGTGGCGGGTTACCCTTAGCCTCCCTATAGGGCCTGCCAACCTGTTTATTGATAATAACAACCCAGTGGATAATGTTATTGTCTTATCGAATATATGTGTGACTTTGAAATGTGTCATTAAAAACAATTAAATGTATATAACAAAAGATTTAAACAGGGAAATTATCCAAGAAAGAAGGAGCAACTGTTTCTCATACCTTTTTTATAGCAAACACCATTATGTTACAAAATTCCTTTTAAACATGTAAGACATGGATGTATTAAAATTGAGTACTAACATATAACATTTTGGATGCAGTCCAGGAACACTTATTTTATTGCTGACCTTGAGAATACCTGGAATATTAAAATGACATAATAGCATCTAGAAAAATGGTTTGGTATGAGTGAGATCTAACCACAACAACTTTAAGCACAACTTAATGCTGAAATTAAGCTCACATTTTAAAGTACGCTTTGTATAACAATAAAATTAAATGCTGTATCATTTTCCAGAAGGGAAACATCATATGATGACCTCTTTTCAAAAGACCAGTCACTCCGTAAACTGCAAAATGGATACGATTGATTATTGACCATGATTTCATCCTTCTGTGAAAATAGACTTGAGTTTATTACCCTATGTTAATGTGCCAGGGTGAAGCAGGCTTAGGTAATTACACTTTGAGTATTTTATCTCTGAGTTATTAAACTTGTCTCTGCCTCCCTACACACTAAAGTTAGAGGTTAATAGCAATGTTCTATTTTATCCAGTGCTTTACATCACTTAATGCAATGATGCATGGCTTTCATTAAAGCATAAAGCAAAGGAATTGCAGAAAAATAACATGTAAACTCAGAGCAAAATAATCTTGCAAAATAATGAAATGGTGAGAGGAATTTTGGTTATGTTTATCTACTTATACAAGGTAGTTTTCAAATAAAATATAGATTGAATTTTAAAAGAGAACAATAAATCTTATGTGGTGTTTTGAAGCCAATGTCTTGTATGTTTTATATGTAAAAACCTACTAAAATATAAAACATATCAAACATATTTTACTGTCATTTGATTACTTTGGAGTTCTGCTTTTATCATTTCAATGGAAAGCACTTAGTAAAGTGAATATCAGTAATAATACTGGCATAAAATGTAGATTAATTGACTTTGTGTATTTTGTGCCATTTTAAACTACTAACCTTTTCTTAATTCTATGCTTATACATGACAAAGGTATAAAAATCTACTATCGGGGCTGGAGAGATGGCCTAGTGGTTAAGAGCGCCGACTGCTCTTGCAGAGGACCCGGGTTCGATCCCCAGCACTCACATGGCGGCTGAAAGTCGTCTTTAACTCCAGTTCCAGGGGAATCCGACACCTTCTTCTGACCTCCGAGGCATTGCACGACACGGGTGCACAGACCTGCATGCAAGCCAGTACACTCATACACATAAAGAATAAATAAAATTAAAAAAAATCTACTATCATTTGCATTCCTCCTTTCTGTGGGTCTCTCTTTTTTCCGTTTTGGAGTTATACATATTTGATAACTTCAATTTCCTAGTAGTTTGAAATATAAAATATCATTTCTGTATTTAAGTCAGAATCAGTCTTTCCTATTCTGTGATCCTTGAATCTGAGCTCAAACCATATTGGATTTTTGAACACAATGTTTTGGAAACATGCTATTGTCATCAAATCTCCTTAGAAGTAAAATGGTATTTTCATATGAAATTTTATACAAATGTTGAGCCAAGGAAACATGACAGTGGGCCCCAGTGACTGAAGGGGGTTTCCTCTCACTGAAGAAGTGTCCTACTGCTCTGCTTTTGTCACCAAAGGGTGAGCTCTCTTACCATGGCTGCATTACTATTACCAAGAAAGTGTCTCTGGATATAACAGCAGGAGAGATGCAGGAGGCAAATTTGACTCTATTCTTCACACACCCAGAATCATCAGATAAACATACTTAAAAGTTAAGAAGTACCAACAAGACGACTTAACAAATAAAAGTGCTTGCCTCTCATACTGATGATCTGAGTTCAGTCCCTAGGACTACAATGGTAAAAAGAGAACTGAATCCAGCAAGTTATCCTCAGACCTCCACATGTTCACATAGACAATGAACAAAGGTAAAAGAATGGAAGCCAGATGGGGACATCACATCCCCTGGAACTGGAGTCATAGAAAGTTGTTTGCCACCATGTGGGCTCTGGGAACTGAACCTGGATCTTCTGCAGGAGATGCCAGGGCTCTGAAACTCTGAGTCATCAATCCAGCCTACTATACTTATCATTTTGACACTGACAATAGCAAAAACTGTAGAATTAAAGGTGAATATGCAAAAATAGTATTTTTACTGCTATGTAAATGTCTTGCTTTCTTAAAATAATCCAAAATTGTATTTCTTGTGCTGTGTGCATAAATATCAACTGCACAAATTGCTAGAAAAGCATGTTACCAGTATGGTGATTCAGGGTACATGGATAGAATTTACATGTGTGCAAATGTCAAGCATCATACCATTATCACTGAGGGAGTTTACTTTGCTATATTTTATTGTGGTGATGAGGAACAAATGGTTATGACCTCGCACATCTATTATAAAGGTCTCTCAGTATGCAATCTGTCCTTAGACTACTTAGCCAAACCTTTCTTTAGTGAAATAACAGCTATTTATATTATTCTAGTTGTAGCTGACACTGAATTTTTGTAACTTCTTACAGGTTAACTCTTGAAAAAACTGATTGCAACATTATGGAAGGCAAATATAAAGGAGGCATGCAGTTGATATAAAGATGAAGGCAATGTAGTTTGGGGTCACTTTTCACCTTTCTCTAACTTCCACAAAGTTAATGCACTACTTTCTTATATAATCAACATTAGTAAAAATAAATACCTAAAAATAAAATAATGACATATTAGTACTTCCTAACATCTCTCTTAATTTTTAAGATAGTTTTCTTTGGTGTTTATTTATTGTTAATATGTTGCCATTCACACCAACATATAAATATTAACTTTGCATATAAACAAAAAATGAAATTAATGAGAAAAATTCTAATTTACTGAATAGTATAATTAAATGACTTCCTGATATGGAAATTGTCATATGGAAGAATAAAATTTAAAGTTAAAATAAGAGAGATTTTTTAAAGAGACATCAATCCTCCATATAGAACTCAGCTGAACTATGTAACATTAATACTATTAAGAATGTCTTGCAGAATCCCAAGGCTATCAAAGAGAGTTCTGAAGACATATTTTTATATACACATTTCCAACACTAGAAAGTTGATAAAATTGGCACTTTGATGACAAATGAAAAAAATAACTTCATTTTTTTTAACTTTCAGCATTCCAATATAAGCTATTAGGATGCTGAAACTTCAGAACCAAAAAAAAATTAAATACTTTTCTGAACATAAACATAGAAAAGACATGTTTTTAACAGTAGGAAAATTAGACTTCAGATAACAGTGTATTGATTATCACATAATAACCAAAGACAAAATGGCATGAGGATCTCATTATGTGATATTCTCTTTCATTTACCTTTAAAGCCTGTACCATACATACCTTAACATATAACAAGAAAGCATTAATTTCATCACTATTAAAAATAGGTTTTAGCACAGAAAAAGACTTAATTATTCAAATATTCATTCCTAAAATAATACTTTATGTATCCATTGTTAATACTCTCTCTGTACAATGGAAAACACTTAGAAAGTTTTGAATACTAGAAAGTTTGACCATCTTCCATTTCCTCTCGAGCATGGTTTAAATTTTTTTTGATAGTCACACTCTTAATTTCTGTCCCTTGATCCAGGATGAAAGGTCTATCTTTTTCGGTTTCATTCTGTTACTTTTTATTTTCCTTATTTCCTTTTTTGTTGGTGGGTCATCCTCAGAGCCACCTTGTGTACTGGTACAGCTGCTACCAAAGAACTGGTGTCTGAGTCTGAGTCAGAGAACAAGTCAAGGCGGGAACTGAGCAGGAAGAGATAGAGGAAATTTCTTTCTTCCATGTCGAGGTCCTCCCACTTTGTTCTCTGCCACAGGGATGAGGTAGACTGTTTACTCTGACCAAGATTCATCTGCCCACTGTCACTGCTAGAGCTTCTTGAAGTAGATATCCTCTTAGACATTTCTCTCTACATTAGTTTCTCCAATGCTTTGCTATAATAATTTCTTTATTTTTCTTGAAAAGCTTTAACCCTGTTGTTTTTAAAAGCCTATGTAGGGCCCTAGAGAGATGGCTCAGCTGTTAAGAGGAATTGCTATTCTTGCAGAAGAACCGTTTGTTACCTTCCCCCATGGGGTAGCCACAACCTTCCATGACTCCAGTTCCAGAGGATTTGATGTCCTCTTCTGGGTTCAAAGACATTTCTCATACATGCCAAACTTAAATGCAGGCAAAACACTAATACACAGATAATGAAAATAAAGTAAATTAAAAAAATAAAGCCTCTGTAGATTTTTACTTTTTCCTGGGCATTCATTCATTCCATGTCCACAAATTTCTGATTCCTTGCATAGTTCTTCTTTGCTTAAACTATAAGCCAGTGCATTGGAATCACCATCTAAAAATTAGCTTTCTTTCAATAATAAATTATCAACAATTTGTAGTAAACTCTTGCGGAGGGGGAACAGAAAAATGAAGACTCAAAAACAATTAGCTGAGAAAGGTGATCTCATACTGTGCAAAATGTTATGAAACGTTGTGGCAAGTCTTGCTTAGCAGTGATTTCTATAAGTGTTTTGTGATATTAAAAAGGCCTATAATTATCAGGATATAAATCTCAGTGGCTTAGGAAGAGAGACATTACAGCTCAACAGGAGGAAGCTAATAATCTAAAAATAATTAAATTATTCAATTAGATTTAAAATAGACTTTAGCACTTACAACTAAAGAATCTTAAATATTCTTTCATGAGTTAAATTCGATTTTAGGATACTATCTAAAATAAGGCAATGCTAATGGTAGCGTGTAGTAATCTTTATTAAAATAATGAGAAATAAATAATTCTGAGTAGGAATTCCATTCAGTTATTATTGCATGATATTTTAATTATCAAAATCCTTAGAAGTATAGGGAGTATAAGTTATATATTTGTCCTAGTGAATTTAGTAAACAAAAGGAAACAAACATATCAATGCAAAGACTAATGTGCATCAAAGTACCTTGAGCAGTCAAAAGTAGCTCAAATTTGATTTTATGTCCTCTGAGGGGAAAGAATATCTGTTGCATTGGAAAATAGACGATAAAACAACTTTACTTGTCAAAAATGACACACCTGGAAAGGGAGATAACCAATTGAGGAATTTCCTCTTTACTATATGCCCATGGCCATTTTCTCAATATAAGGCATTTTCTGGATACTCGAATGATGTTAGGAGGTTCCAGCTCACTGTGGGCAGTGCCATCATTTGGCAAATCATCAAATTTATATATATAAACTTTTTTTTTTTTTTTTATTCTTTATATAACATATATATATAAAACATATATATATATATAAATATATGTTTTATATATATATTTTTATATATAAAACATATATAAGAATGCAGGCTGATCATGCGCCTGGGGAGCAAGCTAGTAAACAATATTTCTCCCAGTCTGTGCTGCAGTTGCTGACATGAGACTTTTCTCAAAGATGAACTATGTTCAGTCTGTGTAAGCCAAATAAACCCTTTCCTCCCAATGTTGCTTTTGGTCAGTGTTTTATTAAACCAATTGAAAGCAACTAGAATACGCATGTTTGGAGAATTTATAGAATTACTGAAGTGTTACTGGAACAGACTCATGTCCATTTATTTAATTCGAATTAGTGTTGAGATGTTTCAAGAAATGCTAGCTGGATGCCTTGCAAAACTGTTGCAGTGAATTCTCCCAGGAGATGCCACACAAATGATGTCCTGTCCTAGCTGCCCATGGTTTTCTAAGGCAAATAAATATACAGACTCTCCAATCTAGGTTTCAGAGAGATTAGTGAGTTTCCTCAGGCTTGCTTACAGAGTGAATGGAGGAAGCTTCCACTTACAAGGCATCATGGGTGCCTAAAGCCATATCCATACTGGGCTGCTCTCTGGACCCTCTGCCAACATGCCACCAAGAGAACAAGCACATCCCCCTTTCCAGAGAACATAGCATCTTCCCAGTGAGTATTGTGCTTTCCCAGCAAGTATTTCCTTCAGCTTTGTCCTCAGCCCCTCCTTCTACTTAAACTAGAGATGTCTCTGAATCCCTGGCTCCTATCTTACAGAAGCAGTATGCGCAGGAAGAAAGTCCACTTATGCTACACCCCTCCCCACTTCTTACAGTCCTTAAAATCTGTATTCACCAGCATCTTCTGAAAGAGTCTCTGGACCTCAGGGGGCAAGAGAGAGGTGGGATGATTTAATTTTCATTCTGAGGTGCGACATGTAATTCTCAGATCTGTCCAGTTTTTGTTTCCAGTTGACTACTGGTTCATTTCAGGAATGTTCTTTTATTCCTAATAATAAAACACAAATAGCAAGAAGCACAAACATCTAAACAAGCATTAACCACTATAACAAGCCACACTATAGGACCAAATACAAATGCTTGGAAGTTATTTTAGTAGGGGCATTACAACCCTTTATAAAAGGATGACAATGGCTATTTTATTGGAGCCTATAATGTCACCTTCCACTAGGGGTCAACCTGGCTTATGGTGTCAGTTGTATGTCAGCCCTGCCCCTCAAGGAGTGGGTAAAAAACTCCAATTGGAATTTTTCCTGGGTGTGAATATACTAGACTGCCACCATTGCACTAACTTCTTATTTGGCATGTGATAGAGCAGCATGTGAAGGCTGTAGTAGAACTTTTGGGACCATTTCTCCCCGGTGATAGCATAGCATTGTCCTGCACTATGAAGGGCAGCTGTCCAGTATCAGGGCTAGGTCCCAGCATAATCTCTCTCACACTCACATCATACCATACCTTCAGCAATAGGGTATTACTATCAGTTTCCTGTGTGCAGCCAACGTTAGACAATAGACTTTGCTTTGGGAGCCTAAAGAACTGTCTCCCTCAATTTCCTTCTATGGGGGTTTAAAATTTTTGTTGTAGAGATCCTTGGTGTCTTTGGTTAGGTTTGTTCCTAGGTATTTGATTGTTTTTGAGGCTATCGTGAGTGGGAAGGTCTCCTTGTAGTCCTTCTTCAGTTGCTTGTTGTTGGTATAAAGAAAAGCTACTGATTTTTCTAGATTTATTTTGTATCCTGCCACTTTACTGAAGCTCTTAATCATTTCTAGGAATTTTCTGGTGGAGTTCTTAGCATCCCTTAGGTAGACAATCATATCATCAGCAAAAAAGGATAGCTTGACTTCCTCTTTTCCAATTAGTACTCCTTTAATTTCTTTTTCTTGCCTTATTGCCCTAGCAAGGGTTTCAAGCACTATTTTGAAAAGGAGTGGTGACAGGGGTCAGCCTTGCCGAGTTCCTACTTTTAAGAGGAATGCTTCTGTCATTTCCCCATTTAGGATGATATTGCCTGTGGGTTTCCTTTTTTTTTTAATTTTTTTTTATTAATTTTATTTATTTATGTATGTATATGAATGTACTGTCTGCATGCAAGTCTGTGCACCCGTGTCGTGCAATGCCGCGGAGGTCAGAAGAGGGTCTCGGATTCCCCTGGAACTGGAGTTCTCCTGGAATTGGAGCTTCAGACGGTTCTCAGCCGCCATGTGGGTGCTGGGGATCGAACCCGGGTCCTGTATAATAAATAGGCTTTTGTATCTTACATTCAAGATCGATTCCTGGTGGATCCTCTCCAGTTCAATGCCTAATGTCTAGTTAGGACTTTTAAAAAACATGAAGGGATGCTGGATTTTGTCAAAGGCTTTCTCTGTGTCAATTGAGATGATGGTGTGGCTTTTGTCTTTCATTCCAGTTATATGTTTGATGATATTTATTGATTTTTATATGTTGAACCATCCTTGCATCTCTGGTATGAATCCAACTTGGTCATGATGGCTGATCTTCTTGATGTGGGTCTGTATGCGATTTGCCAGTATCCTGTTTAGAATTTTGGCATCTGTGTTCATTAGGGAGATGGGTCTATAGTTCTCATTTTTGGTTGTATCTTTACCTGATTTTGGTAATAGCGTGATGCTGGCTTCATAGAAGGAATCTGGGAGATTCCCTCCGTTTGTATCCTTCTAAACAACTTGAGGAGTAATGGTTGTAAGTCTTTTTGAAATATTTTATAGAATTCTGCTGTGAAACCATCTGGGCCTGGGCTACTTATTACATCTTCAATTTCTTCTTGTGTTATTGGCCTATTTAAGCTGTCGATCTCTTCTTGGTTGAGCTTTGGTGATTCCCAGGATTTCAGATATTCATCCATTTCTTCTAGGTTTTGAAACTTAGTAGAGTACAGGTTTTTGAAGTATTCCTATATGATTGTCTGGATCTTTCCATTGTCTGTTGTGATATTTCCCCTTTCATCACAGATTCTTTTTTTTTTTAATTTTACTTATTTTTGTATGTGTATGAATGTACTGTCTGCATGCAGGTCTGTGCACCCGTGTCGTGCAATGCCGCGGAGGTCAGAAGAGGGTCTCAGATTCCCCCGGAACTGGAGTTCTCCTGGAATTGGAGTTACAGACGGTTCTCCGCCATGTGGGTGCTGGGGATCGAACCCAGGTCCTCTGCAAGAACAGTCGGTGCTCTTAACCGCTAGGCTATCTCTCCAGCCCCTCATCACAGACTCTATTGATTTGGAGTTGTTCCTTCTTTCTTTTGGTTAACTGGGCTAGAGGTCTGTCTATCTTGTTTATTCTCTCAAAGAAACAACTTTTGGATTCATTGATTTTTTTTTTTGTATGGTTTTCTTTGTTTCTATTTCATTGATCTCTGCTCTGGTTTTTGTTATTTCTTCTTGTCTGCTGCATTTAGGGTTCATTTGTTGTTACCTCTCAAGTATTTTTACCTGCAGTGTTAGAGCATTCACTTGTGCTCTTTCTGTTTTTTTTTTTGTTTTTTTTGTTTTTTTTGTTTTTAATTTTTTTAAATGTAGGCACTTAGAGCTATAAACTTCCCTCTTAGGACTGCTTTTAATGTATTCCATAGGTTTTGCTGTGTTGTATTATCATTGTCTTCAGTTCCAGGAATGTTTTTATTTCTTTCTTTATTTCTTCCTTGACCCATTCATTATTCAGGAGAGTGTTGTTTAGTCTCCACGTGTTCTTGTAGGTTGTAGGGTTTATCCTGGTGTTCATATTGAGTTTTATTGCACTGTAGTCTGATAGAATGCATGAGATTATTTCAATCTTTTTGTATTTGTTGAGTTTTTTCCTGTATCCCAGAATATGGTCTATTTTGGAGACTGTTCCGTGGGGTGCTGAGTAGAAAGTGAATTCTCTGGTGTTTGGGTGAAATATTCGATAGATGTCTGTGAGGTCCTTGAAATTTTTATAAATGCCTATGAAATTATCTATACTTGTTAAATTAATAAGGTATAATTTGAATAATTCATGTGATAGTTATATTTTCTATTCTTGAGAAATTCGACATTTTATGTATTTGTAAAAAAGATCTTCTCTACATTAATTACTCTTACAATGTTGTTCTCTGAGCTCTTACTCATATGTGCCCCCTGCTCTTGATTATAGTCCACATCGTATTTTTTGTTCTAAAGCAGAAATTAGTATGTCTATCTCATGAAGAAAATTGAACTAACTTCTGGTTCCATTTCATAAATCTCTGGGATTAAATTGGGCTTTCTTTTTCAAAAAGATTTTTCCCTAATTCTCTAATTTGAATGCTGACTTTATAATGTATATTTGGATTCCCTCATTTACCTATAAACTCTAAGTATGCTTTTTAATTTCTAAATATATTTCTACTTTTGTTCCTATTTAGTATTGTAGTTAATCTCTAATCTAATCTACATTACATACCACAGGAATAACTATGATAAGAAATTGTATGTGATATCAACTATTGGAATTTTACATTTTTGTTGAAAGTATTGCGATAGATAGATAGATAGATGATAGATAGATAGATAGATCTATCATATTTAGACCCCTTCCCTTATTTGCATACTTTATAGTTCCCCCTCCAAATTTCATGCATTCTGTGATATATGTTAAGATCTATTGAGTCAAGTTTAAGACATTGACACAAAATTTCTATACAACTTGAAATAATTCTCATAAATTTTAAAGCTGATTTTTATAAGAAATTGTATGTATGATATCAACTAATGGAATTTCAAAATTTTATTGATGTTTATAATATAAATATATATCATATTTAGATCCCCACCCTTATCTACATCCCCTATAGTTCCCCCACATCAGATTTCATGTTTGTGTCCCCAGATGTCCCTCAGTGTGATTTTTATCCATTGGAGCCTAGCCAACCCATTGAGCATCATTCTTTTATTTATTTTTTTAATAATATATTTTTTCGTATGTGTATGAATGTACTGCCTGCATATGGGTCTGTGCATCCGTGTTGTGCAATGACATGGAGGTCAGAAGAGGGTGTTGGATTCCCCTGGAACTGGAGCTAAAGACGGTTTTCAGCTGCCATGTGCTGGGGATTGAACCCAGGTCCTCTGCAAGAGCAGTTGGAGCGCTTTTAACCACTAGGCCATCCTTCCAGCCCCAGCAACATCATTCTTTTAAAGAAGTCCAACTCTCCTTCACCCAGAAGTGATTAATTGCCAATAATTCCTAAGCTAAGGTTTGGACTTCTTGCTCATTTGCCTACTTCTATGCTGGGTTTTTGTCTGATTGACTTTTCAGGGGTTTTTTTGTTTGTTTATTTCCAATACTATAAGTTCATATAAACAAGTTACTAGTCACCTGAGACTAGTAACTTGTTTATATGTAATATTTCTTCAAGTCCTCCACCACCCCTGACTCTTGTAATATGTTTGCCTTTCTTCCTCAATGGTCCCTGAACCCTGGTTGGCAGAGATTTAATATAGGAGTCCTATTTGGGAACACATACTCTGCACTCTTTTACTGTCTACATTTTGGCCAGTTGTGGCTTTCTGTGTAAATCAAAATCTTTTACATGAGAAAGCTTTGGTGGTAAGAGTTGAGCAGTGCATTAATAGTCCTTCTGACCCCTGTTATGCTATGATCACTAAGCCTTAGGTGTAGAGGCTGAACTATATATGTATGAGATAGGGATAGTCATCTACAGACACTTACTCTCTGCATTTGACCAGTTGTAGAATTCTGTAATAGTAACATCTGTTGCAAAAGGAGGCTTTGATGAACAGTGACAGGTATATTTGTCTTTAAATACAAGGATACATATTTAGCATACAGTAAGAAATTATGTTCATCTAGTGATATATCTTAATTTTTTAATATTTATTATGAAACATGATCTATACTTAGAAGTACACATTGGTGTACTTTTGTACACACACACACACACACACACACACAAACGCATTCACACACACAAACACACACACGCACATACACACACAACATACAAACTGGCTGATTTGACTGAAGTATGTGCATATATAATACTTCACATTTTTCCAAATTGTAGTTATGGATATAGGTTTTCTTTATTTCTGTTTTATTGCATTTGCTTATTCTCATTTCTTTGTTAGTTCTTACCCTAAACTCTTTCTTAGGTTATATTAAGCTTTTGATATTGCTATTATTTCATCATATTATTTGGAGGTATACAGATTATTTCTATTATTTAGTCTTAAACAATAACTTCTTTTTTGAGACAGGTCACCTGGAAGTCACACTGTTGACCATGCTGGCCTCAGTCTCACAGAAAACTTCCTTCCTCTCTCTCTGGGGTGCCAAAATTAAAGGAGTTTGCTACCATGCCTGACTCTAAACTAATATTTAAAAATTATTAAATTTAATGTTGCATATTATTTATATATTTCTTTACAAATATAAAACTACTGTTTCCATATTCTTCTATATAGGACTCTTTACTTTCAACCTTGTGCTGAGAACTCTGATTTTCTATCATTTTTCTAAGAGCTTTTAATTATGCACTGTATTTTTCTGTTTTCTTTGATGTCTCGTTAATTATATTATCACATATTAATTATGTCTCATTTATCATTTGAACATTTGTCAAATAATTCAAGTAAATTACTGTCATGTGGAGATAATTCTGGTTTAGATTACTGATTTTGATGGCTATGCTTCTAAGAAATAAATTCACTGTAGTCTTAAAGAAGACAGAGATAACGGTTTATTTGCTGAGTCAGGGTATTTCTTACCATTGTTCTTACACTTTTCTTCCTTTTAGCCATGTTTGTTCGCATCTCCAATAATAAAGGACAGATACACACAAAGGCCTTATAATACCTTATGCTATGGAAACTGCAACACTGAATTTGTAAACTATGCATCTTCAACGCCTCCTGAACTGCTCAATTGCCTTGCAAGATGGTATCTGTGACATCCTCTTTATATATCTGTAGTTTACAGGAAATGGGTTTTTTTTTAAATGTTCTTTAACCTTTTGCTTTATTTTCCATTGGGAACAGCCTCTACAGTGTTTTGACATAGCCTACCCAAACAATTTGTATTATACTAAGCAGTTTGCATCTCTCTGATTTGAGAAATGAATCCATAGTCACCAAGTCTGTTCACAGACACAGCTTAACTGCATCATCAGCTTCGGCTGTAGCTGCTGGTGCTGCTATTCATCTTCCTATCATCCACAGACTACAGTTTATCTTTTCTGCTTATAAGTCCAATTCTGTTGTATGCATTTTACTTTTTACTTACCATTGCTACGTGTGTTTTGGAAAATATTGGGCATCACAACAGTATGCACATCAACAGTTTAGACTGTTGCTAAATTTAAAATTTTCTACTTACAAGTATCTTCTATGGGAGTGATTTTATTGTGAATCCACTAAGATTGGCCAGAGGTAATATAGCTGTGGGTCAATTGAGCAGTGAACACATTCAGATATTGCCTCAGTGTGTTGCCCTATGTTTTAGTAAAATAAAACCATGACCAAGGGAAGAAATAATAACTCTAAGAAATGGATGAATATCTGAAATCCTGAGAATCATCAAAGCTCAACCAAGAAGAGATTGACAGCTTAAACAGAACCATAATATATGAAGAAATTGAAGATGTAATAAGAAACCTCCCAACAAAAAAAGCCCAGGCCCAGACAGTTTCATGGCAGAATTCCATAAAACATTTCAAAAAGACCTACAACTATTATTACTGAAACTGTTTAGAAGGATACAGAGGTAATTCTCTCAAAGTTTCTTCTAGGAAGCCAGCATCATGCTATTACCAAAACCAGGCAAAGATACAGCCAAACAGGAGAACTATAGACCCATCTCCCTAATGAACACAGATGCCAAAATTCTAAATAGGATACTTGCAAATCACATACAGACTCACATCAAGATCATCCATCATGACCAAGTTGGATTCATACTGGAGATGCAGGGATGGTTCAAAATATGAAAATCAATAAACATCATCAAGCATATAAATGGACCAAAAGACAAAAACCACACCATCATCTCAATTGACACAGAGAAAGCCTTTGACAAAACCTAGCACCAATTCATGCTTAAAGTCCTAGAGGGAATTGGATTGGAGGGATCATTCCTTAATGTAATCAAAGCCAGATATAGGAAACCCACAGCCAATACCATACTAAATGAGGAAATGACAGAAACATTCCCTTTGAAGGTAGGAACTTGGGAAGCCTGCCCCCTGTTACAACTCCTCTTCAATATAGTGCTTGAAACACTTGCTAGAGCAATAAGGCAAGAAAAGGAAATTAAAGGAGTTCTAATTGGAAAAGAGGAAGTCAAGCTATCCCTATTTGCTGATGATATGATTGTTTACCTAAGGAATGCTAAAAACTCCGCCAGAAAACTCCTAGAAACGATTAACAGCTTCAGCAAAGTGGCAGGATAAAACAATTAATCTAAAAAAATCACTGGCCTTTCTTTACACCAAAAATAAGCAACTGGAGAAGGAATTCAAGGAGACCTTCCCACTCACAATAGCCTCAAAGTCAATAAAATACCTAGGAACAAACCGAACCAAAGACACCAAATATTTCTACAACAAAAATTGTAAACCCTTAAAGAAAGAAATTGAAGAAGATATCAGAAGATGGAAAAACCTCCCATGCTCATGGATTGGGAAAATTAACATTGTAAAAATGTCCATTCTACCCAAATTCTTGTATAGATTTAACGCAATCCCAATTAAAATCCCCAAGAGTTTCTTCACAGGCTTGGAAAAAATAGTCCTTAAATTCATTTGGAAAAACAAAAGACCCCAATAAGCCAAAACAACCCTGAGTGAAAAGAGCAACACAGGGGGGATCTCTATACCACATTTCAAACTATATTACAGGCTTTTACTAATAAAAACAGCCTGGTACTGGCATAAAAACAGACCTATTGACCAATGGAACAAAACCGAAGGACCAAACTTGAGCACATACAATTTCAGCCATCTAATATTTGACAAGGGGGCCAAGAAGACACAATGGAGAAAAGACAGCATCTTCAGCAAGTGGTGTTGGCAAGACTGGATCACCACTTGTAGAAGAATGAAATTAAACCCCTACCTCTCGCCCTGTACAAAAGTCAACTCCAGATGGATTAAAGACCTCAATGTGAAACCCCAAACTCTGAAAGTGATAGAAGAAAAAGTTGGCAGCAGACTACAAGACATAGGCGTAGGAAAAGACTTCCTAAATCAGACAGCAGCTGCATAAGAATTAAGGTTGACAATTGAAAAATGGGACCTCATTAAACTCAAAAGCTTCTGTACATCAAAAGAAACAATCAAGGAAGTGAAGAGAAATCCCACAGAGTGGGAGGATACCTTCACCTCAGAAACATCTGGCAAAGCATTGATTTCCAGAATATATAAACTACTCAAAAAACAATGAAGAAAGAAAATAAATGACCCACTCAATAGATGGAGCAAAGTGCTGAACAGAGACTTCACAAGTGAGGAATTAGAGATGGCTGAGAAACATCTTAAGAAATGTTCAACATCATTAATCATTAAGGAAATGCAAATCAAAACCACTTTAACATTTCATCTTATTCCAATAAGACTGGCTAGGATCAAGAAAACAAATGATACCAAGTGCTGGAGAGGTTGTGGGGAAAGGGGAACACTCATCCACTGCTGGTGGGAATGTAATCTCATACAGACACTATGGAAAGCAGTGTGACAAACATTTGGAAGACTTGGAATGAACTCTCCACCTGACCCAGCCATACCACTCCTAGGCATGTACCCTCAAGATTCACCCTACTGCAAAGATACATGTACAGCCATGTTTATTTCAGCTCTCTTCACGATAGCAAGGAGCTGGAACCAACCCAAATGCCCCTCAACTGATGAGTGGATAGAGAAAATGTGGTACATCTGCACAATGGAGTTCTATGCAGCAGTAAAGAAAGATGACATCAATGAGCTTTGCAGGAAAATGGCTGGAGCTAGAAGCATCATGCTGAGAGGAATTAACACAGTCCCAGAAAAACAAATGACGAAGAGGTATCCTCATCTGTATGCTAGTGCCAATTACCTAGTTGTAATTTCTTGTGCACTGCCTTGAGCTTTTGTCCAAGCAGTTGGGAGTGATACCTATTGGAAACAATAACTAACAAACAACAACAACAACAAAAACAAGAAAGGACTGCATCAAAGAACTGACTGAAACAGTGCACCTCTGCTCAAGATAGTCAAGTTCACACTTGGAGATATGAGAAAGACTGAGAACGAGTGGAAAGCATGTTTGGCAGAATACATGAGCTCTGGTGGGGTGGGGGGATAGGGTGGCGGACACAGGTCTAGATTTGATAATCTTGTTTTATATATATATATATATATAGTATATATATATTTTAATAAAAATAAAAAAGAAGTAATAACTCAGGTCTTAGAGTATGGCATACTGCCTTACCCATAATATGATATTGGAGAAATGAATATGTTGTAATCACAAAATATTGACAGAATCACACATTATATAACAGTATTTCTATTTGCAAAAGAAGTAATTTCCCAGGTGGTATCATAAGGCACACAATTTATTTTAAACTGGCACATTTTTAACAAGCATTTTTTTTGTGGTTGTTGTTGTTGTTTTTTAATACTCATTCTAATTCACAGCACAATTGTGACCTCCTTGATGCTTGACCAATCTGAATAATAGTCATTGATGAATTCCATAGCGTTCTCTTCAAGGATAGAAAAACCGACAGAGGATGAATAATAGAGAAGATGTCTAAACTCATCTGCATACTCTCATACTATTCTTTCCTTCATTTTAAAGTTTTAATCCACCAAAAATATTCTTTTGGGTTCCTGTGGTTATAATACTATAGTTCAACATCTGTTTAAAGATTGTGAAAATCAGTCACCTATACCTTAATGTGAGATTGCTAATGAGACTCCATAAGTTAGGTCCAACTCTAAAAGTTGCATTTAAAATATTTTTTGGTCTTTTCAAGACAGGGTCTCCTAAAATATTTTTGACAATCTTCGAATGAAAGATTAAACACTTTATCATCAAACTCTGTTTCGATCTTCATGTTTTCCTTTAGTTCTTTAATGAGACATGTAAAGTACACTATTCATACACTTGATTTTGTGGATTATCATCCACTAATAACAAGACAAAACTTGTAAAGAAAATATATAAGAGAACAAGAATGTATTCTAAGAGATGGAAGACAGAAAACAAAAATAATAGTTTACAAAATAGCATAATCCACCTGGTTGAGCCAATGCATGGGCTTGACCTCTGGCTGTCATCAACCATGGACCCCACAAAGTGAGCGAACTTCCAGCCTTCCTGAAAATGTGTAGCCATGACCTGAGTGTCCTTCACACCAAAGAGATGTAATTCCTGAGGAAGTGAGTAGAGAACATGGGGTGATAAAGTACCATCTAATGCTTAGAAAGCTAAATCAGAAGAACATATTAAAGAAGAAAAACAGATAAGACAGAGGAAGACAGAGACAGATGAACCATCAAGTGTAGTAAATGATCTAGAAATTGACAATGAAGGTGTAATTTAACTAGACACTAATGTCCCTCCAGAAATGGGAGATGAAAGTGTAGAGATAACTGAGGGTGCAATGGATCAAGCAAATAAGGAAAAAAGGGGCCCTAAATGATGGTGAATTGTATAAAGTTGTTGACTTATTCACAGATGCCATCAAGCTAACTCCTGTCCTGGCCATTCTAAACTCCAAGAAAGCCAGTGTCTGCCAAATTACAGAAGCTGAATCTTGCCACTTGAGACTATGACAGAGGTATTAAAATAAATTTTGAGGCTGCTCAGCATTACAAGTGGCAAGGAAAAACACACAGACTTCTGGGTCATAGGAAAAAAAGAAGCCCAAGACCTTGCCCTTGTCTGAACAATGTATTATGATGAAGATGCTAGTTCAATGCTGGAAGTTCAGAAAATCACTGAACATCAGAATAAGTTTCAGTGATAACGTCCTCTGAGGAGCAAGAGATAAAAGAATGGAAAGGATCAAGAAGAGTATGTTAGTCCAAAAAGGAAGAAGGGGCCAGAAAACATTCAGTAGCTCACTTTGGCTCTTTCTCAGGTTGTTTTCCTGGGTGAATGACTGGTAATTTCCCTGGAGGAGTCCCTGGACTAGGAGGTGGCATGCCTTGAATGGCAGGAATCCCTGGACTCAATGAATTTCTCAGTGATCCAGAGGTTTCTGCAGCCAAGCAGGTTCAAGAAGATATCATGGCCTCCCTGGGAGTGTGCCAGGACCATGCAAATACATGAACATATCAGAGCAACCTGAGGGTCACTAATCTCATCAGTAAACTGTCAGCCAAATTTGGAGTCAAGCATAATGTTCACCTGACAAAGCCCTTGCTGAAGGAAGAGCAGCATAGACCACTTCATGGCTGTCAATATAATATAAGAGAGTATATTTCTGACCCTCATCAAGAGAGATGGGGTGACTTGAAGATAATCCCTTCCCTTCCAGATCAAATGCAGCCAAAGCATTTTCCAATGGTTTGCCATTAGGGTATTCATTGAGATAATGTTTTCCTACTAGGAACTTCAAGCTTTAAACATTTTTTCAACCTTAAAAGCAAATGTAAAAGGTGCTGTTAATTTTTACATTTCTTTCTTTACTATTCCTTTTCAGTTTTTCCTTTGAATGACTGGGAAAGAAAAATGTGTATGGATGACTTAGTGTTCTCAAGTGAAATTAAGGTTGATTAGTTGGAAAAAAATAAATCAATTTGAGCTGGGTATAATAGTGTGTTATGATTTGTCTTTTCTACATGTTTTATTTCAGAGTGATACATTTAAATTAAATGATAAATTAAAACTATTGGGACCACGAGTATTTCAGACTAGCCTGCATAGAAACTGGAGCACTTGGCAGAGCAGCCACAGTCTTACTGAGTCTCACTGCTCAGAAGCCCCTGTGTGAGTTGTGGTTAAATCTCACACTGTGTAAAAGAGTGATATATTTTTTTCAAATGTTCTGGTGGTGTTGGATTACGAAGCTCTGTTATTGTCCATTATTTCAAATAAATGCTCCATATCACTTTCACATAGAGGAAATGATGTTCTTTTTTCTTTTTATATTTGTCAAAAATTACATATCCTACTAGAAAATAACTCCATTTGCATTCTGCTTCTCATATTTTTGCCTTTAATGTCCTTGAGATTAGAGATACTCATTTTTCATCAATATCATTACTGCTGTTATCATGCATAGCATAATTATGAACATATATATTGATATGTTATTTTAACATGTAACATATACTGTATGATAACTGTAGGGTAATACCTGTAACTAATCCGGGATCTTACTTGGCCATAGGGTTGCTTTATGTAATGTTAAACTTTCACTCTTGTGATCTCATATCAGAAGACCGGAAGTAGAGATCCTCTTTGGTGTTAATTACACTTTAGAAATTATGGCGAGCATGGTGGCACACGCCTTTAATCCTAGCACTTGGTAGGCAAAGGCAGGCGGATCTTTGTGAGTTCAAGGCCAGCCTGGTCTACAGAGGGAGTTCCAGGACAGCTGGGGCTACTGGGAGACCCTACAAAAATTTGCAATTAGAGTTTATCTTGTAGACACAGTTTTATTTTGAAGAATAAAATTGTTCAGTATTAACTGTGTGATCAGCATGGTTTATAAAAGGGAGGAGAGACATATTATTCGCTTTGGAGTTGTTGGTACTATGTTGTCCTTTTCTGTAACCATACTTCCTCCCTGTGTAAAGAAAATCTTTTAAAAACATCCATCACATATACTTGGATTGAATTTGCCAACTGATTTTTTTTTTGTTTGTGTGCATTCTTAAAGATTCCAGGGTGTTCTGTGCTTTACTCAACATCAGTTTCCTTTGGACTCTGTATATGACATAATTATATTCCAGTATTGCAATTATCATAAATGGATAAAATTACTTTTCTGAATATGTGTCCTGTGATTTTAGACTTTTAAATTTCACTAATAGTAAAAAAAAATACTGTCTTCATTTTCATAAAGACTTAATATTGTTTCTAAACCACAAATGTTTTGTGGATATTATTTTGTTTATTGTGCTAAAAATTCTAAAGAAATACATGCTACTATAATAATGTAAAGGATTTTCTGCTTAAAAATATATAGTATGCTGAAAGTAAAATATGTTTTCAAACTGAAAAAAATAGATATCTGATTTGTAAACATGAAGAAAAATTATGTTTTATTTAGAAACCACTACTAAAAGAATAGCAAGTCACATAATTACTGGTCAATGGGAGAGAATTAATGTGTGGCAGTGTAAACAGCCAAATACACATAGCTGGAAAATTCATAGACTCTAGAGAAAACCCTTCCTCTGTCTCTTCGCTAGACATATTTTTTTCTGTATGCTAAATATATATCTGTATATTTGCAGACAACTATTCCAGTCACCAATCATCAAAGAAGCTTCTTTTTGTAACAGATGGAGAGTACTACAGAATTCTACTACTCTTCACAAAGATAGAATACCCAGTCTGTGAGATGCCCAGCCCTAAGTAACACATCTACAGTGGAACATCTAAACCAAAGGCAAATGGAACATAGTGGAACAAAGGGTAGAGTGAATGCTAATTAATCTCTCAACTTTCATCAGTGAAACACCCCGTGCAACAGAGGTTGATGAACACAGAAGAAAGGCTACTACTGCTTAAAATTGGAGAATAAGAGACTGCAAAGTGTGTGTACCCTGTTAAGACTCCCACTCAGGTATTAGGGACTATTGTGGAAGAGAGAAAAGAAAATTGTAAGAGCCAGTGGTGGTTCATAATCATAAAGAAAAAGCTTTCCAGGCTCCTGGGAACTTACTCATATGAACTCTGGAAATGGTGACAGCATGCACAAGACCCATGCAAATTCAGTCATACCAGGACCAGCACAGAGCTGGGGAAATGGGCAGGAGGCCCCAACCTTAGCTTAAGAACTACTGGCAGGTGATCACTGTTAGGTGAAGGAGAGTTGATCTTTTAATGGAGTGAGCTTGATAGGTTTACCAGGCTCCAGTGAAAGAAGTCCCACTGGAGGATATTGGGTGTACAAACTTGACAAGATAGCACATATGAAAAACATGCATGAAATCCTGTGGATCCAAATGGAGTAGAGTTCAAATATGACTAAGATATTTTGAAATGACAAAACTCAATAAAAATATCAATGATGGGGCTGGATAGCTGGCCTAGTGGTTATGAGCTCCGACTGTTCTTGCAAAGGACCCGGGTTGGATCCACAGCACCCACATGGGAGCCAAGAACAGTCTTTAACTCCAGTTCCAGGGGAATCCGACACCCTCTTCTTACCTCCGAGACATTGCATGACACACGGGTGCACAAACCTACATCTATGTGGACAGTACATTCATCCACATAAAAATAAAAAAAAAAATATGCAATGAAAAAAGTACAAAACTGTTTCAGTGAGATAAAGCTGTTAGGATCATTTTAAATGTCAACTGATTTGAGAAGAACCCAGGGGAAGTCACTCATCTAAGTAGGAGGAGCTTGATTTGTAAAAATCTATAACACTTGTGAATAAATATTAGTGAAATGCAAGAGGAAACATATGAAAAAACTGAATCATTTGAACATGAAAGAATTACAAAAGAGAACTGGAAAGAGAAGGAAAAAGAAAAACAGATAAATGAAAACAATGAGCAAAACAAGAAAACACAGGAGTGAATAAGGATTAGGCATTATGAACACATGCATCCAGGCTCATGCATATTCATGTATGGCTCACACATGCCTACACAATGTAATAAAATGCTAGGTAAGATCACTGGGAAATATTGAAATTATAGAAGTGTGTATCTAAGTTAAAATAGCACAGTAGTATAATTAGTTGATTCCCAATTAATCAAATTTGTTACATAATATATTAGGATGTGCAAATATAAGAGTAATACAGTTGGGGGCTGGAGAGATGGCCTAGTGGTTAAGAGCGCCGACCGCTCTTACAGAGGACCCGGGTTCGATCCCCAGCACCCACGTGGCGGCCGAAAACCTTCTGAAACTCCAATTCCAGGAGAACTCCAGTTCCAGGGGAATCCGAGACCCTCTTCTGACCTCTGCGGCATTGCATGACACGGGTGCACAAACCTGCATGCAGACAATACATTCATACACATACATAAATAAATAAAATTAAATTTAAAAAATTTAAAAAAAGAGTAATACAGTTGTTTCATACATACTTATTACAGTACAACAATCTTTGTCACATGTGACTTGATAAAATCCATCATTGATCAATTTTGAAAGAAATTACATTTAATCAGCAGATATATGGAGGAAAATAGAGAATTTCATTTCTAGCATCAGTACTGTCCAACATCACCACAATAAAGTAATGTCATTGATTCTAGGATTCATCATTTCAGAATATTATTACTAGGTAGAGCCTAGTAATTGGTTTATCAAGTTGGTGTCCCTGAAGATCAGTCCCTTTTAGAAATGGACACAATAAATAACTTCACAGGCCCATAGGAAGATATGAGGTTTGCTAACAGATAATATTTACAGTAAATGACTTACTTCTGAACTGCTCTTGAAAAATATAGGTCATAGCTTGAAGATAATCTTGGTTAAATAACTATCATTTTATTTTTAGAGTCAATATTGTCCGAATGAATTTTATATCAGTCATTAGCTCAAGGCAAATATGAAGTTCCAACAATTTTCCTTTCTAGGCAATATCTTGCTTAAATGAAACCACGGAGCTTGATATTTCAAAGGCCTTGCAGTCAAGCATTGGAAACCATCTTACACTACATTGTATAAATATCTTTATCCATTTTATGGTTACAGAGGTTTCCTGAATATGTATGTGTATGTGTGTGTATGTGTGTGTGTGTGTGTGTGTGTGTGTGTGTGAATACTATTAATTTTATTTCAGTAGATACTGCTCAATATACCTGGTGACTTTGTTAAGTAAAAAATGCAAACTTTGTAGGCCTGTCTAAATAATTTATTATTGATTTTACTTGCTACAGCTTGTTTTGTTATCACTATACTCTAAAATTACAGAAATACCAACATTTCAGTAATGAAAACTATATTAGCTACATTTATGAAGTAACAAAAGTTTATGCTATTTAAAGTAAAAAACAATTGTCTTTAGATGTTCTGGAGAAATGTTTTAATAATTGTACCTATTTTTAAAAAGTTGTTTAATGCTGTATGTTATTTCCTTAGAAACAGTATATAATTTAAATAAGAACTATTACTTCTCATCATGAAAGTGTAATGCTTTGACACATTATAAAACTTAATGTCTCCATTTTGATGGCTTCTTTCCTCAGTATGGTGACCCTTGGTAAACAGATATCAACTTTTATTGGGTCAGGCCTTAAAATGACTTACTATATTTTTCCCGAGTATTTATATTCTAGAATAGTAGGCATTATTAATAGTCTTTCAGTAAGATGTATCCAAGTTCTTAGACTATAAAACTTTGAACCTTTAATTCTACATTTTATTTCTATTATCTGACACCAATGAAAGACAAATGACAGCTTTAAAAGACATTTTTTAAAAGTATCTCTTCTTTTAACAGCTTCTCCACTTAACTGTATCAGCTATATCAAAGAATAAGCAAGAATTATCATTTGTAGGATTTTGAAAACCATAAAATATATTCTGAGAAACTTGATCATTTTTCAGTAACTGAAGTAGAACTACCACAGACATTTAATAGACCCAATAAAAGTAGAGGTAAAATGAAGCACTACCACTGTCATATATAACTAGAAACTAACATCTCAATGACTTCTTCAAGTACTGAATATAACATCAATTGCAGAAAAACGATCTTAACAGCTCATCAGGCAGCTAGAAAAGGGAAATTTCCAAAATAATCTTGTACATCATTTCCAGGCATTAGGCTATTAATAAAACGACAAGCATTTCTCAGAATGTAAGAGATGTGGCGAATGATTTATGAAAAACGCGTTATTTAGGTTCACCTCTACCCTGCTTTAAGAAGATTTTATATTATTTGCAGCTTTAAGGGCTAGCTATCGATTCAAGTTTTTAGAATGTGTGTATGACAATTAATTATCTATTGGACAGTTAGAACTATGCTTCCATTTTAGGAGTAATAAATTAGTGTGCATATTTTAAAATTAAAGTTAGTAGTGTATTTCCATAGGATTCATTTTGTAAACCACTAGATTTTGATTGTATATATCTTTTATAAAGTATTACTACAATAATTCATATTCTATACTTATTGTAAAGTATATTGCATTGTAAAGTACTTATTGTGAAATTTTTATTCATGGGGTTTCACAACCACATCTTATGTAGAATTCTAATAATGGAATTCTCAAATCTTTCATGAACATTCACACACACACACATACTTGAACACATAAGTACATTTACTTTTCCAGAAATTACACTAAGGAGGGTGACAAGATAATCATCTGATGTAAGACCATATAATCTCTTCTTTATCTTCTCCAAAAGGTAAAAAATCTGAGCAGAGCTTCCACTCAGGTCACTTAAAATTGTAGCAGAAAAAAGACTTCTGTGTAGAGAATTCCTAGACTCGTATATTAACTTTGATAGGTCATATCATATTGAGGGACCACAGAAAAGAAAACAGTGGTAAATTATCTGCCTTGGAGCTTTAGTGATGGTTATTACTCAAAAATATCCATTTACTATCTCATTTTGTTACAGGGATTTCTTAGGCACTATAACAAAAAAGTTTGGCTTCATTATAATTCATACTTCTTCTAAGAGATATGTATATGTCCTAAATCTTTCATCCAACCATTTTGTAACATGTGGATTGGAATGACTGATGTGCAACTTTGATACCTTCATACTCCCAAAAGATGGGACTAATATGACCATTATATCAGAAAAACTAAATCTGTTCTTTTACGGGTTTTACTAAAAGTTACTGTTTTGTAGGGGAGCTGGCTTGCAACTTCTATTAAAACTGTACTTCGCATAGTCTTTCAGGTGGGAATTCTTCTGTTAGGAACGATCCCAATTACAAAAATGGCATACATATGAAAGCATGTATGTGTGATAAATTTTCATTGTAATGAATTGTACCAGCAGGAAGGTAGCCTATCTGATAGAAGGGATCTATTGAAGAAATAATTATTAGTCATAAAATGCAAATCTGGAAAAATGAAGCAATACCAAATTTTTATAAGTTGCTAAGTAAAAAGGTTTTCCAAAGTGATAATATGTAGGTAACCAACATATACTTAGTTATTTTAAGAATTCTGAAAAGGAAGCTACTAAAGTTTACTCCTATTTTGATAAAGGAGATGCTAAGATTGTGCAACATTCATAGGAAGCAAAATTCTTTACTTTTTATAATTTTTATATTTGTGAGAAAATGTTTTACTTTAAAATATTTTAGCTAGGCCGGACATGGTGGTGCATGCCTTTAATCCTAGCACTCTGGAGGCAAAAGCAGGAGGATCTCTGTGAGTTCAAGACCCAGCCTGGTCTACAGGCCAGCTGGGACTAAAAGGGACCCTGCCTCAAAAATACCAAAAACAAAACTTAGCTTAAAAAATGCCTTGTGGGGCTGGAGAGATGGCCTGTTCTAGCAGAGGACTTGGGTTCGATCCCCAGCACCCACATGGTGGCTAAGAACCCTCTTTAACTCCAGTTCCAGGGGAATCCAACACCCTCTTCTGACCTCCACGGCATTGCACAAGAGTGCACAAACCTACGTGCAGACAGTACATTCATACACATGAAATAATAAATAAATTTAAAAAAAATGCCTTGTACTCCTTAGAGTTCTCATTCTTTCTCTTTTTTTAAGATTTTTTTTTAAATTTTTATTTATTTTTTTATGTGTTCGAATGTATTTTCTGCATGTAGGTCTGTGCACCCGTGTTGTGCAATGCCACGGAGGTCAGAAGAGGGTGTCGGATTCCCCTGGAACTGGAGTTAAAGACGGTTCTCAGCCGCCACGTGGGTGCTGGGGATCGAATCTGGGTCCTCTCCAAGAGCAGTTGGTGCTCTTAACGGCTAGGCCATCTCTCCAGCCCATCTTTTTTTTTTTTTTTTAAACACAGCTTACATATATCTTTCAAATAACCTCTTCTAAAAGACAGGGTTTTCTGATACTTGTTACTAAAGTTTAAAATACAGTTTAAAAGATGATATAATGCTCTTCAAGCATCTTTATTCCCAACAGCATCCTGAAGAGTGTGTTTGGAACAATGTTATTATTATTTTTAAATTTCAAGTTCTCTGTATTTCTATTTGTGAATTAATTTACAAATGGAATCATTGTGTTCTCCTTTACTTCTCCATTGATGTGACAAAACATCTGACCAGTACAAACTTAGCAAGGGAGGGGTTGATTCACTGTACATCTTCCCTGCCACAGTTCATCCCTAGGGAGTCCAATGTAGGAACTAAGGGTAGGAATCTGAAGGCAAGAGCTGGAACACAGGCCATGAAGCAATGCTGTATACTGTCCTGTTACATTTGTCCATGCTCAGCCTGCTTTCTTATGCAGTACAGAACAACCTGCCCAGGGGTGGGACCACCCACAGAGGGCTGGGCTCTCCCATACCACTCAATAATTAAGAAAATACCCCACAGATATAGCCACAGACCAGTCCAATGGAGGAAATTCCCCAATTGAAGCTTCCTCAAATCAGGTGTATCAAGTTGACAATAAAGCTGTCCAGAACACGTGGTGCACACCTTCAAACCTAGCACTTGGGAGGCAGAGATAGGCGGATCTTTGTAAGTTCAAGCCAAGCCTGGTCTACAGAGTGAATTCCAGGACAGCTGGGGCTACAGGGAGATCCTGTCTCAAAAAGTCTAAAAA
The DNA here is from genome assembly GCA_009823505.1 of Rhizomys pruinosus. Lineage (NCBI taxonomy): Eukaryota > Metazoa > Chordata > Mammalia > Rodentia > Spalacidae > Rhizomys > Rhizomys pruinosus. Next base: position 1,258,927 of record VZQC01013833.1, read on the forward strand.
ATAATAATAATAATAAAATAAATAAATAAATAAATAAATAAATAAAGCTATCCAGAACAATATGTTAGGTAAGAAAATCTCTTCACTGACATTTTCATAAAAAGAACAAACACAGGCAGGTGTATGATAAAAGGCAGTCTGTATCTTCATTGTCTTACTGTGTTTTAAGAACTTCTATCCTACAACTTATTTTTTTTGAAAAGTACTTCAAATAAATAAATGATTTTATTTGAATACTTAAAGATAATATTGAAATGAATTTTATTTTCAACAGCAAAATCATATACACATTGTAGGGGTTCCTGGAAACCCTATGCCTCATACTTTAGAGGTACAATGCTTAAAAACAGTAAAAGAATTTAATAGATGTGTTTTGTATATTGGTATACAAATGTGTGCATGTGTGTCTCCTGGTATGCTTGGTGGTAAATACACATGTGGAAGCCAGACTTTGATATTAGTATAGTTCCTATTGCTGTGCACCTTATTGTGAGACATGGTTGCTTACTGAAGCTAGAACTTGATGTTTAGCTAGACTGGTTGGCCAGGAAGCCTCAAGAATCCCTGAAACTTTAACTCCAGTGCTGAGATTACAAGCACCACCTCTATGCTTAATTTTTAATTTGAATGCTAAAACATATGAACTTAGACCCTCATGACTATGCAACAAACCCTTTACATAATGAACCTTCTGTGCCAAATAAATGTGTCTTATGCCTTGAAATAATTGCTGAATTTTAGCTGTTTTATCATATGATAAATATACTTGGACACTTTGTGCTGATATTTCTGGATATATGCCAATGGCTCCATTTATGTATTATTTTGTTAAATTTTCATTGCAAGTAATAGTACAAGTACAATCCTGCCTAAATACATAGCCAGAAAGATTCAGTTTAGAAAAGACAAATACAAATCTGCATACTTGTAAAATGTAAGTCACCCCTCATTCCAAAAAATATGCTTTTGATCTTTTCTTCTTGTTCTAGGATGCATTTTGTTGACTTTTCATGACTTCCTGCTCTGTTTTCAGTACTATGCTGAATAGGAGCTGTGAACTTGGCTTTGTTGCTTGAATTTCAACTTGGGGAGATGTTTCCAGTTCTATATAATAACGCTAGCTGTGTATTTGTTAAAGAAAATTATATTATTTTTGTCCTTTTGAGACAGAATCCATATAGCCCCAGCTGGCCTAGAACTCGCTATGTAGATCAAGCTGGCTTGGCTCTCACAGCTCTGTCTCCTTCTGTCTCAAGGTTGTTTTATTTATTATTAAATATTCTTAGATAGGATTTCTGCTCCTATTGAAATGATCATGGATTATATTATTCATTTCATTCCTGTGATGTGTCATAATAATGAGTATGCTTATGTTATGAACCCTCAGGTACAAGAAAAATGCAATTTGTCAATATATAATTCTTTAAACAAGCTACTAAATATAGTTTGCACTATTTTAAGATTTTTGCAAATATGTGGTGATATTATGCTGCACTTTCCTTCCTTGTGGTTTCCTTAATTATCTTTTACATAGGGGCAATGCAGACATATAAAACATTAATTTTGTGGAAGAGCTTGACAGGGATCCCTAACAATTATTTTGATATGTACAGAACTTATCCATGAAGCCAGTTAATCTTTATCTTTGTGCTGGGATGTATTTGAAGTTATGTCTTCAAATTCTTTAATCATATATAGAAAAATTTAGATGATTAAAGGACTGGTAGATCTAATAAAATTTATTAAATTTAATTTATATATGGAAACAGAAAAAAAAAAACCAAGAAAAATAAAAAAAAAATAAAAAAAAAAAAGAAAGGAAAACATCAAAATTGCTGACTTCAAATTATACTACAAAATTATAGTTAATAGAAACACCATAGTACTGGTATAAAAACAGATATATTAATAAATGGAAAATAATTGAGAACTTAGAAGTTTCTGGCAAAAATACTTATTGGAGAAAGGGCACATCATGTTCAACAAATGATGCTGGACAAATTGGACAGTTACACATAGAACAATGAAACTAGAACCCTATCTCTCACTCTACACAAAACTCAACTCTAAATGATTCTGTTAATTCAACATAAGGCCTTGTGTTAGTCACTTTTCTGTTCCTGTGATAAAGGCACCATGGCCAGGGGAATTTATAAAAGGAAGAGTTTATTTGAGCTTACAATTGATGGTTCCAGGGAATTAGAGACCATTCTGGTGGGAGGCATGGTGGTTGGGGCTGGAGCAGAAAGCTGAGCTTCACACTCCCAATGAGCACAGGATGTCAAGAGAGAGAGAGACTGGAGACTGGCAAGGCTTGGTAAACTCACTAAGCTGGCCCCCAATGATGTACTTCCTCCAGCATGGCCACACCTTCTAAGACCTCCCAAAACAGTGCCACCAACTGGGGACAAAATATCTGAATACTTAAAGCCTATGGGGGCCATTCTCATTCAAACCACCACATTTCACTCCCTGGCCCCCATAGGCTTCTGATTATATAAATTGCAAAATGCATTTAATCCAACCTTAAAAGTCCTCATAGTCTTGGGGCTGGAGAGATAGTCTAGCGGTTAAGACCACCGACTTCTCTTGCAGAGGACTCGGGTTTGAACCCCAGCACCCATATGGCAGCTAAGAACCATCTGTAACTCTAACTCCAGGAGAACTCCAGTTCCAGGGGAATCCAAGACTCTCTTCTGACCTCCGCGGCATGGCACAACACGGTGCACAAACCTACATGCAGACAGTACACTCATACACATACGAAAATAAATAAAATTAAAAAAATAATATAAAAAAGTCCCCATAGTCTTTACCAGTCTCAATTTTATTCAAAAGTCTATAATCCAAAGTCTCTTCAGAGATACAGGCCAATCTCTTAACTGTTAAGCTCCTGTAAAATCAAAAGACAAATTACATACTCCTGACATACAGTGGAACCAAATCCACATTCCCATTCCAAAAGGGAGGAATAGAGGCATAGTGAGGAAATAATTGACCAAAACAAGACCAAAAACCATCAGTGCAAACACCAAGTCCAGAAGCTCTGTGTGTGACTTCTGGGACTTACTTCCAAAGGGCTTAGTTGGCTCAGTTATTTGGTACCAGAGAGTGGGCTGTTGGCTGTGAAGAACCTGACCATGTGGGTGTTTGGAGAAATGTGGAAGATGTTGGAATTTTGGTCTATAAAAGCTTTTGACTACTGTAAGCAGAGCTTAATGGCCATCCTAGTAGAAAACTGGAAGAAAGCATTGCTTCAAAATATGTAGTTCCGGAGGAAAATAAAGACTTAGGCAGCAACTGGGATATTTTGGCAAAGAGTCTGGCCGAAGTTTGCCCACAGCCCAAATGCTTCCCTGATACTAAGTTGAAAGGTAATGGACTAATGTCTTTGGTGGATGATACTTCAAGACACCCTAATGTAGAAATGGTAGCATGGCAAATAATGATGAATATTGTGCAGATCTACAGTGAAAAAAAAGCAGATGGAGCAGAAAGAAATGCAGAATGTACAGTTTGGATCTGATCTGAAAAGTGCATTAGGAAGATTAAAGGTGGGGCCAAGGCATGTGAATGAGAGGCTCCCTTTATTAAGGAGATTAAAGTGATTAAGGAGAAGCATAGCTATTTACAAGTAAACAATGGAAAAAGTGAGATGAAAATGATTAAGGAGAGGCCTCCAGATTTACAAGTAAACAATAGAGATAGTACCTTCAGGGCAAGACCACACCCAGATAAGCCTCCAACTTTCAAAAGGAAAATAATGAAAGGGTTTTCTGCACTAACAAGTGCAGGGCAGAGAAAAGTTGCAAATGTGGTTGCCTTTCCCAAACTTGCAGCCAAACTTGGTAGTTTCATTCATGTGGTGCTGGCTTTAGAGGCATGAAGGATGCAAGAGTGAAGGGGTCATCAGTTCTTCCTCTGTGGGTTTAGAGAGCTGCAGAGGCCAAGCAGAGTGCAGCTGGGGTGTCCCTCAATAAAGAAGGCCCTGATAGGCCATTTCGTGAAGCTGTGAATGTAAAGCCTGCTTGGCAGCAGAGATGCCAAGAAGACATTTGAGATGCCAGAGCTGTGAGATATTTGCCAAGGAGAGCTCCATACAGGGAGCAGTACCGGCCTAAGGAAGAGATGTATATTGCACTCAAAGCTGGAAGAGCTGAGCCATCTAAGCCCTTTGGAAGTAAAGTCCCAGAAGTTGCACACGGAGCTACTGGTCTTGGTGTTTGTCCTGCTGGTTTTCGGACTTGTTTTGGTCCACTATTTCCTTACTGTGCGAGCATTCCTCCCTTTTGGAATGGGAATATGTGTTCGGTTCCACTGTATGTTAGGAGTATGTAATTTGTCTTTTGATTTTACAGGAGCTTACAGTTAAAGAGATTGGCCTGGGTCTCAGAATGGACTTTGGACTGTAGACTTTTGAATACAATTGAGACTGGTAAAGTCAAAAACCTTTTAAGGTTAGACTGAATGCATTTTCTGTTTTATATAGTATTGAGCTTATTATGGTGGCCAGGGAGTGGAATGTGGTGGTTTGAATGAGAATGACCCCCATAGGCTTCAAGTATTCAGACATTTTGTCCCCAGTTGGTGATGCTGTTTTGGGAAGTCTTAGAAAGTGTGGCCATGATGGAGGAAGTACATCATTGGGAGTGGGCTTAGTGAGTTTAACAAGCCTTCCAGGCTCCAGTTCCTCTCACTTTTGACTTCCTGTGTTCACTGGAGATGTGAACCATGGCTTTCTGCTCCAGCTCCAGCCACCATGCCTCCCACCACAATGGACTTCAATTTCCTGGAACTGTCAATGGTAAGCTCAAATAAACTCTTCTTTTTATAAGTTCCCTTGGTCATGGTGCTTTTATCACAGCAACAGAAAAATGACTAATACAGGCCTTATGACTGGAATTTTAAAGAGAATAATGTAGGGAATACAACAGAACTTGCAGGCCAGAGAAAAGACATTTTCACCAGGACCCAGTAACACAGGTATTAAACACACACACACACAAAAAAAAATAAGAAATAGGACCACATGAAACTTTGCAAAGCAAAATAGTTTTTTATTATTATTGAAGCTTTTTATATAGCTGAGTGTATGCTGTACTCTGCACACTTAAGAAAAATGCATTTGTATTTGTTACTTTTATGCTTTTGTGATAAAACCTCATGATCAAGGCAATTTAGGGAAGGAAGAATTTGGGGATTAGAGAGATGACTTAGTGGTTAAGAGCACTGGCTGCTCTTAGAGAGGACCTGGGTTCAATTCCTAGTACCCGCTTGGTAACTAACAATCATCTGTAACTCCATTTCCAGGGGAATCCTTCTTGTGACTTCCATGGGTTAGAATCCATAATAGCAGAGGAGCATGGATGCATGGGTGGATAAAGCAAAATCTCAAGCAATCACATCTTCAAGCAGATACAGAGGCCAAATAGAGGCTGGAAATTTTACATTACATGGCAAAGAAACTTTCTTTTTTTAACTTTTTTTTTATTATTTATTTTTGTATGTGTATGAATGTATTGTTTGCATGCAGGTCTGTGCACCCGTGTCGTGCAATGCCGCGGAGGTCAGAAGAGGGTCTCAGATTCCCCTGGAACTGGAGTTCTCCTGGAATTGGAGTTACAGACGGTTCTTAGCCGCCATGTTGGTGCTGGGGATCGAACCCGGGTCCTCTGCAAGAGCGTCGGTGCTCTTAACCGCTAGGCTATCTCTCCGGCCCNACATATAAAACATTAATTTTGTGGAAGAGCTTGACAGGGATCCCTAACAATTATTTTGATATGTACAGAACTTATCCATGAAGCCAGTTAATCTTTATCTTTGTGCTGGGATGTATTTGAAGTTATGTCTTCAAATTCTTGTAATCATATAAAAAAAATTTAAGATGATTAAAGAGACTGGTAGATCTATAAAATTTTTAATTTAATTTATATATGGAAACAGAAAAAAAATCCAGATAGTTAAATCAGTATTGAATAAAAAAGAAAGGAAAACATCAAAATGCTGACTTTCAAATATACTCAGAATTAAGTTATAGAACACCATAGTATGAGTATCAAAACAGATATAATTTAAATGGAAAAATATACTGAAGAGACTTAGAAGTTTCTGGCAAATATACTTATTGGAGGAAAGTCATCATGTTCAACAAATGATGCTGGACAAATTGGACAGTTACACATAGAACAATGAAACTAGAACCCTATCTCTCACTCTACACAAAACTCAACTCTAAATGATTCTGTTAATTCAACATAAGGCCTTGTGTTAGTCATCTTTTCTGTTCCTGTGATAAAGGCACATGGCCAGGGAATTATAAAAGGAAGAGTTTATTTGAGCTTACAATTGATGGTTCCAGCGGAGAATTAGAGACCATTCTGGTGGGAGGCATGGTGGTTGCGGCTGGAAGCAGACATGAGCTTCACACTCCCAATGAGCACAGGTGTCAAGAGAGAGAGAGACTGGAGACTGGCAAACTTGTAAACTCACTAAGCTTGCCCACAATGATGTACTTCCTCCAGCATGGCCACACGCTTCTAAGACTCCAAAAACAGTGCCACCAACTGGGGACAAAATGATTGAATACTTAAAGCCTATGGGGCCATTCTCATTCAAACCACACATTTCACTCCTGGCCCCCATAGGCTTCTGATTATATAAATTGCAAAATGCATTTAATCCAACCTTAAAAGTCCTCATAGTCTTGGGGCTGGAGAGATAGTCTAGCGGTTAAGAGACACCACTTCTCTGCAGAGGACCCGGGTTTGAACCCCAGCACCCATATGGCAGCTAAGAAAACCATCTGTAACTCTAACTCCAGGAGAACTCCAGTTCCATGGGAATCCGAGACCTCTCTTCTGACCTCCGCGGCATGGCACAACACGGTGCACAAACCTACATGCAGACAGTACACTCATACATACGAAAAATAAATAAAATTAAAAAAATAATAAAAAAAGTCCCCATAGTCTTTACCAGTCTCAATTTTATTCAAAAGTCTATAATCCAAAGTCTCTTCAGAGATACAGGCCAATCTCTTACTGTAAGCTCCTGTAAAATCAAAAAGACAAAATTACATACTCCTACATACATGGAACCAAATCCACATTCCCATTCCAAATGGGAGGAATAGAGGCATAGTGAGGAAATAATTGACCAAAACAAGACCAAAAACCATCAGTGCAAAACACCAAGTCCAGACAGCTCGTGTGTACTTCTGGGACTTACTTCCAAAGGGCTTATTGGCTCAGTTATTTGTACCAGAGAGTGGCTGTTGGCTGTGAAGAACTGACCATGTGGGTGTTTGGAGAAATGTGGAAGATGTTGGAATTTTGGTCTAGAAAACCTTTTGACTACTGTAAGCAGAGCTTAATGGCCATCCTAGTAGAAAACTGGAAGAAAGCATTGCTTCAAAATATGTAGTTCCAGAAAAATAAAGACTTAGGCAGCAACTGGGATATTTTGGCAAAGAGTCTGGCCGAAGTTTGCCCACAGCCCAAATGCTTCCTGATACTAAGTTGAAAGTAATGGACTAATGTCTTTGGTGGTGATACTTCAAGACACCTAATGTAGAAAATGGTAGCATGCAAATAATGATGAATATGCAAGATCTACAGTGAAAAAAAAGCAGATGGAGCAGAAAGAAATGCAGAATGTACAGTTTTGATCTGATCTGAAAAGTGCATTAGGAAGATTAAAGGTGGGCCAAGCATGTGAAGGAAGGCTCCCTTTGATAAGGAGATTAAAGTGATTAAGGAGAAGCATAGCTATTTACAAGTAAAACAATGGAAAGTGAGATGAAAATGATTAAGGAGAGGCTCCAGATTTACGTAAACAATAGAGATAGTACCTTCAGGGCAGACCACACCCAGATAAGCCTCCAACTTTCAAAAGAAAATAATGAAAGGGTTTCTGCACTAACAAGTGCAGGGCAGAGAAAAGTTGCAAATGTGTTGCTTTCCCAAACTTGCAGCCAAACTTGGTAGTTTCATCATGTGGTGCTGGCTTTAGAGCATGAAGGATGCAAGAGTGAAGGGTCATCAGTTCTTCCTCAGTTTAGAGAGCCAGAGGCCAGAGCAGAGTGCAGCAGGGGCATCCTTGAATAAAGAGGCCCTGATAGCCATTGTCTGAAGCTGTGAATGTAAAGCCTGCTTGGCAGCAGAGATGCCAAGAAGACATTTGAGATGCCAGAGCTGGAGATATTTTGCCAAGGAGAGCTGCATACAAGGAGTAGTACCGGCCTAAGGAAGAGATGTATATTGCACTCAAAGCTGGAAGAGCTGAGCCATCTAAGCCCTTGGAAGTAAGTCCCAGAAGTTGCACAGGAGCTACTGGCTTGGTGTTTCCTGCTGGTTTTGGCTTGTTTTTGGTCCACTATTTCCTACTGTGCTCTGTCCCTCCCTTTTGGAATGGGAATATGTGTTCGGTCCACTGTATGTTAGAGTATGTAATTGTCTTTTGATTTTACAGGAGCTTACAGTTAAAGAGATTGCCTGGTCTCCAGAATGGACTTTGGACTGTAGACTTTTGAATACAATTGAGACTGGTAAAGTCAAAACCTTTTAAGGTTAGACTGAATGCATTTTCTGTTTTATATAGTATTGAGCTTATTATGGGGCCAGGGAGTGAATGTGGTGGTGAATGGAGATGACCCCCATAGGCTTCAAGTATTTCAGACATTTTGTCCCAGTGGTGGCTGTTTTGGGAAGTCTTAGAAAGTGTGGCCCATGATGTGAGGAGTACATCCATTGGGAGTGGCTTATGAGTTTACAAGCCTCGTGCTCCAGTCTTTCTCTCTCACTTTCTGTTCTCATGTGAGACTGTGAACCATGGCTTTCTGCTCCAGCTCCAGCCACCATGCCTCCCACCACAATGGACTTCAATTCCCTGGAACTGTCAATGGTAAGCTCAAATAAACCCTTCTTTTTATAAGTTCCCTTGGTCATGGTGCTTTATCCAGCACAAGAAAAATGACTAATACAGGCCTTATGACTGAATTTTAAAGAGAATAATGTAGGGAATACAACAGAACTTGCAGCCAGAGAAAAGACATTTTCACCAGGACCCAGTAACACCGGTATTAACACACCACACAAAAAAATAAGAAATAGGACCAATGAAACTTTGCAAAGCAAAATAGTTTTTTATTATTGAAGCTTTTTTATATAGCTGAGTGTATGCTGTACTCTGCACACTTAAGAAAATGTCATTTGTATTTGTTACTTTTCTGCTTTTGTGATAAACCTCATGATCAAGGCAATTTAGGAAGGAAGAATTTGGGGCTTAGAGAGATGACTTAGTGGTTAAGAGCACTGGCTGCTCTTAGAGAGGACCTGGGTTCAATTCCTAGACCCGCTTGGTAACTAACAATCATCTGTAACTCCATTTCCAGGGGAATCCTTCTTGTGACTTCCATGGGTTAGAATCCATAATAGCAGAGGAGCATGGATCTGGGTGGATAAAGCAAAATCTCATGCAATCACATCTTCAAGCAGATACAGAGGCCAAATAGAGGCTGGAAATTTTACATTACATGGCAAAGAAACTTCTTTTTTTAACTTTTTTTTTATTATTTATTTTTGTAAATGTGTATGAAGTTACTGTTTGCATGCAGGTTGTGCACCCGTGTCGTGCAATGGCGCGGAGGTCAGAAGAGGGTCTCAAGATTCCCCTGGAACTGGAGTTTCTCCTGGAATTGGAGTTACAGACGGTTCTTAGCCGCCCATGTTGGTGCTGGGGTCGAACCCGGGTCTCTGCAGAGCAGTCGGTGCCTCTTAACCGCTAGGCTTATCTCTCCAGCCCCAAAGAATTCAGCAGTTTGACTCTAAGTCATGTGCTTTGCTCAACACCTCCTAAAGACCTCCCCAAACATACCACCAACTTGGGAACAAAATATCATAAATAATAAAAAAAAAAAAAAAAACAAAATATCCACATCTTGGAGCCTATGGGAGACTTTCTCAGAGTTCAGTTGCATCAATTGCAATAACAAATAGCATTGGAAGAACATAAACACAGGTTATAGTGCTACAGTTTATAAAGACATAATAAGATATAACTGCTTTGTAAATTAGTGTTGTGCTATTTATTGGGCTTTAAACTTACAATAGAGAAACCAATGGTAAATCAAGCAATTTGAGATTTTTTTTTTCCTGTAGCAATATGTAGGTATGTACATACTCAGTATATTGTATTTAAGTTCAGAAACTACTTAAATCTTTTCAGTCTGTTTAAGTTCATTGCTTCTGAAATGTACATGTTAAAATTCAGAAGTTAATCATTTGGGGCATAGTTCGGGCCAGAAATGTAAACTGGAACATAGCCTAGTAAATTTCATTACATCAAATATTCAAGCTGCTTTTTACAAGTGCTGAAATTTTTTTAAGACAAAAATCTGTCTTGTAATTCAGAACCTAATCATATAGATTCTGAATTTTTATTGAGGATTTGTACAACTCATACAATGGTTCCCAATCAAAACCATTTCCCCCATGACCCAGCCCCCCCCCATTAGAGTTCATGCATTACAACATCCAAGTTAAGCCCTATCCACTGATGCTCCCAAATGGAGATCTGCTTCTTTACAAATAGTTTGACTGGAGTCTCAATTAGCACATATAAAATCCTAGGTAAGGCATACTCTTCCTCAACCAAAAGTACTCAGTCTCTTGTAGATCTCATTCCAGAGATGTAGGCCGATGCAGGCCACATGCCCACCAACAGGTAGCTCACTTGCCCACCTACATGTAGCTACCTGACCCTGCCCTACAGGTGAGAGAAAAGTGTGATCTAGGGTGTCTAGAATTGGCCGCTGGGAAGGGACATCACACTACCTATATAACTAATTTGAGACATACAAGAAACATATTCTTCATAACTTATACCATCCAACAAGATCCCCAGTCCATTATTTCAAGTGTGTTTCCTCTTACTGGCATAACTGTAAATCTATCAGATTTGGGTGCTGGCTAGAGAACGAGACTAGAGATCTACATATCAGCCACCAGTCAGAAATTCAAGCCTTGAGGTCAGCAACCTCTTAGCTTGTGGTGTAATAAGGTAGTGAGAAGCCTTTGGGAGAGCAAGCAGCTTTCTGTCCAGAATCTGTGAGGCCATCAGCCATACAAAACTGCATAATAAGAAATTCTTGTTGTTGTTGTTGTTGTTGTTGTTGTTGTTCTTCTTCTTCTTCTTCTTCTTCTTCTTCTTCTTCTTCTTCTTCTTTTTCTTATCTTTTTGGTCTTTTTGAGACAGGGTCTCCCTGTAGCCCCAGCTGTCCTGGAACTCCCTCTGTAGACCAGGCTGGCATTGAACTCAAAAGATCCACCTGCTTCTGCCTCCCGAGTGAGTGCTAGGATTAAAGGTATGAGCCACCACTTGGGCTGTAATAAGCAATTCTGTAGGAAGGTGGTGCCTGTGAAAGGAACCAGTTTCCCAGGGAGGAGCTGCAAGTGGCAGTCTCTCTCAGTAGAATCGAGCAACATCTGGAGCCCAACATAGGTAGAGGAGGAGGAACCCACGCATTTCTCTTGCTCCACTTTTAGACCTTCTTTAAGTTGCCATGGATCCTGTGCCTGATGATAATATTGCAACAAGTTCACTGTGAGTCACTGCTTCTCTTTGTTCATGCACAAGCTGGCTCTTACAATCTTTCTACCCCATGAGTGGTGAGTGGACGAGGTTTAATATAGGAGCTCCATCCAGGGATACACACTCTGGAGGCTTCCATTCTTGGAATCATGACTAGTTTTGGCCTTCCATTTGCATCAGACTCTATTGTGTAAGGAAGCTTTTAAGGGTTAGAATTGAGGGATCCACTTGGTTTCTCCCCACTCCTGCAGATGTGTCTCCTAGGAATGGGGAAACTTTCAGATGTATTTATATTCTGTGCCTGACCAGTTTTGGGATTCTGCAGTAGCCTCCACTCTTGCAGAGTAGCTTTTGTTGATAACTGATGTATGATATGGTTCTGCGTAAATGTAAGATTTCATATTTGTTGTATTGTAAGAAATTTCTTTTCTCTAGAGGTATGACACTAACAGGGTTTTCATTAAGCTCTATGTCCTCTCCACCCCTGTACATTTGGATGAATTTTTAGTGGCTCTAATGGGTTCACTCCAATTGAGAGTGTTCCAAGTCCAATTAGATAGCTGTTGACCATCTCACAGAAATACATTCCTCCACTGCACCAGAAGAGGTAGTTTGCTGAGCAGCTCATCATGTTTGTTAGTCTTCGGGGCTGGGTTGCACCACTGACTAATTTTCCCCCTTAGCAGTCTGCACATTGTGTAGCATTATGAGCACTTAACTTAAGATAGAAGGCTTCCATGTCAGTTCCTGTTCCAAAATTTTAATTACTATCCCTGAAGCATGTCCTGTTCTGAGAAGAAGGGTCATATATACTATTTCTTATTAGATAATCAAGAGCTTAGGCAATAGCCTTCAGAGTTTTGTGAGTATCTTGGATTGCTCTCATCAACCATTCAAAGGGAGGTATCTTTCTTGTGCTGTGCTCCCTGCCGCACAGCTCCTAGGTTGTAAAGTCAATCATTTTGAGCATTATGTTTAAATATTAAAGTTAATAATTTCCTATTTTGAAAATGCATGTCATGAGTAGAGCAGTGCATTAACTTCTTAGAAGTTATGGTAAGATTATGTATCTAAAAATAGAAAAAAACCTTTATTTATTGTGTTTCCAGTTGAAATACCTTTTTTTCTGTTTTTACTTTTTTATGTTTTTTGTTTGTTTGTTTGTTTGCTTTTTTTTTTTTTAGAAACAGTGTCTTTCTTTAGTCCCAGCTAGCCAGGAGCTCACTATATAGGCAAGACTGACCTTGAACTCACAGAGAACTGCTTCCCTCTGCTTCCTGAGTGCTGGGATTAAAGGGATGTGCTATCATGCCTGGCCTGTCTTTACTTTATAATGTACTATAACTGACTTGAAAAATTTGGCATATATTTTAGGTTTTAAAAAGAAAAAATGAGGGGCTGGAGAGATGGCCTAGCAGTTAAGAGTGCCGACCGCTCTTACAGAGGACCACGGTTTGATCCCCAGTACCCACATGGCGGCTGAGAACCGTCTGAAGCTCCAATTCCAGGAGAACTCCAGTTCCAGGGAAATCCGAGACCCTCTTCTGACCTCCGCGGCGTTGCATGACACGGGTGCACAGACTTGCATGCAGACAGTACATTCATACACATACAGAAATAAATAAAATTAATAAAAAAAAAGAAAAATGAAATGACAATTTAATAAATGAAGACCCTAACATACATTACATTCAAACACATCCACAAGCATACGTGCCTTGGTGTGTGTGTGTGTCTGTCTGTCTGTGTGTTTTGCATGTGTGTGTCTGTGTGTATTGTTGATGGTAAAGTAAAATTAAAATAGCACTTTGCCCATTTTGTTTACTACTATTGTCAGAAAGCACCATTTTTCATACATATGATTGTTTATATTCCAACCCTTTTTATTTTAGCAGGAATAAAATATTTAAAGAGTAGAGAAATTTTTCTGAAGTTTTATACAGTAATACAAAACCTTCTGACTAATAAAAGCCCAGGCCCAGATGGATTCACAACAGAATTATACCAGACAAAGATTTACAACCAATATTGCTTAAATTATTCTAAAAAATAGAAACAGAGGAAGAACTTCCAAACTAATTCTCTGAAGTCGCTGTCACTCTTATACCCAAATAAGGTAAAGACACAAAAACAAAAACAAAACAAAACAAAACAAAAAAAATAATAAGAACTATAGACTCATATCCTTAACAAACATAGAATCAAAAATTCTCTACAAAATACTCACAAACTTCATACATACAAACAGCAAAAAGGTCATCCACCAGTCAAATTGGTTTTATTCCAGAGATGCAGGGATGGCTCAATATGTATGTCAATAAATGTAATAAAAATATAAATAGACTTAAAGACAAAAATCACTTACTCATCTCAATAGATGCAGAAAAGCTCTTTGACAAAACCAAACATGCATTTATATTAAAACTCCTAGAAGGAATTGGTCTGGAGGGAACATACTTCAACATAATTACATCTATATATAACAAACCTACAAACATCATCATTCTAAATGGAGAAACAAATGAAAGCATTTCCATTAAAATCAAGAAGCAGACAGGGCTGTTCACTACTTCTACCTGGAGTTAACTCTCATAGTTTGAGATGATGACATGCAAGCTTCTAAGGGAGAAAATCAATCAATAACTCAAACCACCACTAAAGCCTAATAACGATTATAACCGGTACAGGAAAATAGCTCTATTGGTTTAGTACTGGCACTGTTGGATTTAAATGTCCTCAATTCAAGTGAAATCATGGGTGGCACTGTAAACACAGCCAAATACACATATCTGGGGAGGTCATAGATCATAGAGAAAATCCTATCTCTTTCATATCTCTAGACAATTTAAATTTCTTACCATATGCATAATATGTATCTTTGTGTTTACAGATAATTATACCTTACACCACTCATCAAAGAAGCTTCTTTTTAGAAAAGAAAGAGGCTACTGAAATATATCACAAATGGTCAGACACAGAATATATGTCTGAGAGATGTCCAATTGAGCCTCTACACCTAAGGTTCATGGAAGAAAGCATAATGAATATTAGAGAGACATGTCCCTCAACTCTCTCCAGTGAAGCTTTCTTCTACAATAGAATCTGATGCACACAGAAGGACACAACTGGCCATGTTTAAACAATAAGATACTGCAGAGTGTGTTTCCCTAGATAGGACCCTATAATAAACCTTTCCCACCTCTATCTCAGAGACCATTGTGTAAAGAGAATAGAAAGATTGTAGCACTCAAGATAGGTTCATGAACATAGGAAAGCAGAGACCTTCAGGCCACTGGAAGTTTGCACCCATGAACTTCTTAAAATGGTGGCATGGATTACAGGACTCATGCAAACTCAATCAAACAAGGGGCCAGATTTGAGCAAGAGAAATGGGTGGTGGGCCAACCCTATCCTGACAACTATTAGAGACTGATTACTACTGGGTGAGGAAGAGTAGGACTTACTTACAATCTCTATATAGGCTGACTGGGCACCATTGGATAAATTTGTACCAAAGGACATCTGTGTATAAATGTTTGACTGGGTAGTAAGTACTTAAAAGGTTTGGTCGAATACATGAGGTCCTGTGGGGGATTGGAGAGGCATGGATGGTGAAGAAGTCTAAATTTAAATAAAAATAATTACATGGAATGTAGATTTTACTTTAAAAAATTAAAAAAGATTTCTAAGATAACTAATAAATATAAATTCAGGAACACTCAACTGAAATATGTTTATTTTAAAAAGTGAAAATAATATAGTTACTTTAAAGGTTTAGATCCCACTTTTTATAAATATCAACTCAATTGGGTTTGGGTATAGATTTTTCTATTATGTTCTGACTTGATAAGACAAAATAATCCAAGAATAATTGTGACTATTAGGAAACCACTATAAAGTCTTTTAATTATAGATGTGTGAATGTATTGCTCGCATGTATGTAAGTGCATCAGGTGCATGAAATGCTCTGTAGAGAAAATAAGAGGGTGTCAGATTTGCAACTTGCAATATGGATGGTTGTTATCTGTCATGTGGGTGCTGGGAATCCAATCCTGGTTCTCTAGTAAAAGAGCCAGTGCTCTTAACCTGTGAGCCCTCTCTCCAACCCTAGAAATTTATTTAATTTAGTTTTATTCTTTTTTCCCCAGAATGTGCCAAATATTTATGAGAATTATACCCTTTTTATAAGGCTGCCACAGGCATTCACAACCCCTGTGTTCCCCAACTCCACCTCCACTTCTCAGGCACCCTTTGTCTGCTTCCCACATCTTAACAAAGGACAATCCACACTTATGGCAATTGCAGATATTGGTCTTGCAGGTTGGAGAACGTTCACAGCCCAGGAAGCCTGTTCAGAATCCAAAATAAGTACTTCGAATTTAACATACAGGACCCCTGGAGTGACTGCTGGAGGGCTGGAATGCAGGGAAAACTCTACTCTTACAGTAACACCAGATACCCTGTGGCAGATAGTCACATTTCTCACCAGCTTGTTTTAGCCCCTCAAACCCATTCTCATTCAATCCCACATTTTGTTACAGGAATCCAAAATGGAAGGAAAGCTGCGGTCTACATTAACATGGCCTCAGTATATTGAATATGCCAGAGACCTCCTTAACTACACCACCCACTCTAATGTCTCCCAATGTTTTTATTTTTCTGTGTGTCTCTCACATGCCCACTTCTCACTGTTGTTCCCTCTAACACCTTCCTACAGGAATCTACCCTCACAGAGACAGGGCCAGTATTCCACAGCATTTCCCTCTTCTATGGACTCAGGATTCTTCCTATTTGTTTAGCAGAGCTGCCAGACCCCAGGTGCCTCTGAAATGTTCCTTTCAACAGGACCCTGTGTGTCAAATCTCCATTCTTTCTTTGGTGTGAGGGTACACTTCCCTCTGTGCAAATGCTACTGGTTCCGGAATTTGCATGCTTGTTATTATTACTCCCAAGCTCTTCCTTTGTGAAAAGAAGGAAGTCACTTGGATGCTGTGCCCAGTCCCAGACTATCAAAAGAGAGAGATTTATCCCACTCCTGGTCAACTTAGGCATCATTCTTTCCATGGCAACAGCAGGAACTGCAGGCGGAGCCCTGGCAAAAGTTTACAGCATGGAAGAAGACTTCCAAAATAAGTTTCATGAGGCAATGGCATCCATGACAAAACAGCCTTGAATCATTCCAGAGACAGATAGAGACAGATAAGTTCTCTAGTCAAGGTGGTGATGCAGAACTGATGACCCCTGGACTTACTCACTGCAGAAAACAGAGGAACCTGTGTGTTCCTGGTGGAGGAATGTTGCTTTTATATTAATGAATCTGGTGTGGTTGAACAAAATGTAAAAGCCCTTAAGGACCTTAGGAAAGAACTTCACATCAGATACTCCCCACAAGCCTCTGTTCCCTGGGTTTCCAACCCAATGACTTCCTGGATGCTTCCCTTGCTGGGAACCATTTTCACCCTAGGGGTTATTTTGAATATTGCAACCAGTGTTCTTCGGTTTATCCAAAAGCGAATCAATACTCTCACTGAGGTCGCAGCCCAGACTATCTTAGTCCAATATCAAACCATCCTTCCACACTGCTCCATTTTAATCAAAAAAACAAAGGAGGAGCTATGGGACTGAGACTTTGTCTGGATGGAAGTGAGAATCTGCAAATATTTTCCCACCAGCCCCACTGGGGTTGAGGAAACTTTCTTCTGTTACTCTGTTGAACATTTGATCAATACTGTTGTCTTGGGATTCTTTTCCTTCCTCTATCCCTATGATGTGGAGGTTTGGTCTTTTCATAGTATCCTGAATTTCCTGATTGTTCCACTCTTGCATTTTTTAAATTTTCATATTCTTTTCTTGAGAATTCTAATTCTTCCACTTTATCTTCCAGTGTTGATATTCTATTTTCTGCTTCCTCCAATTGTTCCTGAGGCTTTCTCCAATTCTTTCCTGTTAATTGGGTGAGTGTTTGATTTCCTTTTTCATTTCATCCTGTTATTTCTTTAGTATTTCCATTTCCTCTTAGAGCTTCTCATTTTATTCTTGTAGCTCCTTGCTTCTCTGGTCTGCTTCCTTTTCATTTCAGCCTGGCATCTCTTCAGTGTTTCCACTTCCTTCTTGAGTTTGTCATTCTCTCCCTCCTTTTCCTTCCTGAGTTTGTCATTCTTTCCCACTAGTTTCTTTCTGAGTTTGTCATTCTCTCCCTTTAGTTCTTTGATTGGTTCTTTATATTCCTTGATTTATTTTATTATGATTAAGGTTGTTCTTCTAATGTCTGTGTCTTGGGTTGTTTCTAGGGGAATCTCACAGTAGGAATCTTTTATAGGTCAGGTAAAGTTTGCTGTGGATTTATTCTATGTTTTTCCCATTTTGTTTTGTTTTTTGTTGTTGTGTTTTGGGCATGTGGTTTTATCTTATTGTTTGTATTCTTATGTTAATCACTTTTTCTTCATTGCTTTGGAATCTTGATTTGCCTGTTTCCTTCAGGTACTTTCTTTTTCTTCTCCTTGCTTATGGAGGGCTGGCTGGTTTAGGTTTCAGGTTTTCACCTTTTGTTATATATTGGAAGGACTAGCTAACTCTTCCCTTTCTGTTCTGAAGGTTTTCCAGAAATTGGATTGGTGATGACCAGGTTGGCTCCTCACTGTACCTTACACTCACTCCTTTTCCCTCTGGCCCCCTCTCATCCCGCTGCTGCTGCTGTTGCTGCTGCTGTGTTGCCTGAGAGAAACCACCCATGCCCTATCACGCAAGAGGGGTGTGGTTTCACCTGGGTGCTCAAACCTAAGCCTCCTGGCCTGGCTTCTGAAGGTCCACCTGGCCATAGCTAACCTCACCACATGTCAGACTTGCTGCTGCAGCAGCTGCTGCTGCTATCACTTTATAAATTTTTAACGAACTTTGTGCACTACTAAATTAAAACTTGATGTTTTGTTTTGTTTTGATTTTTCAGGGAAGAACTTTTATTTTATTTTTTCCTCTTTAATTTGTTTATTTTCAAGGCATTCTACAATATAATAACGCAGTTGTTTTCAGATAACATTGATGTTACTCAGTTTGCCATACAATTAGGTACTTGGTGCATTTTTTTTGAAATGAGCCAAATTATTAAGCATAAGCAATGAATGTAACATTCATGTAAAACCAATTTGCAAGTATCTATGTCCAAATTTTGAACAACCCAAGGTTCCCATAGTCCAGTTGGAGATGCTTGTATGTACAGGCATGTTGATCAATTAGGAATCCAGTCTATATTGCTGTAGCCTCATGACTCACCCCAATCTCTCCACTGCCCTTACATTCTACCATGCCTCCTCTTCTGCAATTTGTTCCCTAGGCTTTGGGAAAGGGGCACAAGTGGGTCAGAAGCAAAACAATCTATTTTTTCTGGAGATGTCATTTTGGACTCTACTCTGTTCAGGCTGTTTCCCTTCATGGGTTGACAGCTTATCCAGTGATACCTCTTTAGTCATACTAACAAAGTACAAGTAATTGGATATACAGGCATTTAAGCAGTACTAATTATTATGGCAAGTTAAGCTGTGAGCATAGACACAGATGCTTGGATGGTATGCTAATCCACAAACTGTGGTTTATTTAAAGAGTGACAAGTTCTTATTGTGGCTTATAACATCTCCTAACCAGAAGAGGACATAAGCTTGTGGCATCCACTGGGAGTTATTCCTCCAAGGAGAGAGCTAATAGCCAATTAGATTTGAGATATGTATAGACACATGGCTGCCACTGTTGCACAGTATCTCCAGGCAGCAGAGGTGTAGCTGATACTGACAGAGGAGTCTTGCTTGTCTCAAGGAGACCAATATTTTGCTGTCTTGCTTTAGTGGCCTTTGGTAATGCTCTCTGGCATTTCAGAGGCCAGTTGTACATTAGCAAGTGACATCTCATAACATTTTTTCATGCTCACACTAGGTCTTCAACAACAGGGACTTACTGCCTTTCTCCTTTCATATATCCCACTTCTAGGCAAAAGGCCTTTATAATTTGGCAGGGGTTTGAATCCCCTAGCCGACATCTCCTATGCAGAATAATTCATTGCTGATATCACAGCTTTCCTGTACTAATATATTTTGCTTAATTACACAGCTCATAAAGACTTTACTCTTGAATTTGGCTCTATATAGAGAATTATCCTTTCACAGTTCCTATGCCTATCAGTCAATTAAAAAAGGCAGTTCTACCCCTGTTTTTAAAGAAATTACCACTATAACGTTGGCTCTAATTTACATTCGGGAATGACTTCAGTAGCAGCTGCACAGGAAATAAAGAATTGACAAATGGGACCTCATTAAACCCAAAAGCTTCTGTACATCAGAAGAAACAATAAAGGAAGTGAAGAGAAAACCCACTGAGTGGGAGGAAACCTTCACTGCAGATACATCTGACAATGCATTAATTTCCAGAGTATACAAACTACTCAAAAAACAAAGAAGAAAGAAAACAAATGAATCACTCAAAAGATGGAGCAAAGAACTGAATAGAGACTTCACAGAGGAGGAACTAGAGATGGCTAAGAAACATCTTAAAAACTTTTCAATGCCACTAATAATTAGGGAAATGCATATTAAGACCACTCTAAGATATCACCTCACTCCGATAAGACTGGCCAGGATCAAGAAAACAAATGATTCCAAGTGCTGGAGAGGTTGTGGGGAAAGGGGAACACTCATCCATTGCTGGTGAGAATGTAAACTTGTACAGCCACTATGGAAAGCAGTGTGGAGAACACTTGGAAGACTGAAAATGAGCATGCCATTTGACCCAGTCATACCACTCCTGGGCCTATAGCCACAAGACTCATCTTACTGCGGAAATACATTCACAGCTATATTTATTGCAGCTTGGTTCACAATAGCAAAAAGCTGGAACCAACCCAAATGTCCCTCAACTGACAAGTGGATAGAAAAAGTGTGGTACATGTACACAATGGAGTTCTATGCAGCAGTAAAGAAAAACAACATCATGAACTTTGCAGGTAAATGGATGGAGCTAGAAGATATTATATTAAGTGAAGTAACATGGTCCCAGAAAAACAAACGACGAATGGTATCCCTCATCTGTGGATGCTAGCGTCAATAACCCAGTTGTAAATGTTTCTGTGGAGAGGGATGCATATTAAAAGAACAACAACAGATAGACTGCATCAGAAAACTGATTGAAATAGTGAATCGGGAGGGGTGGGAGGAGCAGGAGAGGGACATGGGTCTATATTCTATTAATGTATATTTAATTTAAAATTACATGGTATTTTACTTAAAATTTATACAACAATAACTTTGGGATTAACATATACAAATGTTCTCTATAATTTATGTGTTTTTTTTAATCTTTTTGAGACAGGGTCTTCCTGTAGCCCCAGCTGTCCTAGAACTCACTCTGTAGAAGAGGCTGGCCTTGAATTCACAAAGATTCATCTGCCTCTGCCTCCAAAGTGCTAGGATTAAAGGTATGCACCACCACGACCAGCAAATTAAAACTTTATTATCAGCTTAATATTGATAGTGACAAAATGATTATAAATTAAAATTTGTTTTAGTCTCATGTTCTTTTCTGTATCACTGTTTAATGATAGTTCAATTAAAATTGTATATTTTATTTTAATTATAAAACAATAAAATTACCATTCAAGAACAGACTACTTTGCAATATTACATGGAATCATATTTACTAGAGGCTCAAATGTATACTAAAAAGATTTTATTCAATACATTTCAGCCTGGCAAAAAAGAAAATATTTCTAAATGTTTAAAATATTGTATCCCATGTTAAATTTAAACTTGTATGTTATAACTACTAATTTGTTTTTTAAACTTATTATTATTTTTTTCTCATATACTAAAACTTATAGATAAAAGTACAAGAAAATGGGATTTGAGAGATGGCTCAGCAGTCAAGAACACTGGCTGCTCTTACAGAGGACTCAGTTTTGATTCCCAGAACCCAGATGTGGTTCAATTCCCAGAACGCGTGGTTAATAACTGTCTATACCTCCATATCCAGGGGATCTGACGCCCTCTTCTGACCTCAGTGTACATTGCTTTACATGTATCCACTTACATATATGAAGGCAATACACTCATACACATAAAATAATAATAATAACAATAACAATAACAATAATAAACAAAGTACGACTTGTTCAAAGGGTTGCTGTAACCCTTGAATTAGGATAAAAAATAACAGCATATCATGCCTAAGAACATGTGGCTGGGCAGATCACAGGCCATAGAGGAGTGCCTAATAATATTTGTTAAATATAACACTGATGTGACCCCTACTAACTGTTATAACCATAAATGAATACATCTCTCTCTCCAGAGAAGCTTCCTTATATAGCAGGTTGTGATTAAAACAGAAACTCACAACTGGCCAACGTGCAGATAAGAGACTGCAGTGTGATTATCCCTAAAGTGAACATCCATATCAAACTTTTGTATCCAAAGATTTAAGGGTTGTTGTGAAAGAGGCGCCAAAAATATTACAAGAGCCAGAGGTGATGGATGACCACAGGGAAAGAGTTTTAAGACAATATGTACTTACTCATATGATCTCAAATGGTGACAGCATGCACAAGTACCATGTAAGCTCTAGGCAGAATCCCAGAACAGATGAGAGGAAGTAGGTGTGAGACCCTAACAATACCTGATGGACTATTAGAAACTGATGGTCCTTGAAAAAGGGAGTAAGCCTCTTTTAAAGTTGTGATTTTTGGCAGGTTAACCAGGCTCTGGTGGATGGATCCATGCCTAAAGATAGTTAGGAACACTAATTTGATTCTACAGGCTTTGACAATATATGGAGAGAAAGAGAATACATGAAATTAGGTAGAGTGTAGTATGAGGGATGCAGAGAGGGGAAGCATATTGTAGGAAATTCACAATATTCATGAGAAAGAATAAAGAAATAACTGTGTAAAGTGTGAAATTATAGTCAGAAAATGGAGAGGGGGAGAGTTATCCTACATAGTAGAATCATTTAAATTTTGCACTGTGTCCTGTATAATTAGGCATCTGACTATCCATCACTCTTCATAAGAAGCATTCTCAAGGGACACTTGCTAGGGGAGATAAGTCACATTTGACTTCTTATCTAGACATATTCTGGGGCTTCCCTTCCCCTTGGAATAGAATGCTTTGAAATGGCTTAGTTGTTTACCATATTATTTCCCTTTATCGTTTTCACAGAAGTATAATATATAAACTTAGTAAAAATAATTAACATGGTAATATCCCACTTTATGAGAAAAAATGTCTTCAATTTTGGGTTACAACAAGAAATAAGGACAGTTATAAAAATATATCTTTGCACTAACCTCCATCCATACCAGTTTTTTCAACTTTTCATTTTGCAATTTCAAAATATTCAGTTTGATTGGAAAATACTCTTCATCTCAACTTATAATATAAATAAAAGCTGGACGTGGTGGCGCACGCCTTTAATCCTAGCACTTGGGAGGCAGAGACAGGCGGATCTTTGTGAGTTCAAGGCCAGCCTGGTCTACAAGGTGAGTTCCAGGACAGCTGGGGCTACAGGGAGACCCTGTCTCGAAAAGACCAAAAAAAAAAAGTTACCATAACTATACAAAATATGTTACTATATTCAGAAATAAAGATGTTTCTATGTTAAAATTGAGGTGACATATATTTATTTTAATCATTTATAAGAAAGTTCCAAGGTCAAGATTTTGTTAAATATTTTTGTTAAGCTTTCCAATTCTAAAACATGTTCAATCTAGATAAAAAACAAAATTTTAATTTTAAACTTTATTTTTCTAAATGAAGATGTTAAATCCTCTTTTAATTAACCAAATCTAGCTGTCTTTGAGAATATTATGTAACTAAACAGAGTATATACACCAAGATCTCCAAATGTGATCTATGTATGTAACCAATGATTTATCATTAAATGTTTATCTAGTTACACATGAAAATTGAACAGTAAATCTAATTATACAAGTTGATAAAATTTTTCTTTTATGAACTATATTTATATTTGTTACTGTGCTTAGTAATAACTGTAAATACCATTCATATTTATGTAAGCATAACACAAGTAAATCTATATTCTCTTTACTCCTTTAGCATTGGTGCAGCAAACTATCATAGCCTTGGTGACTTTAAGCCTACAATATGTTTCACAGTTCAGGGTCTTTGGCAGTACAAGAACAATTAATTGGCGAATCCTGAGATAAGATCACATGTCCTGGTTCCTAAGCCATGCCTTTTACAGCATCCTAACATGGTAAAAAAGGCTGGCTGTGCTTCTTTGGTAACTTTTTGAAGTCCTGAATTCCCATCATCAGTTTCATCAGTACAATCTAATTACCTACTGAAGTCCCTGTTTCCTTATTTGTTGTATTTACATATCAATATATCAATCTGAAATGGAACAGTTAAAACATCACATGAAAATAATAACTATTTGATATTTATTACCTTCACAATCTAAGTGTGTTTAGAAGTTTGATGTAATGAGTTTTGATTCATTATAAGTTTAATTCCTCCTCTCTAATTCATTTTTCCATGGGCCCCTTTAACATTGCTGTGCCATTTTCTTTGGATGTAAAAAAAATTCACATGGGAAATATTTCATCTCACCTTTTAATGACAAGTGTATAACAGAGTTCATTGTATCTTACTCTAATGAATCACTTATGATCTGCTTAAGGGAAAAGGTTAATTAACTTGCAATGGTCAGTGACACCAAGATTAGTAATTACAAGTGAATTAGGAAGAAGCAAATATTAGATAAAGTGGCAAGGCAAATCCTCTCCCATGTACAGATATAATGTAGCACTTTTGCTTCTATCCTAAATATGGGCAGTTTGTTTATATTTGTTTCTTTTTTGTTTGCTTTAAGTTAACTTTTATTTTTATTTATCCCATCTCATACAAAATTTCTTTCTTTTTTTTTAATTTTTATTTATTTCGGTATGTGTATGAATGTACTGTCTGCATGCAGGTGTGTGCACCCGTGTCGTGCAATGCCGCGGAGGTCAGAGAGGGTCTCGGATTCCCCTGGAACTGGAGTTTTTCTGGAATTGGAGTTTCAGACGGTTCTCGGCCGCCATGTGGGTGCTGGGGATCAAACCCGGATCTTCTGTAACAGCGGTCAGCGCTCTTAACCGCTAGGCCATCTCTCCAGCCCTCATACAAAATTTCTTAATCAAACTTAGACTCATTCCCCCATCCATGCCCAGGCTTTGTGCATCCCCACTCCCCTCCAGAGCACATGGATTCTGCCACACATGTTGAGTCCTGTCTTGCATATTTTTCTCAGTCTTTTTTTAACTTTTTCAATGCAGAAGTTTACTGTTTTGGTCAGTTCTTTGAACATGTTTTTCTCTCTCTTTTTTTGTTCCCTGTAATTTTATATTACTCCAAAATATGCATCTATATACTCTACACACAAATCAAAATTACAAAGTCTGAAAGTAAAATTACGTTTAGGGATTCACATTTTAACAGTAACTTTGCATGCAGCTAAAAAGAAATATAACTTCATATTTATAATTATATAGTAAGTTGATGTATATTTTAATGTAGTTTTCTTGAAGGTTATATAAGAATTTAATATAAATTTTATAAGTTTACAATGTAAGCTATACATTTTTATAATATTTCAATAACTCAGGGGATTATACTGAAATTATTCTATAAAGCTATCAATACGTTTTTGTTCCCTCCCCTTTGTATTCCTCCAAATTATGCCCATATAAACAACACATGCATCAAAATTATGACCTCTGGGAATGAACTGTATGTTAATTCCTAAATATATTTTGGGATTCATATTTTCCTTTTAATTTTATATTACTCTAGAATATGCATACATATCTTCCATCCATATCTGGTAATTACAAGGTGTGAATATAAGTGGTAGGTCAATTCTAGTGCCTATTAAAAGTTTCACATTATAATAGCACAGTTGCTTTCAGATACAGAGAAATGTAATGATAAATTTTCTCAGCTTGCCTATCAACGAAGGTTTAGGTGTTAGCATCCACAATGAGGGAAACCATTTGCCTTTTTTTTTTTTTTTTATTCCCTGGGACTGTGTTACTTCATTTAGCATAATGGCTTCAAGTTCCATTCATTTACCTGCAAAGTTCATGATGTCATATGCATAAAACTCCATTGTGTAGATGTACCACATTTTTGCACTTTACCACTGCATAAAACTCCACTGTGTAGATGTACCACATTTTTGTTATCCAGTCATCATTTGAGGAACATTTGGGTTGGTTCCAGCTCTTCACTATTGTGAAGAGAGCTGCAATAAACATAAATGTGCATGTATTTTTGCAGTAGGATTTGTCTTGTGGGTATATACCCAGGAGTGGTATGGCTGGGTCAGGTGGTAGGCTCATTTTGAGTCTTTTAAGGGTTCTCCACACTGTTTTCCACAGTGGTTGTAAGAGTTTACATTCCTGAGAGCAGTGAATGAGTGTTCCCCTTTCCCCACAACCTCTCCAGCATTTGGCGTCTTTTGTTTTCTTGAACTTGGCCAGTCTTATTGGAGTAAGATAATACTTTAGTGTGGTTTTAATTTGCATTTCCTTAATTATTAATGATGTTAAACACTTTTTAAGATCTTTCTCAGCCACGTTTAATTCCTTACTGATGAAGTCTCTGATCAGCTCTTTATTCCATCTTTTGAGTAGGTCATTTGTTTTCTTACTCTTTGCTTTTTAAGTAGTTTATATATTCTGGATGTTAATGCTCTGTCAGATGTATCAGTGGTGAAGGTTTCCTCCCACTCTGTGGGTTTTCTCTTCACTTCCTTGATTGTTTCTTTACCTGTACAGAAGCTTTTGAGTTTGATGAAGTCCCACTTGTCAGCTGTTGTACTTATTTCTTGTGCAGCTGCTGTTTGATTTAGAAAGTCTTTTCCTGCTGGGTGTGGTGGTGCACGCCTTTAATCCTAGCACTTGGGAGGCAGAGACAGGGGGATCTTTGTGAGTTCAAGACCTGCCTGGTCTACCGAGTGAGTTCCAGGTCAGCTGAGGCTACAGGGAGAGCCTGTCTCGCAAAACCAAAAAAAAAAAAAAAGTTCTTTTCCTACGCCTATGTCTTGAAGGTTGCTGCAGACTTTTTCTTTTATCACCTTCAGGGTTTTGGGTTTCATATTGAGATCTTTGATCCACTTTGAGTTGATTTTTGTACAGCTTGAGATGTAGGGGTTTAATTTTGTTCTTCTACAAATGGTGATCCAGTTTTGC
>VZQC01013833.1:1286102-1301765 GCA_009823505.1 Rhizomys pruinosus
TTTTTCCATTTGAATTTAAGGGTTTTTTTTTCCAAGTATGTGGAAAGGCTCATTTGCTTGTTTTATTTTTCCAAATGAACAACTGAAATAATTCTTTTAGACTCTTTATATTGGTATATATTTCCCCATGTATTAAAATTTGTGAAATTTAACTGTTCTACCATAACTCAGCTAAGTTCTCTTTTCAAGGAGTCTGACCCAGCACAGGGATTGTGCTGTCAACTCACAGGATAGGTTTCCCCACTTCACAATCTAATCTTGATAATTACTCATAGTCTTGCCAAAACACTTTTCTCCTAGCTGCTCCTAGGTTCTATCAAGTTAATCATCAAGATTAAATACCATAAACACCTAACTTACTTCCACTTTTACTTACAAACCAGAATAACAAAATCAGTCTCAATCAAGTCAATATAGTTGAGAGTAAAATATACCTAAACTAATTGTAAAATAATCTGAGTCAGTGAAGGAGCCATTAATTACATAGAATTAATTTCTAAAAGTATAAAATATGTTTGAAATATGTCATCACCAGATATGATAATGGATGACATTTGATTATCTCATACTTTATGTATAATACCACTAGAACACACTAAGAAAATTATGTATGTTATAAAGGTTAATTCTGCTATTTATAATATTTCCCAAGACTACACTCCAGCTTTATATTCAGGAAAGGAAATATTTGACAAGCATTGAATTTAATTACCCTATACTTCTGTGATTTGAAGCAATAATCAAACGCATTACCTTTGTAATATCTCACAAGGACACAGAAAGGCAAGAAACAAGGGTGTTTATAAGCTTATCTCATTAATACTAGAAATTAATATTTTATTTTAAGAACATGTGTAAAGAATGAGAAATGCATTTTTAAAAGGTATCTTCAACCTGTAATGTCTTAAGACCATTACAGGCTTGGGACTTATTACTACTCCTCATGTCATCATAATAACAGAATCAATTTTTATTTGTGCATTAAGAAGAGACACTTAAATGTTAATAGTGACCCAAAATGAATCAAAGGAAATTGTGAGACAGAGAAAAGAGGATCACTGGGAGTTTCTAGCTGACACCCTAGCTCAAGGTTCAAAGAAAGAACCTGTTTTAACAGAGTGAGATCTACACAAACCACACACAAAATTAAATGCAGGTATCTGAGAAATACTTTAAAAATGTTCAATGTCCTTAGCAATTGGATAAATGAATATTGAAAATAAGATTACTTCAATAAGAATGAGCGCTAGATGGGATGTACAGAAAAGGGGAAGCTTGTTCACCGTTTTTTGTAGTGCAAACTTGTGCAACCACTATGGAAAAGCGTGGTGGTTCCTCAAAAATCTAGAAAGAGATCATTCACATGATCCAACTACACCATTAGTACATATAATCCCAAATGACTGTACAGTCTACTACAGAGATAACTGTTCATCAATGTTTATTGCTACTCTTTTCACAATAGTCAAAAAATTGAAACAATCTAGATTTTTACAAAAAGGTGAATGCAAACTGAATAATGAAAATATGGTACAAAACAGAGTATTATTCAGTTATTAAAAATAAAATTAGTATGTAAATGAATTTTATTGGAAACTCATCCTGAATGAGGTACCAAAGAAGAAATAGAAACATCGCATATCCTCTCTTATATGTGGATGTTAGCTTTTAATTTTTAGGCATGTAAAATAAAAAGAAATCAAAAAAATTAGCTAAATATATGATGGTATTCCTTGGGGAGGGGTGGAGAATACACTAACACCATATGGAGAGGAGAATAATGTAATTGGAAGGATAAATGGGGTGAGAAATTGTAGGCAGGGGCAGTGGAGGGAGTATGAGGAGGGATAATTAATAAAACTAATAATATTAAAGGTCTTTGTAAAAAGATTTATGGAATCCTAGTACTGTAGAAACTTTTTGAAATGTATACATATGCATAAATAAGAAGAGTTTAAAAGAAGTTACCCCATAACAAGGGGAAAATGCCCATAATATATGCTAAAAGCTAGCAAATAAAAACCCAAGGCCAGAAATGAACTCCCTCTTTTGTAGTTGTTGACCAGAGAGGCTGTATAGATCCTCTAACATTATTGGATTTTATCATTGATCTTGGTTTCCCTTCAGAACTTGATGGTCATAACATACTGCTGAAGACACTTTTTATTGTAAGAGAGCAAATATAAGAAATGGACTTGGTACTGATCTCATTCCATTATCTCTACTCCGAAGATTCAACAGCATTGGAAAGGGCTATGCATGCTGCTGGAGAACAAACCTATTCATCAACTTTACCCATCAGTGAAATCTGTGAACTATAATGATGATTGGCCTGGCAAAATATGCCCATTCATATATTAGTGCTACAAATTTTATGGGAGTAAACAACCACTTTCTGGTTGTTTGTAAGGACAGCTTCAGAATATGGAGCCCATACATGGCACAGTTAAGAAGAAAAATAATCCCTGGCTTCTAAGAAACTGTAGGAGAACATACTAATAGTGGTCTGCTAAATCACATAGTGTTAAACTGACTCTTAATGACTTATTGTTATATTTATGATTAGCCCATCTCTCAGTTCTCACCAGAAAAAATCTCTTGTAGCAGAAGGCAATTAACTCAGAGACCTATAGTTGGACAACTTTCAGAAAGTAAGAGATTCCAAAATATTCAACCCTAAAGTGCACACCTATATCACACCCTTTCTTTCTAAGACACAAAGATCATTACAGAAGGAGTTGAAAGCTTATAAGACCCAGAGGTGGTGGATGAATACAAGGAAATTATGCTTTCCATATACAAAAGATAGTTACAAATATGAACCAAATATCTTTATTAGATTACCACGTGATCATATATACAAAAAGTCATTAAAATATGAAAGTAATTTTATAGTGTTTTAGAAGGTAAAATCAAATAGGAAACTCAATGATATTTCTAGATTCAAGCATTACAGTTATATTTGAAACTGAAATGTTCAATACAGAGTCATAAATTAAGTCCTTGCTTGACAGCTAGTGCAGTATTTGTTGAGGCTGTGGACTATTCAGGTTTGGGGGCCTGGATGGCAGAAATAGGTGAAAGGGGCCTTGCTTGTTTAGGGGGGCCTAGACTCGTTTATTCAGGAAAAATAAAGAAAAGTTGCTTCATCACACTCCGCTACCAGATCACAATGACTAAAAGTAATGACTGCAGTTACTTTACTTATCCACCAAAAAGCAAGCATCACATCATTTGTGGTAACACAGAGATAAGATAGATAATTGTGGGAATCAAAGAAAGCAAGGCAGGAAAAAAAATCAAGGCCGGAATTGTTTGAGTGACTTATGGACTCTGAAGAAGTTGATATAAGAGAAATGGACTGAGGAATGGTGATTAACAGAGGCAAGGTGGGGTGGGAAACAAGGGAAGACAATCCAGAGGATCTAAGTTTCAGTGGGGAAGAGCAAGAATGTCTGGTGTATTGTTGCTCAGTATGGTGACCATAGGTAGCAATGATTTTCTGTAGATTTCAAAAAGTTTATTGAAAGCATTTTGAACGTGTTTTTATAATAAATGTCAAATGTTTGGTGAGATAAATGTAGCCAGTTCACTATAAACATTGTGTGATGCTTACATGTATCAGAATGTTACATGGCATTGCACTAACATACCTAATATATATATAATGAACTTTTATTTTATTTATTTCTGTATGTGTATGAATGTATTGTCTGCATGCAAGTTTGTGCACCCGTGACGTGCAATGCCGCGGAGGTCAGCAGAGGGTGTCGATTCCCCTGGAACTGGAGTTCTCCTGGAATTGGAGTTTCAGACGGTGCTTGGCCACCATGTGGTGCTGTGGATAGAACCCTAGTCCTCTGTAGGAGCAGTCAGTGCTCTTAACCATTAGGCCATCATTCCAGCCCCATAAGTAATAAACTTTTAAAACACCTAAAGTGCAGTTCAGTTGGTAGAGTGACTAACAGGCATGAAGTCCTGAGTTTAATTGACACCACTAGAAAAATCCATTCATTCATTCATTCAAAATAAAAATACATTAAATTTGAAAATAAATTTACAATACTTCAATTATCTAAGCAGCATGAGAGGAATATAAACAGACACACTGACCATTAGAATAAAATGTAAGTACAAGAAATATGCCAAGCATGTATGTTCAAATAATCTTCTTCAGCAAAGTCAGGATGTAAACACAATGTGGAGTCAGGAACTAAAGATGTTCATGTCAAAGAGTGAAATGTGATTGTTTTCTTATATGTTAGATGAGAATCACCATGACAGTGGACAGTAGTGGAGGACAATTGCTGAAATATTAACACTAAGCTCTATTCCTGGCCAAGGCAGTTACATCTGTTGGTCCACACCTTAAGTGTATGGACAAGAAAATTATTAAAAGAAGAATGAGATTGTACAAAAGTTAAAACTTTCTGCAGTGCAAAGAAACAATCAAGAGAACAATATGAAATCAGGGAATGCACTTGAAACATATATATGTGGGCTTGGTATCCAAAATGCATAATTCCAATTCTCTAGATCAAAAAAAAATCCCATTAATATTTACAAAAGGACCTAGACAAACATTTCTGAAAATTAAGGCATCCAAATGGCTAACAGACTTTGGAAAAAAGTTTTTGCATCATTAACTATTAGAGAAATGAGAAATAAATGTGAGAGAGCCCATCAAATTTGTTAGAATGGCTAATGTGAGAAAGAAAGAGAAAACAAAAGAGCTGGGTATTTTCTTTGATGCTATTGTGATTGGGAAGGTCTCCTTATATTCCTTCTCCCATTGCTTATTGTTGGTGTAAAGGAAGGCTACTGATTTTCCTAGGTTCATTTTGTATCCCGCCACTTTACTGAAATTTTGATTGTTTCTAATAGTTTTCTGGTGGAGTTTTTAGCATCCCTTAGGTAAACTATCATATCATCTGCAAAAAGGGATAGTTTTTCTTCTTCTTTTCCAATTAGTATTCCTTTAATTTCATTTTCTTGCCTTATTGCCCTAGCGGGCATTTCAAGCACTATATTGAAAAAAGGAGTGGCGATAGTGGACAGCCTTGTCATGTTCCTGCCTTTAAAGGGAATGCTTCCAACTTTTCTCCATTCAGGATGATGTTGGCTGTGTGTTACTTGTATATAGCTTTGATTACATTGAGGAATGATCCCTCCAGTCCAATTCCCTCTAAGACTTTAAGCATGAAGGGATTCTGGATTTTGCCGAATTCTTTTTCTGCATCAATTGGGATGATTGTGTGGTTTTTGTCTTTAAGTCCATTTATGTGTTTTATGATATTTATTGATTTACATATGTGAACCATCCCTACATCTCTGGTATGAATCTAAGCTGGTCATGAAGGATGATCTTTTTGATGTGGGTCTGTATACGATTTGCAAGTNTGTTTTTATAATAAATGTCAAATGTTTGGTGAGATAAATGTAGCCAGTTCACTATAAACATTGTGTGATGCTTACATGTATCAGAATGTTACATGGCATTGCACTAACATACCTAATATATATATATATAATGAACTTTTATTTTATTTATTTCTGTATGTGTATGAATGTATTGTCTGCATGCAAGTTTGTGCACCCGTGACATGCAATGCCGCGGAGGTCAGCAGAGGGTGTCAATTCCCCTGGAACTGGAGTTCTCCTGGAATTGGAGTTTCAGACGGTGCTTGGCCACCATGTGGTGCTGTGGATAGAACCCCAGTCCTCTGTAGGAGCAGTCGGTGCTCTTAACCATTAGGCCATCATTCCAGCCCCATATGTAATAAACTTTTAAAACACCTAAAGTGCAGTTCAGTTGGTAGAGTGACTAACAGGCATGAAGTCCTGAGTTTAATTGACACCACTAGAAAAACCCATTCATTCATTCATTCAAAATAAAAATACATTAAATTTGAAAATAAATTTACAATACTTCAATTATCTAAGCAGCATGAGAGGAATATAAACAGACACACTGACCATTAGAATAAAATGTAAGTACAAGAAATATGCCAAGCATGTATGTTCAAATAATCTTCTTCAGCAAAGTCAGGATGTAAACACAATGTGGAGTCAGGAACTAAAGATGTTAATGTCAAAGAGTGAAATGTGATTGTTTTCTTATATGTTAGATGAGAATCACCATGACAGTGGACAGAAGTGGAGGACAATTGCTGAAATATTAACACTAAGCTCTATTCCTGGCCAAGGCAGTTACATCTGTTGGTCCACACCTTAAGTGTATGGACAAGAAAATTATTAAAAGAAGAATGAGATTGTACAAAAGTTAAAACTTTCTGCAGTGCAAAGAAACAATCAAGAGAACAATATGAAATCAGGGAATACACTTGAAACATATATATGTGGGCTTGGTATCCAAAATGCATAATTCCAATTCTCTAGATCAAAAAAAATCCCATTAATATTTACAAAAGGACCTAGACAAACATTTCTGAAAATTAAGGCATCCAAATGGCTAACAGACTTTGGAAAAAAGTTTTTGCATCATTAACTATTAGAGAAATGAGAAATAAATGTGAGAGAGCCCATCAAATTTGTTAGAATGGCTAATGTGAGAAAGAAAGAGAAAACGAAAGAGCTGGGTATTTTCTTTGAGGCTATTGTGATTGGGAAGGTCTCCTTATATTCCTTCTCCCATTGCTTATTGTTGGTGTAAAGGAAGGCTACTGATTTTCCTAGGTTCATCTTGTATCCAGCCACTTTACTGAAATTTTGATTGTTTCTAATAGTTTTCTGGTGGAGTTTTTAGCATCCCTTAGGTAAACTATCATATCATCTGCAAAAAGGGATAGTTTTTCTTCTTCTTTTCCAATTAGTATTCCTTTAATTTCATTTTCTTGCCTTATTGCCCTAGCGGGCATTTCAAGCACTATATTGAAAAAAGGAGTGGCGATAGTGGACAGCCTTGTCATGTTCCTGCCTTTAAAGGGAATGCTTCCAACTTTTCTCCATTCAGGATGATGTTGGCTGTGTGTTACTTGTATATAGCTTTGATTACATTGAGGAATGATCCCTCCAGTCCAATTCCCTCTAAGACTTTAAGCATGAAGGGATTCTGGATTTTGCCGAATTCTTTTTCTGCATCAATTGGGATGATTGTGTGGTTTTTGTCTTTAAGTCCATTTATGTGTTTTATGATATTTATTGATTTACATATGTGAACCATCCCTACATCTCTGGTATGAATCTAAGCTGGTCATGAAGGATGATCTTTTTGATGTGGGTCTGTATACGATTTGCAAGTATTTTGTTGAGAATGTTTGCATCTGTGTTCATCAATGATATGGATCTATAGTTTGCTTTCTTGTTTGTGTCTTTGCCTGATTTTGGAATTAGAGTGATGTTGGCTTCGTAGAAGGAATTTGGGATATTTCCTCATGTCTGTATCCTCCTGAAAAGTTTGAGTAGTAATGGTTGCAATGCCTCTTTAAATGTTTTATAGAATTCTGCAAAAAAAAAAAAAGAGCTGATATAAATATGCAGAGAAATAAGACCTGAGCACTTTGGTGAGAATATAAGATAGCATACCTGTTTAAAAAAATAAAGTAAATGTCCCACTAAAAGTAAAAACAGAAGATGGGGATGGTGGTGCATACCATTAATCCAAGTACCTGTGAGGCATAGGCAGGCAGATCTCTGTGAGTTCAAGGTCAACCTGGTCTACTTAGTGAGTTTCAGACCAGCTGGATCTATAGGGAGACACTGTCTCAAAAAAAGAACCGAAAATGAAAAAAAAAAAGTAAATACAGAAAGACTACACAATATAGCACTTTCACTCCAAATATGTGTCCAAATTTATATCAGCATATCAAAGAAATACCTGTGTTCCCATGGTTATTACATTACTATTACACTAGGAAAAATTAGGAAGCAACCTAATATTACTGGTGTGTGAGTGGTTAAGTAAAATATAACACATTAAAACATATACACAGACACACACACACACAGATACACGAATTCTACTTGGCTTTCTATTTTGTTTTGCTTTGTTTTCTTTTTGAGTCTGAGTCTCCCTGTAGCCAAGTCTGGCCTGGGACTCGCTGTGGAGGCCAGGCTGGACTTCATCTAACAGAGATCCAACTGTCACTGTGGGGGAAAACTGTTCCTTAGTTCCATTAACTATGCCTAAAAAAAAGTGGGTCTACCTCTAAAATCTGGTGAAATCTTCTAGGGTCTGATCTTCCGAGACCTTGAGTGTATAGGTGACTTGTATAGGTACTCAATTATAAACACATCACTGGGCTTCAATTAAATTCAAGACAGGAAAGCTTCCATGTTGACTTCTTCTGTGTCATGAGGTTCCTGCCACCTAGTCACCATCCATGCAACCCTAGGTATGGCAGTCATGCATGGCCATGGCTCAACTCCAGGGTGCTGCAAGGAAGGATGTGGGAGGGAGCAGAGCCATTCCAGAGATGGCAATACTCCAACAGATCCAAAGAAAGATCTGGGAGTTGTGTCAGCAAGCAAATCTCTAACTCATTTATTTCAGGGGTTTTAAGCAATTATATACTTTTGTTGGGCTCTTTGACCAGGAGGTGGGCAGGACAGAGGAGAAGGCTATGTGCATTCTGCAACAGCTAAGTTTTTATGGCAGGAAAACCATAGCCACCTGCCCCCAGATAAGCTTATGGCTTGTACCATTTGCCTCTCTTGTGCCATTTGCCTCTCTTGGGCCACTTGCCTCCAGAGGACAGGCGATACATGCTTCAGGAGGGATAAGCTTTAGGAATGTTACTCTTCAAACTACACTCCCCTGGGGGTTGGGCTGCAGGTGTCTGCTGTTCAGTATGAGAGCGGCTCCCATCTCCTGCAGGCCTTCAAGTTTTTCAGGGTGAAACCGACCTAGGTTATCATGGAAAGAAAGCCAGCTGTCTCATACTCAGCTTTAATGGATTTATATGGCCACACAATTCCATAAGCTTCTTTAGTTGCAAATACACTTGTAATACTATACACACATAGTCAGAATGTTAACAATGTTCCCAGTACCATTGGAGGATGACAAGTAGAAGGAGGCTTTTAGAGAGATAATCTCCATGAATCTTGTAATGTGGTTGAATTTAATCTGAATATTTTATGAATATATATTGTAGCCACTATTATAATAATTTCAAGTAAATTCTGTGAGTCATCTTGTGAACTTACAATTCAATGAAATCTTTGGATGCCCTATAAACTTGTAATTGTTATCAGAAGAAGAAATTTCCTATCGATTACCAGTTACAGTACAAGAATATACATGCCATTCCTGAAAGAACTATATAACATTTAACTATACAGAAATATGTATAATTAGTTTATCAGTTTACATCCTTTGTTAGTAAAATAGATGAAACTCAGATTTTAAACAAATCCTCTGTCCCTAAAGCCCACTCTGAAATTGAGTAGGTTCATTTTTACCAGTGAATTTGTTTTATCTCTCCATACAAACACACTAAAAAATAGAATATTGGAGAATATCTTCCAAGGGCATATGTTCCTTCAGGTTTTGGGATGAATCTTGTTCAGCTTTTTAGAGAGAATATTTTGGAATGCTTAGGAAAATTATGTAAGTCAAACATTCATCCCAGAGAATCTCAAAAGAAAATAAATAAAACTTGCTTTTAACTCAAATAATAATGGGAATGGTTTAATTTATTATTTCAAGAATAAATAACATGGTAACTTGAAATTTTTTATTTTCTAATTTGAAAGTGTATAATACATCAAATAATATCAGTTTATTAGAGAAATACCCTTAGAAACCAGAGTAATATCAAGAAAACTTTTTCCAACATTCTAAAATGAGTTCAGTCAAGGTGACAGCTCTAAAATTCCCAGCACTTTTACATGCAACATACATCTGTGTGTTGGTTTGAATAAGAACATGCCCCATAGGCTTCAAGTATTCAGACATTTTGTCCCCAGTTGGTGGCACTGTTTTTTGAGATCTTAGAAGGTGTGGCCATGCTGGAGGAAGTGCATCACTGCCAGTCTCCAGTTGTGCTCTCTCTGTTTCCTGTATTCACTGAAAGAGGTGAACCTTAACTTTCTGCTCCAGCTCCTGCTACCATGACTCACCACCATGAGGGACTCCTAATTCTCTGGAACCATCAATGGTAAGCTCAAATAAACTCTTCCTTTTATAAGTTCCCTTGGTCATGGTGGTTTATCACAGCAACAGAAAAGTGATTAATACAGTCTTTAACCACCACCTGGTGTCCTCTGTGAAAAATAATTCTGGGATCAAAAGAGCACTCAAATGTCTAAGAAAAGGCTATATAGTTCCATTTGGGCTTGAAACAATACACAACTGAAATGCCTTTTCAGAATTCCTGAACAGAAATTTTATAATTTCTTTTCTTCCTAAAATTTTTATTAATGTACATTATATGTAAAATGCATTCTGTTACATTTATGAACATGTATATAATACATTACTTTCATTTGTTTGAAGCCTAGAATGTTTTTAGATAAATGAGTTCCCATTTGTCAGTTCTTGCCCATAATTCCTGAGTGAATAAGTAAGATTTAGATAGTCTTTCCCTGCACACATGTCTTGTAAGGTACTGCCTAAGTTTGCTTATAAAATTTTCAGGTTTCACATTGAAGTATTTAATGCATGTGAAGTTCCTTTTTTATACAAGGTGATAGATAGGGGTCGAATTTCATTCTTCACATAGACCATTTATATAATTTATGACATTTATTGATTTACATATGTTGAACCATCCCTGAATCTCTGGGATAAAACCAACTTTATCATAGTGAATAATCATTTTGACGTGTACCTGTGTGCATTTTGCAAGGATTTTTTTTTCATTGCATATGTTTTTATTTCAAACCAAGAGCAATAAACTAATCATTCCTTTCTTTTTACATATAATAACTAGATTATAAAACTGATTTTCTTCAGGTTTTGCCTATTCTAAATTAAGAATTTTTGCAGAGAATATTAAAACAATCTAATTTTCCCTTTCTTGACCACTTTTTTATTAAAATTTTTATTATTAAACTTTTTCCATAGGTCATACACCATTTCTCAATCAAATCTAGAATTACTTCCCTTTCCATGCCCCCACCCCACCCGAGTCCCTGCACTCTGCCATACATGTCCTGTATCTTTTTCTGAGTCTTTCCAGAGTTTTTTAGAGTTTTTTTGTTCTTGTTGTTGTGTCTCCATGCTCTCATATTATATTTCATGTACTATAATAACTATATATTATATATACATATTATATAATATATATTATATTACTATCAACGATATATAATACATACCATACATCACTTTAATTTAAGGCTTTTTTTCTAAAAGATATTGGTGCTTCCTTAAGCGAGGTGCTCAAAGCTGCCTCCTTGCGAATCCCAAACAACTACTAAATCCTGACTTTGCTCCACATTGGGTGTTTTTCCCTACCATGGTCCCCCAAATGAACTCCACGTAAGCACCCATTCCTGTCTCAATCCCCTTGCACTTGCCTCCATGATACAGCCCAACGAGCAACAATGGCAGTCTATATTCCGACAGGCTGACATCCACTTAGCTGTTTAGTCCACAACTGAGTATCTCCAGAGTCCCCATCTTGCATTGAAGGTTTGTAGGATGATTCTTGGAGATACGATGAGATTCGTTCCCAACTGGACATCTAAAAAACTGTAGCGTCATCATGTCTTTGAGAGTACCAAAATTTCTGTGGCAGCCACAAGGTTGATGACCATGCCACAGTAAGAATTGAAGACAGCTCTTGCATTATTAATCACTAAACAGGTTCTAGAGCTGAACTAACATTTATTTTCAGTCCTTGGGTTTTCGGTACATGACGGATGGTTTGTGGGCATCTTTTAGATATTATGGGATTAAATGGAAGGATGAAATCAAGAAATATGATATGGAAAAAACATACAGTTTGTTTTCAAAGAACAATTTTAATATAGTGTAAAATGTACAGGCTGGTGCAACTTAGCCTTTCTGGTACTTAGCAACCATACTTAATGCCATACCAGTTTGGCCAAGGACCTAAGGGATAACTTGTCGCCTTGCCCTCAGAGGTCAACTAGAATCCAGGGGATATGCATGGGGCATCTCTTGAAATGTCCTGCAAATGTAGGAACCAGTCTTCCTATTCAGGGAAGTTTTGAAGAGCCACACTAATGGAATTTCAGCCAGTGTCCAGTCTAAAACAGAGAAAGTCTGCTCAACTTTCAGAAAAAAGGGAAGCCTGGTCTAGCAAGTAACACAGCAAATAGTACTTTGTGTCCCGATGGATGAACTTTGGTAAAATGAAAAGCTGGAAAAGGAAGCAAGTAGGTCGTCCCAAACTCCCTCCCCCCCATACAAAAAAAAAAACAACAAAAAAACAAATGAAAACCTGAGGACCAGATCCCCTCATCTGAATTGAGGAAAAAACAAAAACCTTGGTTAATCTGGGATGATACTGTGTGGCCCAGTAAAACATCCAAAAGAAAGGTACAACGCGCAGATATACATATAAGTCAGTAAGACTAGAGAAACCTGTACCTGAACAAGACATATACACTCGAGATTTTAGTAAAGACGCACAAAAATAAAAGAAAGGAGAAGGTAGAGTTCTAGCCTCAGCTCTTATGGGTGTTGTCATATCTTGGAGTCTTGTTATATTCAATTTCCCTTTTTTTATTAATTAATTGCAGGCTTTTTGTGTATTTTATACATCATTTCCAATTCAGTTCACGGCATTCCCTTCCCTTCCCCTCCACCCCCACCCTCATCATGTATATGCTCCACATCAACCTGCCTTGCATGCTTTTTCTTCTCAAGTATTTTTCATTTTTTAAATAAATAAGTAAATTTAAATGTAATTAACAAGCATCCGCTCATTGTAGAAATGAAGCTCTTGTGCAACGGCTTGTTGTTGCCCCAACCCCCACCCGCCCACCATTCCGCGGGTGGGGGGTGTAATGTCTCAATCAAGTTGTTCAAGTGAGTGTCCAGTCTTTATTGCTGTAGCTTCACCATCCACCCCAATTGCAGTCGCCTTACATTCTACCACGCCAAAACCCTCTTCTGCAGAATGTTCCCTAGGCTTAGGAAAAGAGCACAGGTGGATGAGTAGCCAAAAGTAGTCTACTTTCTCTGGAGCTAGTTGTCTTGGACTTCGGTGTTCCTTTTCATGGGACTGAAGAGTTTGCAGGAATACCTTTGATCCTATTTAATGAAGTACAAGTAAATTATATATAGGTGTTTAATCAGCACTAATAGTTATAGTATAGACACATATGTTGGATGATATGTTAATCCATGAATTACATTTTTTCTGGTAAATATGACAGGGTCTACGGGGCTTATAAACATCTCCTGACCATTAGAGGTGTAAGCTTGTGGCATCAGCCTCTGGGTCATATTCCTCCAACAGGAGAGCCAATAGCCAATAGATTTGGGATATACAGCATATAAGGATGCCTCTGCTCCACAATATTTCCAGGCAGGTGGGGTGCAGCTGGTGCTGATGGAGGAGTCTTTGCTTGACTCAAGGAGATCATATTTGCTTTATTGTTTAGTGGCCTTTGGTGACATTCTCTGGTGTTCCAGAGGCTATCTGTACACTTGCACGTGTAGTTTCAATACATCTTTCCCAAGCTTACACCCGTCACGTCCTTTACAGCCAGCAGGGGCCTTATCGCCTCTCTTCTTTTCTTGCAGGTATCCCATTTTGGAGGCAAGGAACCTTTTCACCTTTTGTTGGGGCTTGATCCCCTGGCCAAACATCTCTCCTATGTGGTAGAATAATCCATTTCTTATGTCAGAGCTCCTGATATTAATATATTTTGGCTTAAATGCATAGCTTAAGGACTTTAGTATTATATAGAGAATAATCCTTTTCATGTTTCCTGTGTCTATTAGTCAATTTAAAGAAAGCAGTTTTTACCCATTTTATAAGAGATTAACTCTTATAAGAGTTGTCTCCAATTTACAGTTGGAGAACGACCTCATCATCATCAATTTCTCCTTGTTCTATGGGGAGGCAAGAAAGTCTCTCATATTAAATCCATGCAGCACCTAGAAGGTAATTTCATTAGGAATTCATATAATAGTTTACCAAGTAGATCCCACAGAGGTGTTTGATGTTTGTAGCAGTCTGAGTCTTTTCTCCCTTTCAATGTTTCAGAGGTCAGCCTCAGTTGACTTCACGTACATCCTACTCCACATGCCCAAAGTTGTATCTTTTTTTTTCTCAGCCATTAAGTTTGGTGACATTTTGACTTGTGGAAATACAAATCTTTTTCCCATAGTTAGTTTAAGATTTGAATTGCAAAAAAAAATAAAAAAAAAAAAAAAAAAAATGCCTTTTTTTTTTTTTTCTCTTGCTGTAGTTCACCCCTCTTTTAACCCCATGGAGTCTCCAGAAGACAGTTTATTATACATAACTATAGGAATCAAGGCACAGATTCATTCAATTCACCGCCATCTGTTGGGTGACTATGATATGATTAACTTGGAAGCCAAACTTAATTTTTACGTTAAATCATCTTATAGTGAAAAGAAATGCCTACAAGGTGTGATCGGAGTACAACAGGAAATTATAGAGGACATTTGTATTTGCCAATCCAAAAGTTATTGTTCTACAGATTTTATGTAAACCAAATGTGGACAACAGCAAATTTATATCTCCATTTTAATCAGAGGGCTCATTACCGTTTTTATCAGAACCCTTAAACCAATGTTGTTTATATACACATATTTACTCTTTTACTAATTCCTAAAACACCTTGTATTCTGTAGACAGTGTCTGGGCAAAACAGGATACTTGTTGAATTCATGTCAATTAAATATGGCATTAATCGAATATACACCCGTTGGTCCCTCTCCCGCCACTCCCCCCTTCTCCCCAAGTTCACCATTTCAGTCCATTCTGATGCAGTCTTTCTGTTGTTCTTTTCCTATGCATCACTGTCCACTAGAAATATTTATATCAGGTTATCATTGGGTGACTAGCCACTCCCACCATATGAGGGCCACCATATTGTCGTTTTGTTTTTCTGGACTGGTCTACTCTAACATTTAAATGTCTCCTAGCTCCATCCGTTTACCCGCAAAGTTCATGATGTTCTGTCCCTCTTCGCTGCATAGAATTCCATTATAAGAACTGTATTACTCATCTTTCTCTAATCCACTCTTCAGTTGAGGTGCATTTGGTTTGGTTCCAGTTTTTTGCTATGTGAACAGAGCTGCAATAAACATAGTCTGTGATGTATCTCTGCAGTAATGAGTCTGTGGGGTATATACACAGGAATGGTATGACTGGGTCAAATGGCAAGCTCATTTTCAGTCTTCTAAGGTTCGTTCACACTGCTTTCCATTAGTGCTGTACAAGTTACATTCCCACCAGCAATGGTAGACTGTTCCCCTTTCCCCACAAATCCTCTCCCTAGTATACTTATCGCGCTGGACTCATTCGTTTATCCTGGATCCTAGCCGAGGTCTCTTATTGGGAAGTCACAGTCAGATCTCAAAGTCCGGTTTAATTTGCCTATTCCAAATTAGTGCAATGTTTGATGCCATTGAACCACTTAAGACTGGTTTCATCAAGCCTGATATACTAAATACCTCCTTCTGCCCGAACAGTTCTCCAGATCTTTGGCTCCATCTTTTTGAGTGATTTCATTTGTTTTCTTGTCTTC
>VZQC01013833.1:1304923-1327897 GCA_009823505.1 Rhizomys pruinosus
TTCAATTTTATTTATATATTGGATATTGGAAGCCAAAGCACTCTTCTCTTCTTGTTCTGAAGGTTGTCCAAAAAAAAAAAGTCCACTTGGAGTCTCACCAATCTCCGGCGGTGGGGAGGGGTGTATATGCCTGACCTAGCCCTCCCCCAGGAGCCTGCACAAAGGTGCAGATCCACTGACCCAAATCCGCAGACCCTCTGGCCCTGGTGCCAAAGGCAAAGGGCGGTCCCACCCAGAAGTCCTCAGAGACACGACCTCCTAGCTGCAGCCCTGGAAAGAGCCCACCTCCAAAAGTACTTGCCCAAGTGACTTCTGGGCAGCCCACACAAAGGTGCAGATCCACTGACCCAAATCCACTGGCCCTCTGGCCCCAGTGCCAAAGGTGAAGGGTGGTCCCACACAGAAGTCCTCAGAGACACGACCCCCTAGCTGCAGCCCAGGAAAGAGCCCACCTCCAAAAGTACTTGCCCAATGACTTCTGGGCAGCCCGCACAAATGTGCAGAGCCACTGACCCAAATCTGCCAACCCTCTGGCCCTGGCGCCAAAGGCATCACAGATATTTAAACATGCTCTTGTGATGCTTTGCAAGTTTTTTTTGTTTGTTTGTTTTCTCTTTTAATGTTTCTCTCTTCACCTCTGATTTTGCTGTTTGCATTTCTCTTTCTCTTGGTCAGATGGGCTAAGAGTATGTATACTTTGATTACCTTTTCAATAAAGAGCTGTTATGATCATGCTTTTGTATTGTTTTGCTCTTTGCTATTTCATCAATTTCTCAACTGACTTCTTCTGGGCTTGGGTTTGGTTTCTTCTTGTTTTTCCACATTCTTAAGTTGTATCATTAAGTCATTTATCTGAACTCTTTTTGGTTTTTTATGTAAGTTCTGAGAGCAATAACTCCCATCTTGGACTGCTTTTATTGTGTCCCAGATTTATTGTTCTCTGTTTTTATTTCATTTAGTCCCAGGAATATTTTTACTTCTTTTTGTCATTTGCCTTTGATGCAATCCTCATTGAGTAGTGTGGTTTTCAATTTCCATGAGTTTGTATAGAGCATTTTTGCTATTGATTTTAAGCTTTAAAGCATTTTGGTATTATAAGTCACATGAAATTGTTTCAACATATTTAGGTCTTTTTTTTTTTTTTTGAGATAGGGTCTCCCTGTAGCCCCAGCTTTCCTGGAACTCACTCTGTAGATCAGGCTGGGCTTGAACTTACAGAGATCCAGCTGCCTCTGCCTCCCAAATGCTGGGATTAAAGGCATGCACCACCATGCCAGGCATTTAACTTTTTTTTTGGGGGGGGGATTGTTTTATATGCCCTAGTAAGTCATCTGTTATAGAGTAAGTTCAGTAGGCATATGAATGGAATGTATATTCTTCATGTTTGTGTAGAATATTCTGTAGCTCTCCATTAGGTCCTTTTGATATATGATACTATTCACTGTGGGGTATTGAAATCAGCTACAAGTTACTGAGCTGCATTTAATCTGTGTCTTGAAGTACAGTAGTAAGCTTTTTGTTAAATTGGGTGCACCAGAGTTTGGTGCATATATGAGTTTGATTGTAATCTTTTGTCAGAATTTCACTTCGTAAGAATGATGTGACATTCTGTATCCCTTTGATAAATTTGAGTTTGAAATATATTTTCCAGATATTAGAATAAGAGCATCTGTTTGTTTCTTGGCCCCATTCACTTACTTTTTTTTCTTTACTCTAAGGTTGTGTCGTTCCACGACCATAAGATGAGTTTCTTGTATAACAAGAAGATGGGTTTAGTTACTCACTTCATTAAACTAGCCTGTCTTTTGAGGGAGGAAATGAGATCACTGATATTTAAAGTAATACTGAAAGATTTTTGTTTACTACTATCATTTTGTTTTGTGGTCTTAGTCCTATTTTGTGTTTCTGTATTTATTGCTTCTTTTTTTTTTCTTTCCATAACCACTAGAGTATAGTTATTTCATCCCTCAGTCAATATATTTCTTTCAG
The DNA here is from genome assembly GCA_009823505.1 of Rhizomys pruinosus. Classification (NCBI taxonomy): domain Eukaryota; kingdom Metazoa; phylum Chordata; class Mammalia; order Rodentia; family Spalacidae; genus Rhizomys; species Rhizomys pruinosus. The sequence goes on from VZQC01013833.1 coordinate 1,306,913, forward strand.
TACTCTCTATATTTGTAAAGAGCTAGACATGAATTCTGAAAAGCTATTTATATCGTGAGAGATTTATCTTTCTCCTTTGACAGATAGTTTTTCTGGGTAAAGTGGTCCAGTTAACAAGTCAGAATCAATTGGTCCACCCCACCACTATCTCCACAGTCACAGTCCTAGCTATGATTGGCTACCTCGTTCAGGAGCAGCATGGCATCATTCTTGTCTCTACAATAAAAAAAAATTAGAACTTGAGACACAAACTATTTATACCAGATCAGAAACCAACCACTCTCTGACACCAATAAAACAAAACTACACTTCCACTCATCAATGGCAGGATAGAATTAATATAAGACACAAACCAACAAAAGAAATCCATATGTCCAGATCCCAATGAAAACACAAAAAAATATTAAAAATCAGGATAATGTGTTCCAATCAAATCCCACTAGTCCAAAGAGAAATGTTCTACAATGAGAACTACCCCAAGAAATCCCAGGACATAGAACTTAAAAGAACAATCATAACACTTATTTAAAGAATACACAAACAAACACCTTGAGGAATTCATTGAGGATAGGAAAAAAATATCTGACAAGCTCAGGAAAAGAAAAGCATGCAGCTATTAAAATTACCTACAGAATTCAGGTTTTGAGAAGGAAATTCACAAAAGAGATAGAAATATTGAAGCAAACTCAAGCTGAGAGCAAGAAGGAATTTAAAAACACAAGCTAAATAGAAAAGTCAGAAAAAAATCAACTAAATAAATCATAGGAAAAACAGAATATTAAGACTTGAAAATAATGTTGGGTAGTTAGACTGTTCAAGTGAAGAATCTGTTAAAAAATGGGAGTGGAATATACAGGAGCTGTGAGATACTATGAAAGACCATGTGTTAGCTAAAGAATAAAATGATAGGGCTGGAGAGATGGCCTAGCAGTTAAGAGCGCCAACTGCTCTTGCAGAGAACCCAGGTTCAATCCCCAGCATCCACATGGCAGATGAAAACCATCTTTAACTCTATTTCCAGGGGAATCCGACACACTCTTCTGACCTCCGTGGCATTGGACATTGCATGACACGGGTGCACAAACCTACATGCAGACAGTACATTCATACACATACAAAAGCAAATAAAAATTTTAAAAAAGAATAAAATTATATAGTTGTACAACATTGAAAAATTCAACCTCCAATGTCTTTATGCTTTATCTAATATAAAATACTAGGTAACAACAAAGGACAAAACAAAAAGTGAATAAATATAAGCCAAAGAAGCAGCCTAGAAAAGAAGGATAGCAGGAGAAAAGTGTTACCATGTATGAAATAGGATAAATGGGGATATTTAACTTGGAAGAAGAGATAGTTATACAAGAACCATGGGGCTAATTGGGAAGGAGTTCCAGAGACAGGGGTTCATAGAACATAAATATTATCAAGAGGGAGATGGGGAAAATGAGGATACTTTAACTGGGGAAGGTGGAGGGAAGGATAGACAGTTGAGAGAGAAAGGACAGATAATAATTATTAGCTGGTGTGAAACTATGAGGGTAAATATATCAATTCAAAGGCATATTAAAAAATTCACCTACTTAACCTGTACATAAGTGCATGTATAGGGGCTGGAAAGATGGCCTACCGGTTAAGAGCGCCGACTGTTCTTACAGAGGACCGGGTTCAATCCCCAGCACCCACATGGCGGCCAAGAACCATCTGAAACTCCAATTCCAGGAGAACTCCTGTTCTAGGGGAATCTGACACCCTCTTCTGACCTCCGCAGCATTGCACGACACGGGTGCACAAACTTGCATGCAGACAGTACATTCATACACATACAGAAATAAATAAAATTAATAAAAAAATAAGTGCATGTATATAGCTGAATGCTATATTACAACAATCACAGTGTCAGACAGGATGAACTTAGATCAGGATAGTAAAAGAGACTTCCAAAATTATACAGGCTCTGGCCACAGCCCATGATTATCTCCCAGACCTTGAAGATAAGACTATAAGCCTGAATACAGGATATATTCACCTTGCTCTCAGCTTGAGTTTACTTCAATATTTGGACAGAGGACTCAAAACAATAAAGCTGGCACTGACCTGGAAAGCTCTTCCATGAAGATTCTCATAAGTTTGAGGAACCAAACAAGCTCTTAAAGAAGAAAATCAATCAATGGTCCAAATGCAATTTTAAATGCTAATAAAAATAACCAGTAGAGCAAACTATATTGGTGCAATGGGGTCACTTTTATCTTGTGGGTAATCAATTTTTACCTATTTGGATTTAAAGCCCTCTTCATGGGAGAGAATTCATATATGCCACTATAAAACATAGCCAAATACACATAGGTAAAGAAGTCATTGTTTTTGGAGTTCCTAAGTCTACCATATCCCTAGGTAAATGTAGTTTCAGTTACTATAGAATAAATATGTATCCGTGTATTTACAGACAAGTATACCCATCACCACTCATCCAAGAAGTTTCATTTGCAGAAGACAGAGAGTTTACTATGTTCCTTAATTGGTGACATACAGAGAATAAGTATCTGTGAGATGCCAACCCTGAGTGACACATATACAATGGAACATCTACACCTAAGGCTTACAGAACATATCAGAACTAGGGATAAAAAGAATATTAATGTATCTCTCAATTCTCATCAGCAAAGTTTCCTCATGCGACAAAAGGCAATGGACATAAAATTCCATAAATGGCCGAAGCATGGAGACTAAGAGTCTAGAGAGTGTTGGTGACTGACAGGACTCCTATAACTTTACCCATCCAGGACTCAAGGATCATTGTGGAAGAGGAGACAAAAGGATCTTAAGAGGCAAGAAGGTGGTTCGTGGCCATCGGGAAATAGGCTTCTGGGACCTTGTTCATATGACCTTATACCAATGGTGATGGCATATACAAGACCTGTGGAAACAAACTCAGACAAAAACTGGCATAGAACTGGGGAACTGAGCAGTGTGCAGGAACTGTTGCCAGCTGATCACTGCTGGGTGAGGCAGAGCTGATCTTCACAGGAGTGATGCTGAACAGCCTCTATTGCTTGAACTCATACAAAACGACACGTGGGTGCACAGGTTTGTCTTGAAAAAAATTAAAATACATGTCAAAGTGCATGAAGTCCTGTGGGCAGGCTACAAGGGTGTGCAGATAAAAAATGGTGGCTAAATATGATTAAGATTTATTGTTTGAAATCTATACATTTAAATAGATTGTTTTATACTTTTTATTTTTTATATTTTTATTTTTTAAATTTTTACAGAATATATCCTGTGTTCAGGCTTATAGTCTTATCTTCAAATTCTGGGAGATAATCATGGGATGTGGTCAGAGCCTGTATAATTTTGGAAGTCTCTTGTACTATCCTGATCTAAGTTCATCCTGTCTGACACTGTGTTTGTTGTAATATAGCATTCAGCTATATACATGCACTTATTTACAGGTTAAGTAGGTGAATTTTTTAGTATGCCTTTGAATTAATATATTTACCTTCATAGTTTCACACCGTAAAAAAAAGTATGAGTGTAGTGTCTGCATGTATGTTGGTGCACCGGTGTCATTCAATGCCCCAGAGGTCAGAAGAGGGCATCGAATTCCCCTGGAACTGGAGTTAAAGACGGTTCTTAGCCACCATGTTGGGCTGGGAATCGTTCCCGATTTCCTCTGCAAGAGCAGTTGGCGCTCTTAACCACTGGGCCATCTCTCCAGCCCCTTAAATAGATTTTTTTAAAGAGAACATTAAATTAGGAGCGGATCAGAGGTAGGCAGTAGGCCTTGAGGATTTAGTGCGGGGAAGAGTAGGGATCAATATGACAAAAATATATAAAGTATAAAGTTCTCAAATGCTTAATCAATATATTATGTATAAGAGAAAAATTCCCATAAAAAAGTATTGTGGTTCCTGAAATGACTCAATAGGTCAAATAACTCAAATTCTGGCTCAGAATCTTCCATAGCTACAGGTCCAGGAGATCTGACACCCTCTTCTGGATTCTGAAAGCACCAGCATACATGTGTTTCATATAAGTACATGGAGACAAAATGATCAGGGAAATACAATTCAAACAAATAAATCTTTAAAAAATTAAAAGTGAGAGAGTTTACAGTTGAAAATAAGTTTTATTTTGAGACATTCTCTAACTCTTTGCAGCTCTCCTCATACACTGGAAATGTCAGAAAGGAGAGAGGAGGAGAAAAGCAGGAAAATGAATGGGAATAGGGAAGCAGGGAGATAAGGCAACACAGAGAAGTCATACTATCGCCTTCACAGATTTTTATGATTTCTTTTCTCTTATAACTCATTCTGTGGCATTATGAACACCTGAAAAAAATCACTTCCTTTCTAAACCTTCTGGGCAATTACTTGTGGCTATCATACCAATTTCTGCTTAAAGATCTGTTTTTTTGTTGTTGATGTGTTTGTTTTTGTTTTGTTTTAATGGGAACAACATTTTGTAGAAAGCCAGAATTGACTAGAGACCAAGACAACAGCTCCAGAGAAAGTAGACTGTTTTGCTTCTCATCCACCTGTGCCCCTTTTCTAAGCCTAGGGAACAATCTGTGGAAGAGGGGGAGCAGTAGAATGTAAGGGCTGCGATTGGGGTGAATGGTGAAACTACAATATAGACTGGACACTCATTTGATCAACTTGATTGAACATACAAGCCCCCCCTGGTGGATGGTGGTACCCATGAGCTGTGTGGGTTTGGGCACAACTGCTTGCAAATTGGTTTTACATGAAGGATGCTTGTACTCACAAATTATCACTTATTGTTAAAAAAAAAATGAAAACAAAACAAAAGAAAAAAGCAGAGAAAGATTCAGAAAAGTTACGGCAGAATGCATGATCTGGGATGGGTAGGGGTGGGGTGGCGGGAAGGGAAGGGGATATAAGCATGAACTGAATTGGAAAATGATGTATGAAATACACAAAGCATCAATAAAAATAATAAAAAAAGAAAGCCTGAAAAATATCCTACGGCAATAAAAACTCAATGTGTGGGCTGAGAATTGTGTTTACTTTCTCCTCCTCCTATTGTCTGGACATTATAGGAGCAGTTGTTAGGAGGGGTTTGATATCAAAGGAGATACACTTAGAAAGTCATGTGTTGTTCACACTGAAGCCCTGAGCCCTGTACACCCTGTACAGCATCACAGACCAAAGATTTTTACCATATAGAATTGTAGATCTCTTGTGACACACCAGATTTTCACTGTCTAGGTATGAACTTTTATGCAAAGAACTAAATATTTATATGCTTAGAGAACACTATTATTGCATCTTTTGTTTTTTAATACATTTATTGATGAATTATGTACTTCATTCATTATCTTTCAGTCCAAATTAGACACATTCCCTTCTCCCTGCCCTCTCCCACCCCTGTTCATGCCTTCTGCCATACATGTCTTCATCTTTCTCTTAGTCTTTCCAAAGTTTTTCCCTGTGGAGGCTTCTGGTTTTGGGCAGAGTTTAACTGTATCATTCAGTTCTTTAACCCAGTCTTTAGTTTGTTGTTTTTCCCTCCCCTTTGTATTGCTCCAACACATGCCTATATATAAACAACAAGTGTATAGAAACATCCATCTTAATGTATTTTTGGATAAATTGAATAAGATAAGAACAATTACAATATATAATAATTATGATTAAGTTAATTCATTTTGCTATTCAGTTATCTAAAAATACTCTAATTGGATTTTGTAATAATATTATAAAATTGGAGTCTACATTAGTTATGACATAAATCAAACGTATGACATAAGTCATTACTACAACTGTAAGTTTCTTATTGCATAGATAAAATATTTTTCATTTATCTTGATCAGTGTAATAAAATTAATAAACACTGTTTAGGAATTTAATTGACTTCATGATGTCTCCTTGTATTATCAGACATCTACATTTTCAAGAGCATGGAAAGTTTTAGTGCTCTAGGCTTACGTTATTGTTAGTTGTGCTTATACGTGCTTCTGCTGTAAAGACAATGCAAAGAAGTTATCTTACTGATATGCTGATATTTCCAAACTCACAATTCTTGTGCTTTTGAACCTTGACTACTCAGTGAACCTAGGAATCAAATTCATTTTCTTCCAACTGTACAGATCAGGATTTATATCAATGCTCAGTATATTAAACCTAAATTAAAACTATAGAACATCAGATTGCTGTTAATGGAAACTAAAGTTGCACACACACACACACACACACACATAAAAAAAAAAAAAAAAAAAAAAAAAAAAAAAAAAAAAAAAAAAAACAACAACAACAGACAGTAACAGTTCAAACTGAAACCTCCACCTCATATTCCAGTAATTATTCAGGGGTCATATTTTCTCCTTAATGCAGAAAAAAATTGCCTTACCATTGAGTGGACTTCATTAAAAACTTAAATTTACACTTTTCAGACATATTTCCAAATTGTTGCATTATTTTATTAGTTTGATACAAAAGCCAAAAATAATATTTATAATCTATAATCATTTCAAACCTAAAGCATAGATAGCCTAATCCTTTTACTATAAAATGTTTGGAGGGTTATTGCTATATGTATTGTTTATAATATATTACCTTCTTATATCTTAAATTCAAATAACCACAAAGTTTAAATTTTAAGATAATTCTAGAATTAAAATGAAATATTTAATGGATAAATAAATTGTTCTTTCAATTTCATTTTTCGTGGCCAACTCTCTCTCTCTCATGGATTTGGCATAATGGTTGCATTAATGATCTGTGTTTTATGCACTTTCTTAGAAACTTTTATTTCCTCTAAAAGTTAACAATCAATTTATTGCTGAGGTGGCTATTGGATTAATTAATGATTTCCTCTGGAAACTCTAAGATTCATAATAACATTACTTTAAGGTCCTCATTTGCATGTTTATTATTCTAAAGCTGCAGCCAATATGTCTGTATCAATACTAAAGGCATGTTGCTTAAATTTTCCATCCATAAGAAAAACTGAATATGAAACTTCTTCATAAGAGCATAATTAATGATTTCTCTGCAATGATTATATAATTCTGTATACAGAGTCAACTGTATTCTCAAATCTGTCAAAATCCTCCAAATCCTTTGTTCATCACTGTTGGCATTTTGGATTTTACAAAAAAATTGATGTTTAGGAGCTAAAGGTTATTTAAGCAAATTTATTCAGAAATCTATGTGAAAAACTTCCAGATTGAGGAAACAAATACTTTCTCATTTCCATCCCTACTTCTTGTATTCACCACCCCCAAGGTAAAATCAAGTATTCAATTTGTTTCAAAGTCATTAGAATAGATAATTCTACCACAAAACATATATTAATTAAAATTATATGCAAATTGTTCAAAGAAGTATCTCAGTTATTAATTTCAATATTTCAGAATAAGATTATTCAAAAAAATTCTGGCAAAACAATCTTGAAGTTCCCTAGTATTCAAGATAATTGCTTTCTTTTGTCCCTCTGAATACATATTTTTATTTAAAAATATTTTAACAGCATTGCTTCCTTTAAGAAGTAACATAACAAGAGTGAGAAACTCTCTGTATATAGGAGAATTTGGAAAGAGGTAGAATTTTCCATTCAAGATAATTGCTTTTGATTGAATGGTTTATTGCTTTCGTACTTTGTTAGAAATCATAATAATATGAAGAATTGACTTTGATAATGACATTCTTTTAAACTCACAGGATTGTTCGTATTTTATATACTTAAATATTTTATACAAACGGAGCCCAATAAAAATGAGTCATTATTTAATATTTTCAAAAATAACGCCAGCACTGCAAACCACCCAGTTTCAATCTGTTAGATCTATTACTATTTAAATCGTATTATTTAAGAAATTAGCAGTACGGTAATTTTACAACAATATTTCAACAATACAGTTTAAATTATCCATGAATGAAAATTTTATTCTGAAATGTGTTGAGAGTTGTACATTAAATAAATGATGTTTATATCTCATCATCATTATAATTTTCTTGTTGGAAATAGTTATATTTAACAATGAATGTTTTTCCTTTATCATTTGTCAGATTATGTTACCTTCCCTAACAAATAAGTACATTCTCCAGTTGAAATTACATTCTTTATTTTTTATCTTTTATTGAAGTTTTGTGCATTTCATACATCACTTCTCAGTTCAATCCAGACTCATTTTCCCCCTCCATGCCCACCACCCCTCCCACGTTCATGCAGTCTGCCATATATGTCTCGATTCCCCTTCTGAGTCTTTTCAAAGTTTTTCATAGCAGAAGATTATATTTTTGGAGGGGAAGAACTCTACTTCTTCAGTCAGTTCCCTGCCCCGATTCTTTTGTTGTTTGTTCCAAGATATGCATTTATGTATGTCACACATGTACTAAAATCATGACATCGGAAAATAAACTGTATGTTATTTCCAAATCACAGTTCGGGATTCACATTTTTCCTTTTAATTTTATATTGCTCTAAAATGTGCAAACATACCCTCCACCCTTATACCAAATTTATAAAGTCTGAAAATAGGTAGTAGGTTAATTCTAGAGCCCGTTAAAGGATTCACATTCTAAGAGCACAGTTGCTTTTAGATAAAGAGAAATATAATATTAATGTTACTCAGTTTGCCTTACTTGATGTTAATATTGACAAATGAAGGGTACCATTTGTCATTTTTCTGGGACTGTGTTACCTCACTTAGCATAGTATCTTCTAGTTCCATCCATTTGCCTGAAAAGTTCATGATGTCATCATTCTGTACCACTGCATAGAACTCCATTGTATAGGATTACCATATTTTCTCTATCCACTAGTTGGTTGAGGGGCACTTGGGTTGGTTCTAACTCTTTGCTATTGTGAAGAGAGCTGCAATAAACATGGCTGTGCATGTATCTCTGTGGTAGGATGAGTCTTGTGGGGACATACCTAGGGTGGTATGACTGAGTCAGGTGTTAAACTCATTCTCAGTCTTTTAAGGGTTTTCCACACTGATTTCCATAGTGGTTGTAGGAGTTTACATTCCCACCAGCAGTGGGTGAGTGTTCCCCTTTCACCATAACATCTCCAGCATTTGATATCATTTGGTTTCTTGATCCTGGCCGGTCTTATTGGAGTGAGATAATATCTTAAAGTGATTTTAATTTGCATTTCCTTAATTATTAATGATGTTGAACATTTTTCAGCCATTTTTACTTCCTTACTTTTGAAGTCTCTTTTCAGCTCTTTACTCCATTTCTTGAGTGGGTCATTTGGTTTCTTCTTTGTTTTTTGAGTAGTTTATGTATTCTGGAAGTTAATGCTTTGTCAAATGTATCAGTGGTGAAGGTTTCCTCCCACTCTGTGGTTTTTCTCTTCACTTCACTAATATTTTTTCTTTTGCTGTACAGAAGCTTTTGAGTTTAATGAGGTACAACTTGTCAAATTTTGACCTTATTTCCTGTGTAGCTGCTGTCTTATTTAGAAAGTCTTTTCCTACCCCAGACCCTGAATAGCCAAAGCAACCCTGAGTGAAAAGAGCAATGGGGGGGTCACTATACCAGATTTCAAACATTCTTTATATTTTTAAGAAGACACTCTGAGTGTTGGGAAGTGCATGCCTTTAGTCCTAGCATTCAAGAGGGAGAGGCAGACGGATATCTGTGAGACTGAGGTAAGCCTAGACTACCTATATGGTTCTTGACTATGTATGGGTATTCAGAAACCCTGCCTCAAAAACAAACAAACAAACAAACAAACAAAAACATATTTGGAGATTCTAAGTATATTTGTATTCCATTATATGTTACCTTTCTAAATCAGAGTTAAATATTTACTAAAGCAAAATACTAATCGTTTACTCTTGAAATATAACGGGATTTGTAAAATAAATCAAGTACACTGAATAACATTTCATTGTATATGTCATGACATTTGCATTTATCAGTGAGTTTTTTCAAAATTAGAGTTAAATAGAATTACAGCATTTTGCTAACTTGTGGAAAATGTTGACTAGAAAAAAAATGAGTTTTGGCTTCAGTGCTTTGAAACAAAAGAGGGAGGTTTAAACTAATTATTTTCAAAATCCATGGTATTTTGGATATCAATTTCTATAAAATTATATACTTGAATGAGATAGATATAATTTTTAAAATGTTTTATATGTATTCTTGTGTATTATGTGGAACACACTGCCCTCAATCTTACAGAGAGCTGCCTGCCTCTTCTTCCCAAGAACTATAATTAAAGGTATGCAGCATAAGTTTGGAATGTATTTATTGTTAGATATATGAGTGCTTTGCTTGCATGTATCAAAGTGCACACATTCATCAATGCCCATGAAGGTCAGATCATATTCCCTAGTACTAGATGGATGTTTGTTAGCCACCATGTGATTCTGGAATCCTTACCTGGGTCCTCTGCAAGAACAGCCAGGACTCATGCCCACTGAGCCATCTCTAGAGCCCTCTAGGTGAAATTCTTACTGAATAAATAGCATCTAAGAAAGTTGTACAACTAAATAATGTAGTGCAGCAGGATATTATTTTCAAAACAGCAGCTGCTTCTTTCAAAGTAATTTTGATATCATAGAATTAAAATCCTTAAAAATAACAAAACATAGATAACTTTCTATAGGAAATCACCTTTTTCTATCAAATACCAAGGGGTTGTAGCAAAAGAGAGAACAGGTATATACATCTCATATTAACAAATTATATCCTGAATAGATGTGTGTGATATGATGAGAATTTGTATTGACATAAGTTTATGCAATGTCAAATAGCAAAAAGGCTATTATTCCTGAAAAATGTTCATGAAAATATTATATTTCAAAGCATCTATTTTGATGAAGATTGATTTTTTGTAATTTATCTGTCAGAAATGTCATAAATATTAAAGAATGTAGTACAAATCAACATGATTATATATATGATTATTATATATATATGTATATATATATATATATATATAATAAGCACACACACTTATCTGAGTAAAAGGATGACAGAAAAATTGGACCACAGGAAAAAACATGTTACTGAGAAGTAATCATTTTTGAACTCTTGTGCCAAGAAATGTAATGTGCATATACTTGATAGTAAACACAAAGATAAATTGTACAAAGATTGATTATTACAGATAGATATAACATAGATAGATTGTTAGGTAGATAGATATTTAGGTAGGTAGATAGATAAATAAGTAAAAAAAAAAATAAATAAATAAAAAGACAGAAAAATAAAAAGACAGACAGTCAGATAGACGCAATGCCTGTGGAAGTCAGAAGAGTTACAGTTGGTTTTTAGCTGCCATATGCGTGTGGGCTGGGAATCAAACCTGGTTCTTCTTCAAGAGCAGTCAGGGTTCCTAACCGCTGAGCCAGATTTCCAGTGTTTGGAACTTTAACCTTAAAGTACTTATTTGTTTATTGACTTGTCAAGAACGATTAGATTAAACAGTTTCAAGGAAACTCAAGATAGAGCATAATTTCACATTATCTACTCTTTTCTTTAAAAAAAGTGATTTCTGGAGCTGGAGAGATTTCTCAGTGATTAAGATTACTGACTGCTTTTGCAGAGGATCCAAATTTGATTACCCCCACCCACATGTCAGCTAAAATTCATCTATAGAATTTTCAGAGGACCCAGTGTCATTTTCTGACCTGCATGGGCATTGCAGGACATGACATGTGTGCACTTACATAAACACAGGTAATACAATAATATACATAAAATAAAAATGATAAATGAATTTATTTTTAAATTTAGTGCATGACGATATGGAAATAGTCTTACAGGGTCCTGGGACCTTGCTCATATGAACTTACAGCAATGGTGACAATATGCATAAGACCCACACAAATTCAAGCAAACAAAAACCTAGCATAGACCAGCGGAAATGAGCAGCAGGCTTTTCCTATAGAAAGTTATCTATATTTTGTTATTTTTAAGGATTTTAATTCTATGATATCAAAATTACTTTGAAAGAAGCAGCTGCTGTTTTGAAAATAATATCCTGCTGCACTACATTATTTAGTTGTACAACTTTCTTAGATGCTATTTATTCAGTAAGAATTTCACCTAGAGGGCTCTAGAGATGGCTCAGTGGGCATGAGTCCTGGCTGTTCTTGCAGAGGACCCAGGTAAGGATTCCAGAATCACATGGTGGCTAACAAACATCCATCTAGTACTAGGATGAAGAAATCTTGGGTAGCTCATTATGCCTGTGTGAGGAAGAACTGATATTCTTTAAGGGAGTGACTGTAGAGAGGCTGACTAAAGAATGAATGTACTTTGAGATTTATATGGAGACAGTAACCTGACTCCATAGGCCTTTACATAAATAGCAGAACACGTGGAATGCAGGGAAGGTGGGGGGCTATGGGTGAGGAAGATGTGAGGAGGCATAAAGATTTTTAGGATGTGTATGAAATACAAAAAATTTCAATAGAAATATATAAAAATAACGAATTTCATATATACCTGGGTCATATTCTGACCCCCTTCCCTTTTACTACACCTCCCTGTGATTTCATGTTTTCTATTATGATTTGTGCTTATGCTTTTGAAAAACCTACTCAGTCTATTCTGTTTCTAAAATACTCTTGGGTGAGGGTCCATCCCTTAGAGTAGGTTAACATCGATAAGGAAAACAGATTCTGCTCTCAGGAGCTATCAGTTTCCAATAGACCCTCAGCTGGGTTTGGGGATTCCTGTCTACCTCCTGATGTATTCTGAGTTTTTGTCTGGCTTGGGTTTGCACAGGTCTTCTACATGCTCCCACAGGCATTGCTGGTTTAAGTGTCCAACTACCCTATGGTGCCCAATCCACAGAGTTTTCATGCATTGTTCTACCACTTCTGAATCACACATCTCTCTTCCCCGTCTTCCATAATGATTCCTGGAAGAAAGGAGATGATGTAGGCATCCTATTTAGGAATGAGCTCTCTGTAATCTCTTATTATCTGCATGTTGATCAGTTAGGGGTATCTGTGTTAATCATCATCTGGTGCAAGATGGAAGTTCTCTGGTGAGAGTTGAGAGATTCACTATTCTATGGGCATAAAAATAAGTCATTAAGAGTCAGTTTAATATTACATCTCTAGCAGAAAAGGAATAGTAGGTTTTCCACTATGGCCTGTGACCTGTATGTCACAGATTCTTGGCTTTGATACCAGTATCAGTAACGGACTTGTTCTTCTGAAGTATGCCTAAAATCCAATCAGAAGTTGGTTGGGTACTCCCATGTACCTCTTTCAATAAAATAATGAAGATGCGTTAGTAGTAAATATGGCTATCAAAATCATGTTTTGGCAATGACTGAAGTCAACTTTTCATCACCATAATGTAACAAACAATTGATGCAGGCTACTAATGAAGAGTTGATTAGCTCACTTTGCTAATCCAATTTTTGTTCAAGTCCAAATCACACAGCATTACCTCTAGCCAATGGTATCTGCCTCATGACAGATAGCAAAATGCGTACAGGAGAGTGATTATCTGGGGCTAGGAAGCAGAGAGAAAGTAAGGAGGCAGAGGTAGCCATGTTTAGAGATCCAAATTTCTGTTTTTGGAATTTCTGTTTCCTTTGACCACCCACCCCCCAAAAAAACTCCCTCTACTTCTTAAAGGTCCACACCATCTCCCAGTACTACTATCCTGGGACCTAACCTCTTTGGTAAATACTCATATACAGCAGGTGGAAGTAACTGGCTTTGATAAGTGAATCATGGTGGAAAAAAAAAAGAATAAGGAAGATGTGGACACTTATCATTGTTTATGCAGCAGCGAACAATGAGTAAATCCTGTCTCGAGATGGACACCAGCTGTTTGACTCAGACTTGCCCATCATTGCATAAACCTACATTCACTCACATACACTACTGTTGTACACATTACACATATTCAGAACATACACAAACACAGAGACACAAAAATATATACACTTGTAAATATGACTTAAGGTTTATGAAACAGATATTTCACAAATCAAGATTCCAAAAGTGAGATTATTATAATTCTATAAACTGGGGAATTATACATAAGGAATATCTGTTTTAATGATAAATATTAGATGGAATTTTGAAGGTCAATTGCATTTTAAAATACTAAAGAATTTAATTAGCTTAGAGTCTGAACCTCGCAAATATGCCCATATTTTGTTTTCAGAAAGGACTGATTGAAAAAGACCATCTAATGAAAATTAAATAATACACGGATTTAATATTCAGGTTTTTTCTGTAGAATCATCAAGTTCCTTTTCTTTTTCATTTTTGTTTTTTTGTCTTTTTGAGACAGGGTCTCCCTGTAACCCCAGCTGTCCTGGAGCTGGCTCTGTAGAACAGGCTGGCCTTGAATTCACAAAGATCTGCTTCCTCTGCCTCCCAAGTGCTAGGATTAAAGGTGTGTGCCACCACCGCCGGGCATCAAGTTTCTTTTCAAAGTGCTTATATAGCTTCAGTCTGGCTTTCAATGTGTAGTTTTTTAAAAAGGCAGGAGGGAAGAACACCTCAATCAGTATTCATGATACAAAGGATCATTTTTGTGAAGGACTTGTGCCCTTGTAATACAGAATGAAATGGGCCTTGTCTTTGGAAAAATGAAGGTGCGATAATTGTCCCAAAGCTCTTCTGACAATTATATCACTAATGTTTGTATCTCTTCAGTTTAAGTGACATGGAAACAAATTTAGAGAAACAACTTTACTCTCAATAATTTATTTGAAATATTTGAACTTAATGTATTTGCTTCCTAAAATTTATATTTAATAGAAAGTAAGTTATGTAATTAATGGGTTTTCTGAGATTAGTATGTAATTTGTCTTCAATAAATGTGGTTACTTTAAACATAATTTCACCTTTATACTTTTATAGTACACTACAATTTACTATAGATAGACATATGGAAACAAGTATTGTTGGGTCCTGCTTTGAGCTTTGAAATTTAATTCAATTAACACTGCTGACATAGTTGGCTTTATTACAAAACAATTTTATATTCATAGAAAATCAAGAAGGAGGGATGATATTCCTCATATACTGTACATGTTAATACACTTTTACTTAATGTCTTTTAAAACCTTGATAGTTCACTTACTTAACAATATTTTCCTTCTAGATATACAATCTGAAAGGCATATATAAATCTATTGTACACAGGAAAGTGCAGGTTTTTGTGTCTCCAATAGTTATTTTTTTATTATTTTTTTTATTCCATAGGTGGTTATCAGAGAGTGTGATTTTCTCACTGTATTGTCAGAGTTTACTTAGTTTTTTAGAAAATTTTCTAGGTCCTCCAAAGTGGGTATACCATTGTGCATTTCCACCATTACATGACAGCTCTTATTACCCTAAATTGTTTCCAGCATTTGTTTTGGTTACAGTTACAAGGATTAGTCATAATCATAGTTTTCTAGTGCTATCTCATTATTATTTCCATTTTATATGCCTCTAGTCTTTTGTGTTCTGGTCTAGTAATTAATTAAACTAAAAAATTTTCAAATTTTATTAGGTAAGAAATATCTGCAAGAAGAGAAGCAGATAAAGAGCCCCTGCGTCGAAGACCTGATGTAAACAAAGGATAAAGATGTTTATGCGAGACCACACTTACCAGGTATACAGTGAGTCTCTGGATTATCCAGAGAGTGTTACCAAAGGCCACTAAACAAACTAAAGCAAAATAATGGTCTCCTTGAGTCAAGCAAGACTCCTCCATCAGCACCAGCTACACCTCACACTGCCTAGAAATACTGTGCAAGCAGTGGCAGCCATATGCCTGTATATCCCAATCTAATTGCTATTAGCTCTCCCCTTGGAGGAATAACCCACAGCTGATGCCACAGCTTACATCCTCTATGGTTAGGAGAAAGTTATAAACCACAGTAAGACCCTGTCATATTTAACAGAAAAAAAATTTTTTTTATTTTATTCATATTAATATATACATATGTGTCTATACAAAGAAACCTATCATAACAATTAATATCTGTTTAAAATACCTAATATATCTAATTGCTTGTGCCATTAGTAGGATTGAAAGGTTTATTCCTGGACAACTGTCAGCCCATGAAAGGAAACAAGCCAAGAAATAGACCAGAGACCAAGGAAACAGCTCCGAGAAAGTAAGTAGACTGTTTGCTTCTCATCTACCTGTGCCCCTTTTCTAAGCCGTGGAACAATCTGCGGAAGAAGAGGGGGCATGGTAGAATGGTTAAGGCACTGAAGATTGGGGTGTAAAGGTGAAACTACAGCAATATAGTCTGGACACTCATTGATACTTGATCCTGTTGAACATACAAGCCCCCACCCCCCCCGCGGATGGTGGGACCCATGGGGCTGTGTGGGTTGGGCACAACCGCTTGCAAATTGATTTCACATGAAAGATGCTTGTACTCATTAAATATTACTTATACTGTTTAAATACCTATATCATCTAATTGCATGCTTGTGCTTCATTAGTAGGATCAAAGAGAATGCCTGGACAAGCTGGCAGCCCATGAAAGAAAAGCAGCCAGATTGACTAGAGACCAAGACCACAAGCTCCAGAAAATAGACTGTTTTGCTTCTCCACCGTCCATCCTGTGCCCCTTTTATAGAGCCTAGGGAACAATCTGAGATGAGGGGGCATGAGTAGAATCTTAGGGGCTGCGATTGGGAGGTGAATGTGAAACTACAGCATATAGTCTGGACACTCATTTGATAACTTGTCTTGAACAATACAAGCCCCCCCTGCTGGATGTGGGACCCATGAGCTGTTGTGTTTGGGCAGCAACTGCTTACAAATTGGTTTGACATGAAAGGATGCTAATGTACTCAACCAAATTATCACTATTGTATAAAAAATGCCAAAAGACAAAAATAAAACAGAAAAAACAGAGTAAAGATGAAGAAACATTGGCAGAATGCGTGATCTGGGTAATGGGTTAGGGTGGGCGTGGGGGGAAGGGAAAGGGGATATATTGCCTGAACTGAATTGTAAAAATGATGTATGAAATATTCACAAAGCATCAACTAAAATAAAAAATTAAAAAAATTAAAAAAAGAAGGAGCTTTTAAAAGAGAAATTATTAACTTAATGTTAAAAAAAAAAAAAAAAAAACTGAGAGAAAGATGCAAGTATAGGACAGACATATGACAAATGATGATCCATGGGAAATTGGTAGAGGTGGGGGGGGGGGAAGGGAAAGTAAATATGTCTAAACTGATTTGAGGATAGATGTAGAAATACACCAAAGCAATCAATAAAAAAAAATAAAGAAAAAAGAAAATACCTTTGTAAATCATTGAAGAATGAAAAAAAGTAAATAGTATTTTTCAGAGGGATAAAATTCTACAGACATAGCTGAGTAGTAAAGCACTTTATTATAATTTGTTAAGCCTGAAGTTAAAGCTCTCACACAACTAATCTTATTCAATTAGAGATAAATGTGTTCTGGAAAGCCAAAGGCATAGTTCATTAGTATCCACTTTCCTCTACTAGACCATGACCTATGTTCTTAATTTGTAGACTAGTGAACACAGTGTGAGAATTCTTGTACACTATTGCTACCTTCTCTCAGTCACTGAGAATCACTACTATTGACAGCCTGAATAATGAATATCAACAAAATATTAGATAGTTTATCATTGTAGACTTTCTTTTTTTTTTTAATTTTTTTTTTTTTTTCGTGTAAGCCATACCGTGTATGTTATAAATGTTACTGTCTGCTATGCAGGTTTGTGCACCCGTGGTCGTTGACAACGCAGGGAGGTCAGAAAGAGGGTTTCATATTCCTGGAACTGGAGTTCTCCTGGAATTGTGAGTCTCAAGACGGCTCTCGGGCGGCCATCGGTGGGTGTGGATCGAAGCCCGCGGTTCCTTCTGCAAGAGGGCGGTCGGCACTCTTAACCAGCTCTTAGGCATCTCCCAGCCCTCATGTAGACTTTCTTAAAGAGTAAACTGCATATTGTAAACATTGGTAGCCAGGCTACATTTGGTATCTTCATTCCCTGCCATAGATGATAATTCCTATTATAATATTTTTGTACATATGAATATGTTGTCTGCATGTATAGAAGTGCACCCACGTCAAGCAGTGCTCACATTGGAACCCCAGAACTGGAGTTATAGATGGTTTTTAGCTGGTAGCATCCATGTGGGTGCTGGATTTTGAACCCAGGTCCTTTGTAAGAGCAGCCAATGCTCTTAACCACTGAGCTGTCTCTCCAACCTCGTGCTATAATTTTTAATCTGATTTTGGTTTCTTAAATTTTCACATCTGGACTTTTGATGAAATGGTTGTATGTTTATTTTTCCCATGGTATGAATTATCGTTATATCTGTTTCAGTGACATATTCTCACTCAAAGAATTAATAAATAATGAAATATACAGTAGCTTAAGTTCTTTGACTTATATTTTATATAGTATTTTCATTGATGGTTTGGATATTTATAAACATAAAGACATCTGAGATAGTATTGCCACAATTTGAAATGATACTTTGTCTTTTGTTCTTTCATATACTGTAGTTAGCTTAAAACCTATATGAGACTAGACAGTTGAAACTATGTTACAATTTTTGGCAAAGGTTATTTTCCTAAAAGAAGGTTCTTGAATATAAGAAGATAAATATATTTTAGGATGTTACCTATCATGTTTTTTAATATAAAACAATTTTCTGTGATTAGAATCTTTATTTTGAGAGTCTCCCTGCAGCTCCAACTGCCCTGGAACTCTCTATGTAGGTAAGGCTGACCTTGAACTAACAAGATATGCTGCCTGCCTGCTTGATTACCATAACCTCAAATGAAGTGCTGAATTAAAGGCATGCTACTACCATGCCCCAGCTGTAGTTGGAATCTTAAAAAGCATGACTGTATCCCTCCCATATAGTTCGTAACACTGCATGTAAAGGAGAAAAATTCTCTTTTAAAAACTTTTTAATATTAGGTTTATTTTTTTTAAAGAAGATTTATTTTATGTGTCTTATGGGAATGAACATTTTTGTTTTATAAGTGCTCCGAGCTTGCATATAAAATTTAGTTCTGCCTGAGTGACCACTGAGGACCAATCCTCAACTGACCTTGAAAGAAAACCTTAGGTTAATCTGGGCTTTTGTGGCCTTAAACAATCCAAAAAGGAACAATATAACCGAAACAAATACTAGTAAGGCCTGAGAAAGTGATACTTCGGCAGTATAAAACTTGGATCTTCAGTAAAAAAGTAAAACAAAACCAAAAACAAATACAAACCAAAACAAAAAAGAACCTTGTTTTGTCTGTCTTCAAATCTTACTGGGAAGTGTAGCTACTCTGTGGCTGCCACGGTTTTGCCAATCTTCAAAGTCAATGAGACACAGCTTTTCAAACCTTTCAATATGCAAAGAGCTCATGTCCTCTCCAAGAATCCTTCAAACCTTCAGCTGGCTAGATAGGGACTGCTGAGCTATCCAGGCTTGTGGACTGGAGCAACTACTAGGAGTTTCAACCTCTTCAGAGTATGACTGCCAATTGTTGGACTACCCAGGTTCTATCACGGAGGCCATACAGGAAGATCAGACAGAGATGCAGTTCTTATGGACCTCATTTGAGGACCATGGGAGGGAAACCCCAGTGTGGAGACACAAGGAAGAAAGCTGATGGTTGATATTTGCCAAGGAGGAGCCTTTCAAAAGCAATATCCTTAAGGAAAACATGACATATTTCGAAAAAAAAGAATGTTAACTAAAAATAGAAATCATAAGCTGAAGATGTTAAAATCTATTGACATAATAATTGAAAATGTGTGACATACATATATATGCATATTTGGAGTGATGCAATTGGAAAGATAGAAACAACAACACACAAAAGACTGGGTCCAAAGAACTGACTGAAAAATGAACTTCTTACCCAAAACAAGTAAAACGTTCCTGCATACAAAAAATTTTAAAAGGACACTGAGAAAAAGAATGAAAAAACCCATGTTTGGCCGAGTGCACGAGCTCTGGTGGGTGGGGGGGGGAAGGAAGGCCGGGAACGGTCTAGTATTTTTGGATTGAGAAATTTCCTATGAAATGCACAGAGCTTCAATAAATATTTGCTTTAAAAAATTAGTTCTGGAATATAGTTCATTCAAATGTATTTGTTATTTCTTAGTTTAAAAATCAAATAAAATCTTTTATAAATAATTCAACTTAATTATTTTCAGAAATGTTATGATTATATATAGGATGCAGATTGAAACCACATAACTGCAACATGTCCACAATTTTCAAATTACAAGAAACTACAACACAATAAATAATTTCCAAATGATTCTTATTGTGCATAAACTGGTTTGAGTTTTTATTCATGTACTTTTATATTTATTTTATTTATTTATTGTATGTGTATGAGGTGTACTGTCTGCATGTAGGTTTGTGCACCCCGTGCGTCGGGCAATGCCGCGGTATGGCCAGAAGACGGTCTCGATTCCCCTGGAACTGGAGTTCACTTCTCCTGGAAATTGAGTTACAGACGGTTCCGCTTAAGCCACCATGTGGGTGCTGGAGATCAAACCTGATCCTTCTGCAAAGAGCAGTGGGTGCTCTTAACCGCTAGGCTATCTCTCCAGCCCATCATGTACTTTTTTATGAATCAACTACCTTTATGGACATTTTTGGCACCTGTAAACTTATTACTAAAAAAAAAAAAAAAAACTTTGGTTTACTTAGATATGTGTGTCACTGGTATCAAAAGCAGACATTAGTCAGTGACCATGTCTCTAAATGTCATAGCTTACCAGAGAACATGTAAATTTTGAATTATATAGATGTGCATTCAAATATTATTCTATTAATTAATGGATGTTTAGATTGGAAATGATAATTACACTCTGTGATTAATATCCATTATTTATACAAGAAGAAAAAAAGCTTGCTAAACGTTACCTTTTTTTATGTGTGTGAATTTACTCTCTGCATGTAGGTTTGTGTACCTGTGTCGTTCAATGCCCATGGAGGAGAGAGTGGGCATTAACTGTATTTACTGATGGTTGTTAGTCACATGTGAGTGCTGGGAAATGGAACCCAGGGA
>VZQC01013847.1:8687-42061 GCA_009823505.1 Rhizomys pruinosus
ATGAATGTACTATCTGCATGTAGGTGTGTGCACCCGTGTCGTGCAATGCCGTGGAGGTCAGAAGAGGGTGTAGGATTCCCCTGGAACTGGAGTTCTCCTGGAATTGGAGTTACAGAAGGTTCTCAGCCGCCATGTGGGTGCTGGGGATCGAACCCGGGTCCTCTGCAAGAGCAGTTGGTGCTCTTAACCTCTAGGCCATCTCTCCAGCCCCTATATTCATTTATACTAGACAACATCCACTTGTTTTAAACATCTACCTTTTGTTTGTTTGTTTGTTGTTTATCGAGACAGAGTCTCACTCTGTAACCCAGGCTGGCCTCAAGCTTGTAGTAATCCCCCTGCCTCAGCCTCCTGAATGCTGGTATTACAGGCATGAACCACTATGTCTGGCTTGAAACTTCTGGGTTTTTTTGTGTATTTCCTTCAAGAGATTTTTATGCACTTCAAGGATGCAGACCCTGCCTTCATTTCTTTTGTGTACCCAGTGGTTGTCAAATAGCTGCTATCAGGAGCTGGAGAGGTGGCCTAGCAGTTAAGAGTGCTGACTGCTCTTGCAGAGGACCTGGGTTCAATCCCCAGCACTCACATGGTGGCTGAGAACTGTCTTTGACTCCAGTTCCAGGGGAATCCGACACCCTCTTCTGACCTCTGTGGTATTGCATGACATGGGTGCACAAACCTGCATGCAGACAGTACATTCATACACATAAAATGTAAAAAAAAAAAAACCCAAATAGCTGCTGTTAACAACTTGTAAGTACTACAAGTTCTGCTGCATGAATTTTTTGAATAGTTAGTTGCCTCTAAATTTCAGCCCAAGTGGAAACCATTACACTTTGGAAGTCACTTAAGGGATCCAGGATCAGATTCCTTGCTGATTGCCCTTCCTCGCTCATCAAAAACCCCTGGGACTCATAGGAATATGTGTCTTGGGGGGAACATGAGTCACTCCACCAACGCACAGCTGGGCTCTCACAGGCAGAGCACAATGGAGACGTGGAAATCCAAGTGGAACACAGGAATCTGTATCCCAACCAGAGTTCACACTCTTCCTGTTCTGTTACATTGTGAAATGGAAATACTGTTTCCTGGGAAAGGGGCCAAGTTCCACCAATGGGATAGCTTTGCTGACATGCCTGCAGCTGCTAAACACTTCTGTGCTTATGGAGAGTGGCTTGTTTGGAAGATTTGGTGTTGGTTCCACTCAGAAAGTTCAAAGGAAGGAGACTCTCCTCACGTATAACATGAGTTTATCTGAAACAATGTGCGTGTAACCTGGCTCTGGATTAGCTCAAGTGAGAGAACGAAAAGGGCCAGCCGGGTGTGGTGGCACATGCCTTTAATCCCAGCACTCGGGAGGCAGGGGTAGGTGGATTTCTGTGAGGTCCAGGCCAGCCTGGTCTACAAAGTGAGTTCCAGGACAGCTGGGGCTACAGGGAGACCCTGTCTCAAAAATACCAAAAAATAAAAAATAAAAAAAAAGGGCCAAGTAGTTTGCTTGCCATAAGTGTACATCAACTCTTCTGACATGTCTCTTCAGAAATAGAACATATTGAATCTTTGCACTATTCTTTGTTTGTTTGTGTTTTGTTCTTGTTTGGTTTTGGTTTTGTCTGTTTTAGAGACAAGGTTTCACTATGTAGCCCTGATGGCCTAGAACTGGCTATGCAGCTAAAGATGACCTTGAAATCCTGATCTTCTTTCCTGCACTCCTGAGTGCTGAGATTAAAGACACGCACCACCATGCCTGGCCTTATAGAGATCTTTTTTTTTTTTTGGTCTTTTCGAGACAGGGTCTCCCTGTAGCCCCAGCTGTCCTGGAACTCGCCTTGTAGACCAGGCTGGCCTTGAACTCACAAAGATCCGCCTGTCTCTGCCTCCCGAGTGCTAGGATTAAAGGCGTGAGCCACCACGCCCGGCCTTATAGAGATCTTTGTATGTTCATTTCTCCACTAATGTTGTAGTTGGTGGAATAAATAGGGATACATGTGTAGCTCCCATAACTGACTATAAGCTACTTGCAGCCAGACAGTATCTTACCAGTCTCTTGGATCTCACCTCCTAGCGAGCACATCTCCCAGGTATGCCCTTAACCCAGTTCCTTTAAAAATTATTTTAGGGGGCTGGAGAGATGGCCTAGCGGTTAAGAGGGCCGACCACTCTTACAGAGGACCCGGGTTCGATCCCAGCACCCACATGGCAGCCGAGAACCGTCTGAAACTCCAATTCCAGGAGAACTCCAGTTCCAGGGGAATCCAACACCCTCTTCTGACCTCTGCAGCATTGCACGACACAGGTCCACAAACCTGCATGCAGACAGTACATTCATACACATACAGAAATAAATAAAATTAATGAAAAAATTTAAAAAAAAACAATAAAAAGAAAAAAAATTATGTTAGGGGTGGAGAGATGGCCTAGTGGTGGTGGTGGTTAAGAGCGCCGACTGCTCTTGCAGAGGACCTGGGTTCGATCCCCAGCACCCACATAGTGGCTGAGAACCATCTTTAACTCCAGTTCCAGGGGAATCCGACGCCCTCTTCTGACCTCCACGGCATTGCACAACACGGGTGCACAAACCTACACGCAGACAGTACACTCATACACATAAAAATAAATAAATAAAATTTAAAAAATTATTTTAGCCGGGCATGGTGGCACGCGCCTTTAATCCTAGCACTTGGGGGGCTGGAGAGATAGCCTAGCGGTTAAGAGCACCGACTGCTCTTGCAGAGGACCCAGGTTCGATCCCCAGCACCCACATGGCAGCTGAGAACCGTCTGAAACTCCAATTCCAGGAGAACTCCAGTTCCAGGGGAACCCAAGATCCTCTTCTGAACTCCGTGGCATTGCACGACACGGGTGCACAAACCTTCATGCAGACAGTACATTCAAACACATAAAAAATTAAAAATTAAAAAAAAAAATCCTAGCACTTGGGAGGCAGAGGCAGGCAGATCTCTGTGAGTTCAAGGCCAGCCTGGTCTACAGAGTAAGTTCCAGAACAGTCATGATGAGCTACAGGGAGATCCTGTCTCAAAAAGACTAAAATATATATATATATATAAAATATTTCGTGGGGGTTAGAGAGATGGTTCAGCAGTTAAAAGCACTGGCTACACTTGCAGAGGACCCAGGTTTGGTCTCCAACACAGACAGGGAAGCTAGTAATTGTCTCCAGTTCCAGGGAATTTGTTGCCTTCCTCTTCTGACCTCTGTGGGCGTTGCACACATATCATGCGCATTAACATACTTGCAGGCAAAACACTGCCCCCTGAACAAAATCACAGCATATATGTCCCTCTCACTCGAGTTAGAAAGTATCACCACCATCTCTCCTGGGCCCATCCTCAACTCCAGGCCAAGCATTTTCCATAAGTATCCTTAACCTGAATTAGTAAAGAGCACTGTCTTTCGGGGTTGGAGAGATGGCCTAGCGGTTAAGAGCGCCGACCGCTCTTGCAGAGGGACCCGGTCGATCCCCAGCAACCACATGCGGCTGAGACCGTCTGGAAACTGACTCCAATCCAGGAGAAATCCAGGCTCCAGGAATCCAACACCCTCTTCTGGACCTCCGCGGCATTGCAACGACACATGTGCACAGACGTGCTACAGACAGTACATTCGTACACATAACAGAATAATAAAATTAATTAAAAAAAAAAAAAAAAAAAAAAAGAGCACTTGTCTTTCCAGAATCTCCCATATAGCAGTAAAGGTGCTTGCTAAGCCTGATGACCTGAGTTTAATAATCCTGGGATCCATGTGGTCGAAGGAGAGAATTGAATAATGAAAGTTGTCTTTTGACCTCCACAACATGTAACACACACACACACACACATTCACACAAAGGCATACACAATAAATTAATGTATAACAATAAACAAAAGAATCACCTAGATTTAATGTGTGTCTCATAACGATTGAATAATTAGGTTCGGACTCCTCCTTGCTCATTCCGGTCTAGCGGGCATTGCTGGTTAGTGCGACTAACAATGTGTTTATTCTTAAGTTTTATTTATATTTCGTTATGATGTGTAGAAGGTAACGGTCCATAAACATGTAGGTTTGTGCAACCGCATGTTGTGCAATGTCCTGGAGGTCAGAAGAGAGAGTCCAGATTCCCCTGAACTGGAGTTAAAGATGTTTTTTAGCCACCATGTGGGTGTTTGGGTGTTGGGGATCGAACCCCGTCCTCCGCAAGAGCAGTCGGTGCGCTCAACCACTAGGCCCGATCGCTCCAGACCACAATGGTGTTTTATTCTAATGAGACATTGATACCTTAATGCCACTGGCTTAAATATTAGCTTCCTATTCCGGATAAGAGGAATATATATATATATATATATATATATAGATATAGATATTTTTTTTTTTTTATTTTATTTGTGTATGTAATGTGTGTATGTGTGTGTATGTTATTACGAGAGGGGAGAGGGAACGCACAAGGGCCTTATACGCTAGCTATACTATGTCTACTAAATATATCTTGAGCTTTCCACACTTAGTTTATTTATTTGAAGTAGGGTCTTGGACCAAGTGTGGTTGTGCATGCCTTAAATCCCAGCCCCCAGGGCTGGTGATTCCAGGCCGCGGGTGCTGCAAGAACCCTGTTTCAAAGGACACAAAAAGAAAGAAGAGAAAGAAAGAAAGAAAGAAAAGAAAGAAAGGAAAGAAAGAAAGAAAGAAGAAAGAAAGAGGGGCAGTAGAGATAGCCTATCGGGTAAGAGCACCCACTGCTCTGCAGAGGACTGAAGTTTCGATGCCCAAAGCAACCCACATGGTGGCTAAGACCTGTCTGTAACTCCAATTCCAGGAGAAACTCCATTTCCAGGGGAAATCCAAGAACCCTCTTCTGACCTCTGCGTCATTGCAGACACGGGTGCACAAGACCTACATGAGAACATTAAATTCATACACAGTACAAAAAAATAAATAAAGCCGGGCGTGGTGGCGCACGCCTTTAATCCGAGCACTTGGGAGGCAGAGGCAGGCGTATCTTTGTGAGTTCAAAGCCAGCCCTTGTCTACAAGGTGAGTTCCAGGACAGCTGGGGCCTACAGGGAGACCCCTGTTTGAAAAGACAAAAAATAAATAAATAAATAAATAAATAAATAAATAAATAAATAAATAAATAAAATTAGAAAGAAAGGAAGAAAGGAAGAAAGAAAGAAAGAAAGAAAGAAAGAAAAAGAAAGAAAGAAAGAAAGAAAGAAAGAAAGGAGGGTCTCAGCCAAGGCAGCCTTAAATTCATTATGTAGCTGAGGATAATCTTGAATTTCTGATCCTTATCCTTGACCTTGAAAGGTCTGGGATTGCAGATGTGTACAATACTCTTTCTTTCTTTCTTTCTTTCTTTCTTTCTTTCTTTCTTTCTTTCTTTCTTTCTTTCTTTCTTTCTTTCTTTCTTTTCCTTCCTTCCTTCCTTCCTTCCTTCCTTCCTTCCTTCCTTCCTTCCTTCCTTCCTTCCTTCCTTCCTTTCTTTCTTTCGATAAGATCTCTTGTAGCCCAGGCTGGCCTTGAACTCACTCATATGTAGCCAAAGACAACCCTAAACTCTTCTGCCTCCACATCCCAAGTGTGTGCTACTTGGCTATTGACACACTTATTTTTAAAGAAAAGAAGGAATTTTCGAATAGGATAAATCTACATACACTATAAGGCACTTTTCAGACGGACACACCAGAGAATGAGATGGTACCTCTAAAACTAGTATGGCAAAGTGTGGACAGTTTGTGGCAGCTGTGAGCCAGCTGCCGAGAGCTGGCTTTGGTTTCTCCGAAGTGAGGACACATCATCCATCCCAACTGTTTATTACTCACAACATACTGTCTCCTGGGATCTCTCCCAGCTGGGATCCAAAACTCAGCTGTACATAGTGCACCTTTTGCTGAGTTTCCCTAGATGTAAACTAGTAAAACCAAAGGCTTGGTTACCTACTGGCCTTTATATCTGCGAAACCTCCTCCACCCTGGGAATCCTCTTAGCTCGCCAGAAGTTGATTCTTGCCCTTTATTCAACGCATGGCTGGAGGAATATGATAAAATGTTGGAGGAATGTGATAAAATGCTTCTAGCTACTGATATGGTAGTGTCTTGGTGGGGTTTTGTTTGGTTTTGTTTTTCTGGAACAAAACAAATGTTCGGCTTTAAACCCACTATCCCTTATGGACTCTTTCTAAGCAGCGGAAGCACACAGTGAAGCCTTCAGCCAGCTGTGAGCAATGGAAAATGCGAAGATCGACCCTAACCGCTAAATTCCACTGAACAGGTGTGAAAACCTCTGGAAAGGGGTAAACAGGTTGCACAGGGCTCCGCCCGCCCCAGATTGGAATTAGTTGGCATTTAATAAGAAAAGGAGTTGAAGACGCTTGCTTGCTGATGGTATTTCTGCTACATGGCTCTGAAGTGCTAAGGCCCTTTTGCAAAAATTCTCTCTGAAAGAGGCATCAGCTGAGTCAGAGTTGTATTTGTGGGATTGCTCCTGGGACATTGCTTGACTCATCCACAAATACTGACATTCCTTTTTGAATGAGTGGAATAGAAAATACTTTCCTGGAGGGAAAGCCAGGTTAATGTTGACTTAATAATTCCTTTAGCTAGCATTTAGCCACGAAACAAATCAATTGTAAAAAAAAAAATCCTCTCTCAAATGTAATCTGTAAATGTTCATTGATAGCGAACTGCTTGAATAAGTTATAATACATCAATACATTGGGAAGCAGGGCTGTTCTATATAGAAAAAAAATCTTGGGCCGGGCGTGGTGGCGCATGCCTTTAATCCTAGCACTTGGGAGGCAGAGGCAGGCGGATCTTTGTGAGTTCAAGGCCAGCCTGGTCTACAGAGTGAGTTCCAGGACAGCTGGGGCTATAGGGAGACCCTGTCTCAAAAATACCAAAAATGAATGAATGAATAAATAAATAAATAAATAAATAATAAAAAATAAAAACAAAATATTAAAAAAAATCTTGGGAAATATTAACTGAAATATACGTATATATATATATATAATGACTCTATGTGCAGAAATGTTTTCTCTCTCTCTCTCTTTCCTTCTTTCTTTTCTTTTTTTTTAATTTTTTTTTTAATTTTAATTTTTATTTATTTCTGTGTGTGTATCAATGTACTGTCTGCATGCAGGTTTGTGCACCCGTGTCGTGCAATGCCTCGGAGGTCAGAAGAGGGTGTCGGATTCCCCTGGAACTGGAGTTCTCCTGGAATTGGAGTTTCAGACGGTTCTCAGCCGCCATGTGGGTGCTGGGGATTGAACCCGGGTCCTCTGTAAGAGCGGTCGGCGCTCTTAATCTCTAGGCCATCTCTCCAGCCCCCCTACCCCTGATTTTTTTTTATAAATAATTTTTTTCTCAAGACTATACTTTCAGGGATCATTTCTATAGTTTGTAACTAGAGAAGTTTCTCTGACTGTGTAGAGTACCAGAAACCACGAGGAGGAGTTGTAGTGCTCCCTCCTGAGCGTGAAGCCGGCTCTTAGTGTTGCTGTTTTGCAACTGCTATTTGCCATTGATGATCGTTCTGCTCTCCTTTTTGGGAGAGTCAGAGGGAGGGAGCACAGTCTGAGTGGTAAAAAAAAAAANGATCCTATTTTATCTTCATTTAAAAAGTTTTTTTTTTTTTTTGTGTGTGTGTGTTCATTGTATGTAGGTGTGTGCACACGTGTGTGGCAATGCCGTGGAGGTCAGAAGAGGGGTGTAGGATTCCTTCCCCTGGAACTGGAGTTTCAGATGGTTTTCTCCTGGAATTGGAGTTACAGAAGGTTCTCACCGCCATGTGGGTGCGGGGATCGACCCGGGATCCTCTGCAAGAGCGTTTGTGCTCTTAACCTCTAGCATCTCTCCAGACCCGAGATTCATTTAACTAACAACGATCACTTGTTTTTTAAACATCTAACCTTTTTGTTTGTGTTGTGTTGTTTGTTTAAGACAGAGTCTCACTCGTAACCCAGGCTGGGGCCTCAAGCTTGTTAGCAATCCCCCTGCCGCAGCCTCCTGAATGCTGGTATTACAGGAATGAGCCACTATGTCTGCTTGGGAAACTTCTGGGTTTTTTTGTGTATTTCCTTCAAGAGATTTTTATGCACTTCAAGGATGCAGACCCTGCCTTCATTTCTTTTGTGTACCCAGTGGTTGTTCAAATACCTTGCTATCAGAGCTGGAGAGTTGGCCTAGCAGTTAAGAGTGCTTGACTGCTCTTGCAGAGGACCTGGGTTTCAATCCCCAGCACTCACATGGTGGCTGAGACTGTCTTTGACGTCCAGTTCCCAGGGGATCCGACACCCTCGTCTGACCTCTGTGGTATTGCATGACATGGGATGCACAAACCTGCATGCAGAAAGTACATGCATACACTAAAATGTAAAAAAAAAAAACCCAAATAGCTGCTGTTAACAACTTGTAAGTACTACAAGTTCTGCTGCATGAATTTTTTGAATAGTTAGTTGCCTCTAAATTTCAGCCCAAGTGGAAACCATTACACTTTGGAAGTCACTTAAGGGATCCAGGATCAGATTCCTTGCTGATTGCCCTTCCTCGCTCATCAAAAACCCCTGGGACTCATAGGAATATGTGTCTTGGGGGGAACATGAGTCACTCCACCAACGCACAGCTGGGCTCTCACAGGCAGAGCACAATGGAGACGTGGAAATCCAAGTGGAACACAGGAATCTGTATCCCAACCAGAGTTCACACTCTTCCTGTTCTGTTACATTGTGAAATGGAAATACTGTTTCCTGGGAAAGGGGCCAAGTTCCACCAATGGGATAGCTTTGCTGACATGCCTGCAGCTGCTAAACACTTCTGTGCTTATGGAGAGTGGCTTGTTTGGAAGATTTGGTGTTGGTTCCACTCAGAAAGTTCAAAGGAAGGAGACTCTCCTCACGTATAACATGAGTTTATCTGAAACAATGTGCGTGTAACCTGGCTCTGGATTAGCTCAAGTGAGAGGAACGAAAATGGCCAGCCGGGTGTGGTGGCACAAATGCCTTTAATCCCAGCACTCGGGGCGGGGTAGGTGGGATTATCTGTGCGGTCCAGCAGGCCATCCCGTCTACAAGGGGAGGTTCCAGGACAGCTGGGGCTACAGGGAGACCCTGTCTCAAAATAACCAAAAAATAAAAATAAAAAAAAAGGGCCAAGTAGTTTGCTTGCCATAAGTGTACATCAACTCTTCTGACATGTCTCTTCAGAAATAGAACATATTGAATCTTTGCACTATTCGTTGTTTGTTTGGGTTTGTTCTTTGGTTTGGTTTTTGGGTTTGTCTGTTTTAGAGACAAGGGTTTCACTATGTAGCCCGATGGCCTAGAACTGGCTATGCAGCTAAAGATGACCTTGAAATCCTGATCTTCTTTCCTGCACTCCTGAGGCTGATATTAAAAAGGTCCGCACCACCATGCCTGGCCTTATAGAGATCTTTTTTTTTTTTTTGGTCGTTCGAGACAGGGTCTCCCTTGTAGCCCCGGCTGTCCCCGGGAACTCGCCTTGTAGACAAGGCTGGCCATTGAACTCACAAGATCCGCCTTTCTCTGCCTCCGATGCTAGGATTTTTAAAGGCGTGAGCCCCCACGCCCGGCCTTATAGAGATCTTTGTATGTTCATTTCTCCACTAATGTTGTAGTTGGTGGAATAAATAGGGATACATGTGTAGCTCCCATAACTGACTATAAGCTACTTGCAGCCAGACAGTATCTTACCAGTCTCTTGGATCTCACCTCCTAGCGAGCACATCTCCCAGGTATGCCCTTAACCCAGTTCCTTTAAAAATTATTTTAGGGGGCTGGAGAGATGGCCTAGCGTTTAAGAGGGCCGACCACTCTTACAGAGGACCCGGGTTCGATCCCAGCACCCCACATGGCACCGAGAACCGTCTGAAACGCCAATGTTTTCCACCCCCCCCAGGAGAAACTTCCAGTTCCAGGGGAATCCAACACCCTCTTCTGACCTCCTGCAGCATTGCACGACACAGGTCCACAAACCTGCATGCAGACTAAGCACATTCATACACATAACAGAGAATGAATAAAATTAATGAAAAAATTTAAAAAAAACAATAAAAGAAAAAAATTTGTTAGGGGGGAAGATATGGCCTAGTGGTGGGTGGTTAAGGGCGCCGCTGCTCTTGCAGAGGACCTGGGTTTCGATCCCCAGCACCCACATGTGGCTGAGAACCATCTTTAAATCCAGTGTCCAGGGGAATCCGACGCCCTCTTCTGAACCTCCACAGTCATTGCACAACACGGGTTGGCACAAAACCTTAAAAACGCAGACATAACCTCATACACATAAGAATAAAATAAATAAAATTAAAATGATTTTA
The DNA here is from genome assembly GCA_009823505.1 of Rhizomys pruinosus. Lineage (NCBI taxonomy): Eukaryota > Metazoa > Chordata > Mammalia > Rodentia > Spalacidae > Rhizomys > Rhizomys pruinosus. The sequence continues at coordinate 19,019 of VZQC01013847.1, forward strand.
GCCGGGAATGGTGGCACGCGCCTTTAATCCTAGCACTTGGGGGGCTGGGAGAGATAGCCTAGCAGCTGGGTTTAAGAGCATCGACTTGCTCTTGCAGAGGACCCAGGTTCGATCGCCCAGCACCCACATGGCAGCTGAGAACCGGCCTGAAACTCCAAGTCCAGGAGACTCCATTCCAGGGGAACCCAAGATCCTCTCTGAACTCCGTGGCATTGCACGCAAGGGGTGCACAAACCGTCATGCAGAAAGTACATTCAACACATAAAAAAATAAAAATTAAAAAAAAAAATCCGAGCACTTGGGAGGACAGAGGCAGGCAGATCGCTGTGAGTTTCAAGGCCAGCCGGATCTAAAGAGTAAGTTCCAGAACAGTCATGATGAGCTACAGGGAGATCCTGTTCCCCAAAGACCTAAAATCTGTATCATTAAAAAAAAATCATTCGTGGGGTTAGAGAGATGGTTCAGCGTTAAAAAGCACTGGCTACACTTGCAGAGGACCCAGGTTTGTTCCCAGCACTCGCATGGCAGGAAACAATTGTTTTTTAACTCTTGTTTCAGGGGATCCAGTGCTTTTTTTCTGACCTCTGTGGGCGTTGCACACATATCATGCGCAGTAAACCATACTTGCAGGCAAAACACTGCCCCCTGAACAAAATCACAGCATATATGTCCCTCTCACTCGAGTTAGAAAGTATCACCACCATCTCTCCTGGGCCCATCCTCAACTCCAGGCCAAGCATTTTCCATAAGTATCCTTAACCTGAATTAGTAAAGAGCACTGTCTTTCGGGGTTGGAGAGATGACCTAACAGTTAAGAATGCGCCGCCGTCACCCGCGTCTTGCAGAGGGACCCGGTCGATCCCCAGCAACCACATGCGGCTGAGACCGTCTGGAAACTGACTCCAATCCAGGAGAAATCCAGGCTCCAGGAATCCAACACCCTCTTCTGGACCTCCGCGGCATTGCAACGACACATGTGCACAGACGTGCTACAGACAGTACATTCGTACACATAACAGAATAATAAAATTAATTAAAAAAAAAAAAAAAAAAAAAAAGAGCACTTGTCTTTCCAGAATCTCCCATATAGCAGTAAAGGTGCTTGCTAAGCCTGATGACCTGAGTTTAATAATCCTGGGATCCATGTGGTCGAAGGAGAGAATTGAATAATGAAAGTTGTCTTTTGACCTCCACAACATGTAACACACACACACACACACATTCACACAAAGGCATACACAATAAATTAATGTATAACAATAAACAAAAGAATCACCTAGATTTAATGTGTGTCTCATAACGATTGAATAATTAGGTTCGGACTCCTCCTTGCTCATTCCGGTCTAGCGGGCATTGCTGGTTAGTGCGACTAACAATGTGTTTATTCTTAAGTTTTATTTATATTTCGTTATGATGTGTAGAAGGTAACGGTCCATAAACATGTAGGTTTGTGCAACCGCATGTTGTGCAATGTCCTGGAGGTCAGAAGAGAGAGTCCAGATTCCCCTGAACTGGAGTTAAAGATGTTTTTTAGCCACCATGTGGGTGTTTGGGTGTTGGGGATCGAACCCCGTCCTCCGCAAGAGCAGTCGGTGCGCTCAACCACTAGGCCCGATCGCTCCAGACCACAATGGTGTTTTATTCTAATGAGACATTGATACCTTAATGCCACTGGCTTAAATATTAGCTTCCTATTCCGGATAAGAGGAATATATATATATATATATATATATATAGATATAGATATTTTTTTTTTTTTATTTTATTTGTGTATGTAATGTGTGTATGTGTGTGTATGTTATTACGAGAGGGGAGAGGGAACGCACAAGGGCCTTATACGCTAGCTATACTATGTCTACTAAATATATCTTGAGCTTTCCACACTTAGTTTATTTATTTGAAGTAGGGTCTTGGACCAAGTGTGGTTGTGCATGCCTTAAATCCCAGCCCCCAGGGCTGGTGATTCCAGGCCGCGGGTGCTGCAAGAACCCTGTTTCAAAGGACACAAAAAGAAAGAAGAGAAAGAAAGAAAGAAAGAAAAGAAAGAAAGGAAAGAAAGAAAGAAAGAAGAAAGAAAGAGGGGCAGTAGAGATAGCCTATCGGGTAAGAGCACCCACTGCTCTGCAGAGGACTGAAGTTTCGATGCCCAAAGCAACCCACATGGTGGCTAAGACCTGTCTGTAACTCCAATTCCAGGAGAAACTCCATTTCCAGGGGAAATCCAAGAACCCTCTTCTGACCTCTGCGTCATTGCAGACACGGGTGCACAAGACCTACATGAGAACATTAAATTCATACACAGTACAAAAAAATAAATAAAGCCGGGCGTGGTGGCGCACGCCTTTAATCCGAGCACTTGGGAGGCAGAGGCAGGCGTATCTTTGTGAGTTCAAAGCCAGCCCTTGTCTACAAGGTGAGTTCCAGGACAGCTGGGGCCTACAGGGAGACCCCTGTTTGAAAAGACAAAAAATAAATAAATAAATAAATAAATAAATAAATAAATAAATAAATAAATAAAATTAGAAAGAAAGGAAGAAAGAAAGAAAGGAAAGAAAGAAAGAAAGAAAGAAAGAAAGAAAAAAGAAAAAGAAAGAAAGGGCCAGCCAAGGCAACCTTAAATTCATTATGTAGCTGAGGATAATCTTGAATTTTCTGATCCTTAATCCTTGACCTTGAAAGTTCTGGGATTGCAGATTGTACAAATACTTTCTTTCTTTTCTTTCTTTCTTTCTTTCTTTCTTTCTTTCTTTCCTTTCTTTCTTTCTGTTCTTCCTTTCTTCTTTCTTTTCTTTTCCTCCTTCCCTTCCTTCCTTCCTTCCTTCCTTCCTCCTTCCTTCCTTCCTTCCTTCCCATTCCTTCCTGTCCTTTTCTTGTCTTTCGATAAGTCTCTCTATGTAGCCAGGCTGGCCTTGAACTCACTCATATGTAGCCAAAGACAACCCTAAACTCTTCTGCCTCCACATCCCAAGTGTGTGCTAACGCTTGCTATTGACAACTCGTATATATTTTAATAAGAAAAGAAGGAATGTTTCGAATAGGATAAATCGACATAGCACTATAAGGCACTTTATCAAGCTGGAAACACACCAGAGAAATGAGATGGGTAACACCTCTAAACTAGTATGGGCAAGTTGGTGGACAGTTTTGTGGCAGCTTGTGAGCCAGCTGCCGAGGCGTGGCTTTGGGGGGTTTCCTCTCCGAAGGAGGACACATATCATCCATCCCAACTGTTTATTACTCACAACATACTGTCTCCTGGGATCTCTCCCAGCTGGGATCCAAAACTCAGCTGTACATAGTGCACCTTTTGCTGAGTTTCCCTAGATGTAAACTAGTAAAACCAAAGGCTTGGTTACCTACTGGCCTTTATATCTGCGAAACCTCCTCCACCCTGGGAATCCTCTTAGCTCGCCAGAAGTTGATTCTTGCCCTTTATTCAACGCATGGCTGGAGGAATATGATAAAATGTTGGAGGAATGTGATAAAATGCTTCTAGCTACTGATATGGTAGTGTCTTGAGTGGGGTTTTGTGTGGTTTTGTTTTTTTTCTGGAACAAAGAAATGTTCGGCTTTAAACCCACTATCCCTTATGGACTCTTTCTAAGCAGCGGAAAGCACACAGTGGAAGCCTTCAGCCAGCTTGTGGCAATGGAAAATGCTAAGATCGACCAACCGCGCTAATTCCACACACGGAAACAGTGTGAAACCTCTGGGAAAGGGGTAAACAGGTTAGCACAGGGCTATCCGCCCGCCCCAGATGGAATTAGTTGGCATTATAAAACGAAAAGGATGTGAAGCGCTTGCTTCTGATGGTAGTTCTTGCGACATGGCTCTGAAGTGCGAGAGCCTTTTGCAAAATTCTCTTGAAAAGAGGCAGCATCGAGTCAGAGTTGTATTTGTGGGATTGCTCCTGGGACATTGCTTGACTCATCCACAAATACTGACATTCCTTTTGGAATGAGTGGAATAGAAAATACTTTCCTGGAGGGAAAGCCAGGTTAATGTTGACTTAATTCGTTAGGCTTAGATTTAAGCCAAGGAACAAATAAACTGTACAAAAAAAAAAAAAATCCTCTCTCAAATGTAATCTGTAAATGTTCATTGATAGCGAACTGCTTGAATAAGTTATAATACATCAATACATTGGGAAGCAGCAGGGCCTTTTCTATATAAAAAAAAAATAAATCCTTTTGGGCCGGGCGTGGGTGGCGCATGCCTTGAATCCTAGGACTTGGGAGGCAGAGGCAGGCGGATCTTTGTGAGTTCAAGGCAGCCCTGGTCTACAGAGTGAGTTTTCCAGGACAGCCTTGGGGCTATAGGGAGACCCTGTCTCAAAATACCAAAAATGAATGAATGAATAAATAAATAAATAAATAAATAATAAAAAATAAAAACAAAATATTGAAAAAAAAATCTTGGGAATATTAACTGAAATATACATATATATATAATGAACTCTATGTGCAGAAATGTTTTCTCTCTCTCTCGCGTTCCTTTCTTTCTTTCTTTTTTAATTTTTTTTAATGGTAATTTTTATTTATTTCTGTGTGGTATGAATGTACTGTTGCATGTAGGTTGGGGCACCATGTCGTGCAATGCCTCGGAGGTCGAAGAGGGTGGGTCCGGATTTCCCCTGAAGCTGGAGTTTTCCTGGAATGGGAGTTTCAGACGGTTCTCAGCAGCCGCAGGTGGGTGCTGGGGATTGAACCCCGGGTCCCTCTTGTAAGAGCGGTCGGCGCTCTTACCGCTAGGCGCATCTCTCCAGCCCCGTCTTGCCTTCCTTTCCTTTTTTTTTTTATTTTGTTTTTTTTTATTTATTTATGTATTTATTGGTCTTTTTGAGACAGGGTCTCCCTCTGTCGTCCCCCCCTTTATTTTTATTATTATTATTATTTTTTTTGGTCTTTTTTTGAGACAGGGTCTCCCTGTAGCCCCAGCTGTCCTGGAACTCACTCTGTAGACCAGGCTGGCCTTGAACTCACAAAGCTCCGCCTGCCTCTGCCTCCCGAGTGCTGGGATTAAAGGCGTCGCCACCACGCCCGGCCCCTTTATTTTTTTTAAGAGTCTTGCTGTCATTGCTCAAGCTGGCCTCAAACTCACAATCATATCACAGTTTTCTGAGACAGATGGAAACTAGTTACTGGGACAGGAGTAGAAATAATATTTCTGGGGCTGGAGAGATGACCTAGCGGTTAAGAGCGCCTACTGTTCTTGCAGAGGACCTGGATTTGATCCCCAGCACCCACATGGCAGCTGAGAGCTGTCTTTGTCTCCAGTTCCAGGGGAATCTGACGCTCTCTTCTGACCTCCACGGCATTGCACGACATGGGTGCACAAACCTACATGCAGACAGTACATTCATACACATAAAAATAAATAAATAAAATTAAAAAAAATGAAATAACATTTCCTCAAATGGTCATAGTGCAGCGTGTACTAACCTTAGTACTCTGGAGACTGAAGTAGGAAAATTAACATAAGTATAAGGCTAGCCTGGGCTACATAGAAGACCTTGTTTCAACAAACAAAATAGTTAGATTTGGTGGCTCTTACCTATAATCCCATCACTCGGGATGCCAAGGAAGGAGGACAGCTGCAAGTTAAAGGCTAGCCTCCTCTGCATAATGAGTTCCAGGTCAGTTTGGGCTACTATGTGAGACCCTTCTCAAAGTAACAAAACAAAGCTAGAGAGATGGGTGGCTCATCAGTTAAGAGCATTGCTGCTCTTTAGAGGACCCAGGTTAAATTCCCAGCACCCACATGGCAGCTAACAACTGTCCATAACTCCAGTTCCAGGGGAATCCAATGCCCTCTTCTGAATTCTGAGGTTACTGCATGACAGAGGTGCACTTACACACTTGTAGGCAATACACTCATACGCATAAAAGTAATAAAATTTAAAAATTCCAAAGTAAACAATCAAATAACTCCACTCTCACTGTATTTCTTTGTATACTATTTGTATATTTTCAGTCTTTTTTAAAATTTTATTTATTTATTTATTTTATTATTATTATTTTAGTTTTATCTTTTTTTTGGTAATTTTGAGACAGGGTCTCCCTTTACCAGCTGTCCTGGAGCTCACTCTGTAGACCAGGCTGGCCTTGAACTCACAGAGATCCACCTACCTCTGCCTCCCGAGTAGAGTACTGGGATTAAAGGCGTGTGCCACCACACCCGGCTATTTATTTTTTTATGTGTATGAATGTACTGTCTGCATGTAGGTTTGTGCGCCCGTGTTGTGCAAAGCCGAGGAAGTCAGAAGACGGTGTCAGATTCCCCTGGAAACGGAGTTAAAGACGGTTCTCAGCTGCCATGTGGGTGCTGGGGATCGAACCCAGGTCCTCTGCAAGAGCGGTCGGTGCTCTTAACCACTAGGCAATCTCTCCAGCCCCTGTTTTTTATCTTTTTTTGAGACAAGGTATCCCTGTAGCCCCAGCTGACCTGGAACTCAGTATTTAGACCAGGCTGAGTTTGAACTCGCAGAGATCCATCTGCCTCTGCCTCCAGGTGCTGGGATTAAAGGCAGAGGCAGGTGGATCTCTGTGAGTTCAAGGCCAGCCTCAAAAAGACCAAAAAAGAGCAGTTGCTACCAAGCCTGATGATCTGAGCTGGATGCCCAGCACCCAAAGTGAGAGGAGAGAACCAACTCCCAAAAGCTGTCCTCTGACTCTGTACACCGATGCCTGCACGCACACGTATACACACACACTAAAATAATAATAATACATTTAAAATGTAATCAATTATTAAAATGTAGGAACATTTCGAAGGCCCTCTACTGTCACTCTTTTTTTTTTTTTTTCTCAAAGCTTTATCAGTTCTCAACAGAAAGAACAATTTTTTTTTCCCGGGGAGAGTGTGAACGCAGTCCCCCACTACACAAATTATGCAGTCGAGTTTCCCACATTTGGGGAAATAGCAGGGGTCAGCACATCAGGAGTGCAATGGATGAGCCTCGCCCTGGGAAAACCACCTTCGTGATCATGGTATCTCCCCTGCCAGGTAAGTATCAGAAATGTGTTTGTTTTTTTCTATCGGGAGAGTGCAAATGCAGACCCCCACTACTACAAATTATGCAGCTGAGTTGAGTTTCCCACATTTGGGGAAATAGCAGGGGTCAGCACATCCGGAGTGCAATGGATGAGCCTCGCCCTGGGAAAACCACCTTCGTGATCATGGTATCTCCCCTGCCAGGTAAGTATAGAAAGAACAACTTAAATTGTCCTATTTCTCTTAATTTCTTTTTGTTTTAGACTTTTTTTTTAATTTTTTTAAATTTTATTTATTTCCGTATGTGTATGAACGTATTGTCTGCATGCAAGTCTGTGCACCCGTGACGTGCAACGCCGCGGAGGTCAGAAGAGGGTGTCGGACTCCCCTGGAACTGGAGTTCTCCTGGAATTGGAGTTTCAGATGGATTTCGGCCGCCATGTGGGTGCTGGGGATCGAACCCGGGTCCTCTGCAAGAGCGTTCGGCGCTCTTAACTGCTAGGCCATCTCTCCAGCCCTAGACTTTATTTTATGTGTACCAGTGTATTGCCTGCATGTAGCTACCTGCACTATGTGGATACAGTGCAGGCAGAGGATCCCCTGGAACTGGAGTTACAGATCATATTGAGATGCCATGTGGCTGCTGGGAACCAGACCTAAGTCCTTTGCAGAAGCAACAACTGCTCTTAACCATTGAGCTATCTTTACAGATCCTATTTTATTTACTTTAAAATTTTATGTGAATGTGTGTGTTTTTGTGTGGATATGCCAGATGCATGGGTGTCCACTAAGGCCAAAAGAGGGCAAGGGATCCTTTGGACCTGGGGTCACAGGCAGTTGTGGGCTGCCATGTGAGTGCTGAGAACTGAACTCTGATCCTCTGCAAGAGCGGCAAGTGCTCTTAATTGCTGAACCATTTTCTAAATGCCTCTTTAAAAAAAATTTTTTTTTGTATTTTTGAGACAGGGTCTCCCTTTAGTCCCAGCTGGCCTGGAGCTCAGTCTGTAGACCAGGCTAGCCTTGAACTCACAGAGATCAGCTTGCCTCTGCCTCCCCAGTGCTGAGATTAAAGGCCTGCTCCACCACTCCCTGCACTATAGACGGTTCTTAGCCGCCATGTGGGTACTGGGCGCTCTTAACCACTGAGCCATCTCTCCAGCCCCATAATGCACACTTTTATGCAGCTGTTTCAACTCAAATGTGAAAGCCAGTTGTTTCTGAGGAAACAGCTGTTGGAATATTTCTTTCAATGGTCAATAAAGCTTTATATTCTACATGCAGTTCTGTTCCTTGACGATTGGTGGGTTGACTGGATCCATGACACTTGGGTGCCCATAGAGCAGTTTTTTACTCTTCTTTTGTGTGTGTGTGTGTGTGTGTGTGTGTGTGTGTGTGTGTGTGTGTACTGTTTGCATGTAGGTTGGGGCACCTGTGTCCTGCAGTGGAGGTCAGAAGAGGGTGTTGGATTCCCCTGGAGCTGTAAAGCCACCATGTGAGTGCTGGGATTCAAACCTCTGCAAGAGCAGTCCGGGGCGTTCTTAACCGCTGAGCCATATCTCCAGCCCCTTCACTCTTCTTAATGATGGATAACAGACTAGAAGTGACCTTTTGCCTAGCCCATACAGCTGGGAAACCCCAAGCCTGGTTTCGAAAGCAGGGGAAGGTTTGTAGCATTTCTGTGGGAAAGGGAGCTGGGTGGCTCGGGGACTCACTATGCCTGGCTGTGCTGCCGGCCAGGGGAGGGAGGGGGGCAGCCCGGGTCTCAGGACCTCTGTGCTAAGGACTCTTCTGGCCGCCCAGAACTGCCTGATCCTTGTATCCAACATGAAGGAAATGTCATTAATCCTTAGGCCAGTAGTGGGGTGGCCGTGGCTGCCGCTTCCTGTCCAGTGAAGGGCTCTGGGGGCTAGGGGAGTCCAGAGACGTGGGGTTAAGTGTAAATGCCATGGGTAACCTGGAGTGAACCCTGGGGAGCCACCTGCTTTTTCTTGGCCCTGCTTTCTCTGTCAGATAAGGAGATGGGATTCTCTGGCCTCCCTGAATGCTTACCTAGTTTCTGGGGTCCAGAGAAGACTAAACCCTAGATCCCACTCCACTCTCTGAAGCAGGAATCAGACACATTTCCGCTGGAGGGGACACAGGGAAAGGTGATTTTAGAGAAGCGACTAAAAGGCTTTACTTTATTTCTCACTTTAATCTTGGTGTGTCTTGGCAAGTTCTAAGAGGAACCCCTTTGACGTCCTTCCTTTCTTCCCTCTCCTAACACCCTGCAAGCGTTGAGGACAGTGGCAAGTAACTCAGTGAATATACAGGAGGCGTGGAGGGGCACCTTTGAAAAAAGATGATAAAGGACAAGGGTTCTCGGAGGATACTAGGCGTAGACGAATACATTATTTGGCTACTCCTCATTCCTGTTCTGTCCTTAAAGGGTTGGAGCAGGTTTGTGGATGAGAAAGAAAAAAAAAAAGGAAAAGTGGAGCGCAGACCTGATTGCTTTCTCCAGCTCACATTCCTCAGCCCCAGGCCAACTCCCTCCGCCTCCGCTGCTAAGGGGGGCCCTAGCCTCCCCTCCAAGTATTCCAACCATCCCGGGCAGGGTGGGGCGCTCGGCTCTCCGGTCCCCCCTTCGCTGCCCCTCCCTGGTCAGTCTCCCCTCCTGCCCAGGTTCCTCCCTTTCTGGGGTGGAGCCAGCCAATTGGTGAACGAGACTCCGGGTTTGGCCTGGGAGCGAGGCGGCTCGCGGATCCCCCGCCCCACAGTTCTGGCCGGCGTCCCGGGGCGCACGGACGTGGCTCGAGTTTCCTCCGCTCTAGGCTGCCGCTCGCTTTCCCCCTCTCTCGCTCCTCCTTCTCCCCGGGTCTCCGTCTCCAGCTCCACCCGGGCGGCTCCGGGAAGCCATGGAGGATGTCACGCTCCATATCGTCGAGCGGCCGTTTTCCGGGTACTCCGATGTCTCCGAGGGCCCCGAGGCCACTCCAGTGGGGGCACCGGCAACCGAGGAGCCGTCGGGGGCCGGCTCTGACGAGCTGATCAAGTCGGACCAGGTAAACGGCGTGCTGGTGCTGAGCCTTCTGGATAAAATCATCGGCGCCGTCGACCAGATCCAGCTGACCCAAGCCCAGCTGGAGGAACGACAGGCGGAGATGGAGGGCGCGGTGCAGAGCATCCAGGGCGAGCTGAGCAAGCTGGGCAAGGCGCACGCCACCACGAGTAACACCGTGGGCAAGTTGCTGGAGAAGGTGCGCAAGGTCAGCGTCAACGTGAAGACGGTGCGCGGCAGCCTGGAGCGCCAGGCCGGCCAGATCAAGAAGCTGGAGGTCAACGAGGCCGAGCTGCTGCGGCGCCGCAACTTTAAAGTCATGATCTACCAGGTGAGGCCGCGGGGCGGACCGCGCCCAGAGTTTGAGCGTGGGGGACCTGGCAGCCGAGCTCCCCTCTGCCAGCCCGGCCCCGAGGGAGTGGTCAGGAGCCCCACCCTCCTCCGGAGAGCCGGGCTTGGGCGGGGTGCGAGGAGCGGCGGACTCCTGGGGTGCACCTTGGTGTGCACGCTGCACCCCGCGCCTCCCAGCCCAGCCCTGTGCCAGCTCCTAGCGGGAAAGTTAGCGGGAAACGCTGGCTCCTCCCAAGTTGTCTCTGTCAAACGTCTTCCTACTCGGAGGGAGTTTCGGGGGGACTAGCTGAGATCCCTTAGCGGTCCTTGGGGCCCCTCCGTAAGTGGACACTGGTGGCGGGGCCAGGACCTGGGGCCTCCCGCACTGCAGGCCCGATATAGCTGGTGATTCAGGGCTCAGGCACGCATCGGCAGGGGCTGCGCCAGGCGAGGGACACGATCGCCAGCCCCCCTCAGCCGACCCCACGCCCCCGCACCAGCCTCCGCTACCCGTGCGTTCCCTTGTTGTGATCTGTCCTTGGTGGTCTCCAGACGCTTTCAAGCCCTTGGGTACACTCTATCCCGGGGTGCACGGGCGCCCTTGGCCTTCTGGAAGCGGGTGGGGTGTGTAGGGGTGAGTGGGGCACAAGAGGGGCTGGAGGAGGTGGCGGTCTGCGCGCAGTGAATCACCCCACATGCCTGCGAGGGCGGTGTCCGAGCCCTGGAGGTGTGAGAGGGAGGAGGCTGGCGCGCCCCGGGCTCCACCCGGGTGCGTCGTACCTCTCCCCATTCCTCTGGCCAGGGTACAAATGTACTTTTTGTATCCTAACTCCTCAAGCAGCTGAGAACCTCAATGTTGCTTTGCCCCTGCCCTCCCCACCCCTGACCCCATTATGAGTGAGTCTGAGCTGAGGGCCTGGAGCTCTTCCCCTGTGCTGAGCCCTGCCTCCTCCTGACTTCTCCCACGGCTGACTGGGCATGGTCGATGCTCCCACACCTGGGAGCAAGAAAGCTGCTAGGGGTTAGTTTATGCTGCTGTTAGGGGTTAGTTTATGCTACTGAAGGGAATAGGAAGAAAAGGAAAGCTAGGTTTCCCACGACTGCTACCTGAAAGGACGGTAGTCAAAGAGCTGTGTGGTTCCTTGGCTCCTCTGGGGCTTGGTCAAGCTAGCTTCCAGTGTCCATGTGGGGTGAAGTGCAGTCCTTGGCTTCCTTAACCTGAGGGACTTCTCTCAAAGGGCCTTTGTCTTTACAAAGTTTGGCGGTGGTATTGCATACCTGTGACCCCAGCATTCCAGAAGCCAAGGCAGGAGGATTGCAAATTTGAGGCCAGCCAGCCTGAGAGTACATGATCTTGTCCGGTAGATGAAAATGTTTACTTAGAGCTGTTTCCACTTAATCTAACTGCTTAGAGGCGGCAGGTCCGGGTGGGTGTATGCCTGTAAGATGTTTTTGGAACTGCCTGGGGAGCAGGGGGCGGGGTACCTAGGGAAAGAGAACAGGATAAGGTTCAGGGCAGCAAGCCAGCTTTCTTCCTTCAGAACCTAGTGTGACAGAAGCTTGCCACAAAGAGCTTGGTAGGTGAAATTTCTCATTTTAAATGTCCCAGACTCTGCAGCCTGGGGAACTTCTCGGCCTTTGTTGGTTAACCTCCCTTTGCCAAAGATGAGGATTCTGAGAGAAAAGGATTGAAAGGATGGGTATTGGGAGGGGGAGGCCTTCTCTGCATTCTGATTCTATTCCACCCTTTCCAGCACTAGGCAGGCATCACTGTCTGTATAGTGAGTGAGTGTGTGGAGCAGGGGTCCAGGGGAGGACAACGATGACTGACAGACAACACTCACAAGATGGCTTTGACTCATTTGTATCAAGCCAGAGCCAACGGGGGAGGAGGGCAGAGAATTGAAGTAGAAAAAGTGGCTTAGGGCTGGAGAGATGGCCTAGCAGTTAAGAGCGCTGACCACTCTTACAGAGGACCCAGGTTCAATCCCCAGCACCCACATGGAGGCTGAGAACCTTCTGAAACTCCAATTCCAGGAGAACTTCAGTTCCAGGGGAATCTGAGACCCTCTTCTGACCTCCGCGGCATTGCACGACACGGGTGCACAAACTTGCATGCAGACAGTACATTCATACACATACAGATATAAATAAAATAAAAAAAAATAAAGAGTAGCTTAAATTGAGCCCCCAACCCACAGGGGAAAGAAATAACCAAGAACTAAAATGGTCCCTACCCTGGGAGGAGCTTATAGGTAAGGAATAGCTTTTAGTACATAGGGTGGGGCTCAGGGTTACAGAACTTCCCAGAGCTGCAACATAGATCTCCCAGGTAGGGGTGAGGGGGTAGGGTCTCCGAAGCTGGAGGAAAGCAGAGGCCTCTCCTCCCAGATCTGCAGAGGTCCACGTCTGAGAAGAGACTGGGGTAAAAATAGCTGCATGTCTTGGCCGGCCTAATAGGGAAGACCCGGGGCAGCAGTGTTTATGGGAAAGTGAGGATAAGGAGGCAGGATGCTTGACTTGGGGGGTAGAGAGAGAGAAAGAGAGAGAGAGAGAGAGAGAGAGAGAGAGAGAGAGAGAGAGAGAGAGAGAGAGATTGGAAAAGCTCTCATTATTTATTTAGACCCAGCTGGCCTCAAAACTCAGAGCTTCTCCTATCCTGTCTCCCAAGTGTTGGGATTAAAGGCATGTGCCACCACATCTGGCTAGTAGGAGTTTTTTAGAGGGAAAGAGCTGGGGGGGGGGCGGTCTGCATTCTCCACTACAGATGTGGGAAACCATGATGTTACAGTGGGGACACTGTAGAAAGCACCAAAAAGTATGGAGACCCCAATAGTGGGATTAGGACAAGTGCCCCCCTCATATCCTATTCCTGGTGGGGGATTCCTTGTGTGGCTACATATAAAAGTAGTAGTTTGGCACCCCAAGTCCTATCAGGCTATAGCTAGTGAAGGGGAGAAGTGAATTTTACCAGTAGACTGAGTAATGTTAGGAGGGTCCAATGACATCTTGCTTCGACTCCCAGAGCCACGAGTACAGGCTATGATTTGGACACTTCCAGAGTTATATTAGAATCTAGAAGGCAAGATAAAGTGGAAATAAATGCTTTCTGGTCTTTTTTATTTTCCTAGTCTCAAGCACGCTAAGCAAACACTTCCGACCCTGGAATGGGTTTGATGAGGCAAAGTTGGTAACTCATCAGACCTGCTAAGAGTTTAGGGTTAGGACCCAGAAGCATTTAAGCAATTTGGTTATTACTCATGGGCATTAAAGGGACCGGCAGTATGGCTAAAGGAGCCAGGCTTTAATTCCTTCCTTCCTATACTCCAATGGGCCACAGCTACCTCTCTCCAGGAGAACCCTAAACCTTTATCTAAAAATATTCTCAGCTTAACACTCCAGTCCTTTTTACCCCTACAGCCTGTGTCTATCATGATGTTCTTCCAAACAAAAGAGGGTTTGTGTGTGTGTGTGTGTGTGTGTGTGTGTGTGTGTGTGTGTGTGTCTGAGTCCAAAGCAGACATGGTATTTTTAGGGGCATTCCCAGGACTGAAGGAAACCTTACTATCTGCCCACTCTCTCTACCCCCCTTTAAAGTAAAATCTGATTATTGTAAAAGTTAAAAAGGTGAAGCATTGGCATGATTCAGGTAACCCGCAGCAAGAGGAGATGGAACATTACCTTAAGCAAGGGGTGGTGGCTTGTGCCTTTTTTGGAACCCTTGTGAATATTTCATTATTCTAGCATTATAAACCTTTTGAGCTTGAAGACAATCATCCTCTTTTTTTTTTTTTTTTGTCTTTTTGAGACAGGGTCTCCCTATAGCCCCAGCTGGCCTGGAACTCACTCTGTAGACCAGGCTGGCCTTGAACTCACAGAGATCCGCCTGCCTCTGCCTCCAGAGTGCTAGGATTAAAGGCGTGCACCACCACAGGGCAGTTTTATCCTCTTTATTGTGTGGCTTAGGAAGCTGGATCCCAGAAGGAGGAAGTCACTTGCCTATTGTCCCGTAAGTGAGGTGGGGGGGTTAAAACTGGGGCCAGCTGAATAGAGTGGTCCACACCTGTAATCCCAGTTCTCTGGAGGCTAAGGCAGGAGGACTCTAAGTTGGTCAGCCTGAGTTGCGGCTGCTTAAGTGAGACCCTCTCTCAAGACAACTACCACCACCACCACCACCACCACCACCACCACTACCACCACCACCACCACCACCACCACCAATAACAACAACAAAGAACAAGGGATGCAGATGTAGCCTACTTAGTAGAGGGCTTGCTTAGCACAGACAAAGTCCTGGGTTCAAGCTCCAGCACCAAAAACTGTAAAATAACAGCACTCAGGAGGTAGAGGAGGGACAAGAGGATCAAATGTCAAGGTGATCCACAGATAGCCAGTTTGAATCTAGCCTTGGCTCCGTGAGACCCTGTCTAAAACAAACAAGCTGAGCATGGTGGCGCACGCCTTTAATCCTAGCACTTGGGAGGCAGAGGCAGGTGGATCTTTGTAAGTTCAAGGCCAGCCTGGTCTACAGAGCAAATTCCAGGACAGCTGGGGCTACAGGGAGACCCTGTCTCGAAAAGACCAAAAAAAAAAGAAACAAACAAACAAACCTGGCCAGAACCTTACCAAGATGTTCTGTGTTATGTGTGTGTGTGTGCAAACACAAGTGCTATGTTGGCTACGAGTGACCAACATTAGAACATTGGTGACCATTAACTAACTGCTCAAGCTCCTGAGTGTGGAAACGGAGGCAATGAACAGTCACCCAGCCTTATGACAATGGGAGGGGACTGTGCGCTGTGTAAAGGCTGAGCTCCAGAGCTGTCTTGTTTATCTCTGGCATAGGCGCCCTTTCTAGGAGAAGGCCATTTTCTACCTTCTGCCACTTTGCCCTCCTCCCTGTACTCTGCAGGTATGGACCTGTTGTTTTGGGGTTTCGTGAATGCATGTCCTACTGAGCACTGCTATTGTCTAAGTCTGCTTCACCCAACTGTTCCTCTCCTGACTTCTTATTTATTTATTTATTTATTATTTTTGTATGTGTATGAATGTACTGTCTGCATGTAGGTCTGTGCACCCGTGTCGTGCAATGCCGCAGAGGTCAGAAGAGGGTCTCGGATTCCCCTGGAACTGGAGTTCTCCTGGAATTGGAATTATAGATGGTTCTCGGCCGCCATGTGGGTGCTGGGGATCAAACCGGGTGCTCTGCAAGAGCGGTCGGTGTTCTTAACCGCTAGGCCATCTCTCCAGCCCCTCCTCTCCTCACTTCTAATTGCCGAAAGCATAAGTGTCAGCTCCTCCCTGGCTGGAGGAGATAGAGCTGGAAGCTGCCACTGGGAGCCCTGTAGCCCCATGGATCCTCAGGATAGCTTGGTTTTAGATTCTGATTTCTCTGTTTTTTAATATCTGCTATTCTAAGCCCTGGGTGTTAAGGGAGGCAGGAGGAGGGAGTCCGGCCAAAAGGAAGTAGTCTGGGAGTTCTTCCATGCCTGTTCCTCCTCTTATCCTGGGTGGACCGGGTGCCTGCCCTGCCTTGGGGAACAGCAAGAAGGTGGGGGTAGGGAGAGTGTGTCTTTCACTTACTGGGGCCTCCCTGTTTGATTCTACCAAGATCTCAAAAACTTCCATCTTCCTGCTCAGGAACCTCCTTTCTCCTTTTCTCTAGTCCCCCAATAGCTATGTTCACCCCACAGCAGTGACACTGCAGATAGAAGGTGGGAGCCCAAGGATGGGTCGGGGAGATCCTGAAGGACAGGAGGGAGGCAGATGGGTTTCAGTTTGAGCTGTGCTTATAACTTCTTGGGCTAGGGTCTGTCCTGTCCCTACCAGCCCCAGCGTCTTTCTAATGAAACATTTAAAATGTGATTTCTGTCCACCCTAATCTATAGTGTGGGGTGGACTCCCTCTTTACTGGCCCCAACTCTGCATGCCACAGAGGACTTTCAACCACTCCACAACCATCCCAAGCCCCATTTAAACCCCTTTTCCTCATCTTAGCCCAAGAAGAAGCTGAATGCACCTTCTGGTCCAGCCACACCCAAGATCGTGCCTTTTGACCTCCTGCCTGAGACTGAGCCTTTTGACCTGAAGCCTGAGACAGTGCCTGAGCACCCACCCTTTGATCAGATGCCCAGGCCGCTGCCCTATTACCCAGAGCCTGGGCCCCGACCCACCCCAGAAGAGCCAAGAGCTTGTGGGGGCATCTAGAATCTCCTGGGACCCTGGGGCCAGTAGGCACAGGCTGTCACTCCAGGCTACCTACCGTCAGCTTATTGCTTGCTGGGAGTCAGTGCCTGGATGGTCACTCCCTTTCAAGTCACTGCCTGCTGTCGGCTGATGATGGGTATTGGAAAAACATTTGTGTGTTATCTCTGAGTTCAGGCAAATGTGGCGTGTGCCTGGGGGTGGGAGGTGAAGGGAAGGGTCTTCTCCTTGGGTGGCGGTGGTTTTTTTTCTCCCAGTGCTGGGAATGGAACTCAGGACCTCATGCATGTTAGGCAGATGCACTCTCCCAGCCCTTGGCTTCTGTTTTTATAGTACAGTTCCCAGCACCAGTCTTGAGCTGCACCCAAAAGCCGCCTTGCATGAAGCTGCATGAAGTGGGGACGTGGCTTCTGACACTCTCTTCCGGCTGATACTCTTCCCTCCCTACCACACCTCCTCAGGGATAGGCCCATTCAGCTCAAAGCCTCTCTGGAGGAGGCCCTCATGAGCCCCAGGCCTGGAGGATGTGCTATGCCTTCTCTCTGTAGATGAGGAAAACATTTACACTGATTTTTTTCTTTCTTTTTTTTTTTTTCTTATAAAATGTTTTGCAAAGAGATTCTTTATGTTTGGCAGATCCTGCCTTGGGCGGGGCACCCAAAAGCTGCCAGCTCTGAGAGGCCCAAGGGGAGATATTTTAGCTGTCTCCAGTATAGGAGACTTCCCAACTCCTTTCTTCTTTTTATTTCTCGTTATTCTTCTTTCCCCATGTATAATCATCCCCTCAAGGAATGCTTTTAGATATGGTTCCTCCCTCATAAAAATTTAATACTATTGCTATAGTATGGCTCTTCAGAGCACCACAGTGCATGTTAACATATGAGTTCCTGCTACCTCCAAGAATCAGTTTTTACTGGCTTGGGGACAGTGTCACCCCCAACAAGAAAGCATATTATAGGAGAAGGAAGGTCCCTTCTGTGACCTCTCATCTCCTTGTCCAGGTAACTGAGAGTGGAGGACTTGGGTTTTTAGGACTCCCCACTCCTTTCTCCTGCATCCTGCCCCCTCTTCTAGCATGTTCTCTAAGTGGATCCTGAATCTCCAAATTGGCTCCAGTGTCATCCTCAGTACTAGTCACAGACAAAACTGGTTAGCATTAAGTCAAGAGAGGCTCCTGCACAGAGCTAGGTAGTGCTGGTCTCTTCTCCCTAATAAATGTGGTGTCAAAAGCATAGTAGGTGCTCAATTAGATTATAATCTTATAATTATGTAAGCCAGAAGATCTTACTTTCTGCAGCAGGGGTAGGAAGTGACCTGGAAGAGGTGGGGACCTCTCTATATCTATGCTGGACTGGTGCCTTCTTGGCTCAGAGAGCTGTGTGTTGCTTGGCAGGGAACTGGGGAAGCTGTGCATATTTTTGTGCATACCTGGTCATTAAAGGTAACTCTGGAAACCAAGCCTGTTAGGAGTGGTGGTTTTGTTTAATTAAAAATAAAAAATGGGAACACAGAATAATCAATCTTTGCACCCTCAAGGCCCTCCACCAACCTAACTAATCCCTCTGCCAGGGAAGGAGGGCTAGGACAAAGGTGCTGGCCTGTGTGCCCAGGGTTGGGGGAAGTGCTTTTGAATTGTGTTGGTAGATGTTGTAGCAACAGGCAGATTGGGTGGGCCCAAGACAGCACTCCAAGGCCATGAGTCACAGGGGAAGCCTGAAAGAGGATGGAAAAGAGAAATCCATTAATGGAGGGGAAAAGCTAATGGTGGCGTGCTTTATCCCAAGCCAACCTACGGAACATTGTCCAGGGATTTGGGCCAAGTCAATTCTTCCCCTAGCCTCTGACCTTTCACCAAAAATGCAGCTCCTTTGGTGGAAGCCATAACTCCAGGGCAAGTCCACCATGAAGGGAGTATATACCCGCTATAGCCCCCTGGTGTCTTTTTAGTCTGGGGTCTAGATTTTCTACACAACCCAGGCAAAAACGTCCCCTCCCTGGGTCTGTTCCCTGATATTGTAGTTTGAGACCTTGCACTGGGCACTAGGGAATTGGGGCAGGCCAAGCTCCACTGGCAAGGACCTTTATCTAGAAAGCCAGAGGCCTGGAAAACTAATCATCTCATCCTATATGGGTTGGGGTGGAACAGGAGGAGAATTGGGGATGCTGGGGGATGGGGAGACGGGGAGAGATGACAATGTGGAGTTGTTTTCCAGCAGTTTCCTGACTATTCCTTAGCCCATCCATATTATCTGAGCTTAATAAAAAGAGGGTCTTTTTTTCTACTCTTTGGTGGGACATGAGTTGGTTGTTCAGCCTGGAAAACTCTGAAGCAGAGATAAGAGGAGGATTAGACACACACACACACACACACACACACACACACATACACACGGCTGCAGGTGAATACTGGGTGGGGATGGATGAAGAGATGGCAGAGAGTTTAATCCTTGGGAGTCCTAAAATGATGTGTAAATCCTATGACAGTACTCCTGATGTAAGTCTCCAGGAGCAGGGAGGACGACTGCAGAAGACTCAAGAGCTACCACTGAAATCAGAGAGAAGGCTGGAAGAGTGTGGGTTCCTCTGACACTGGAACAAGAAAAGCATTCCTTCAGTGTCTCCGTGAATAAGAGGCAGAGGGACTGACCATGCCCTGGGAGGCCAATGACAGTACTACTCCACCCCACCTATGGCAGGTGGAGACTACAAATCCCAGCATGCCTTGTGCTCAGGGTACCTTGCCTGCTGGGAGGTGTAGTAGGGTAATGAATAGCAAGACGTGGCTTGGTGCCCAGTGGAACTGCTGCCCAGTTGGAGAAGGGGTGGAGCCAATGTTCCCTCTTTGTCCCTGCTCATGTTATTGACAGGGAGGGAAGGAAATTGGGAGGAGGTGTTCCTAGTGTTCAGTGTAAACCAGGAAACAGGGGGGATGTGAATGGGAGAGAAGAGGAAAGGGATTGGGGGCGGGGAAGAAATTTATATAGCAGGTGGTGAATGATTCCCTGCAGTCTATGAAGTAGTTCGTGTGTCTTTCTACGAGAAGAATCAGCTTATATTGCTTCAGTTCTGGATCAGACCCTTTTCCCTTCTGGGTTCAGTCACTTCTGTCTGGTGGTGGTGTGTGTCTGGGGATGATGAAATCTTTTATTATTTTTTTTTTATTTTTGTATGTGTATGAGTGTACTGTCTGCATGTAGGTTTGTGCACCCGTGACGTGCAATGCCGCGGAGGTCAGAAGATGGTCTCGGATTCCCCTGGAACTGGAGTTCTCCTGGAACCGGAGTTACAGATGGTTCTTAGCCGCCATGTGGGTGCTGGGGATCGAACTCGGGTCCTCTGCAAGAGCAGTCGGTGCTCTTAACCGCTAGGCTATCTTTCCAGCCCCGGATGATGAAATCTTTATCTCGAGTCAGATTATTGGAAAATCTCCCTAGAATCAAGAACGGAGCCCGTGCTAGGGCCTCTGAGAGGAGGGGAGGAAAGCAAGGCTGTGAATTCCTGGATCACAGGCAATCGACTACCCTAGTCCTGGCCCTTCGAGCTGAGGCCTGGGAATCAAAGCAAAGATAGAAAAGCAGCTCGCCCCTCAATTCCAGGGCAAGGCAGTCAGAATCAGAAGAAATGCCCCAACTAGGGAGAAAACGTATCTTCGGCTCTCAGCAAGTTTCTTTCCTCAATTAACTTATGCGTAGGTTGGAGGCATACCCACTGGTGAGCGGAACAGCACGAGGACGAGGAAGGGCGTGTAGGCAGATAGCCCTTTGCCCAGGAACACACTTCCTTTACTTTACTTCTAAACTATCCTATTTGGAGACCATCTGAGATTGGCTTTGAGCTCAGTCTCTAACCCCCATCCAATCAGTAAACACTCTCCTAAACACGCTTCTGGTTTTTGTCCAGTTTGGGGCAGTGTGTAACCTTGAGCACCAGAGGGCGCGCTGCCACTTACAATATTAAGCAATCACAAAGAACAGCCATTGAGGGGCGGGGTGGGGGTCAGCCCCGGTGCAGAGCGAATTCTGACCCGAAGCTTTGCTCTCTCGGTGCTGACCGTATAGCAACTATTCAACGCATATCGCATCGCACCCAATTCTGTACCAGGCACCAGGGGTACAGAGCGAATAAATCAGGTGGATTTCCCCGTTCCACATAGTTCCGCATCCTTTCCCCCGGATAGTCACCCCTCCACCTCTGATTTACCCCGGGTCCTACCCAGTCCTCGCTCTGCCCTCTCCCTCAGCATCCTCTTATCTAGACTCTGGTCTCTTCCTAGGATGAAGTCAAGCTGCCGGCCAAGTTGAGCGTCAGCAAGTCTCTGAAAGAGTCGGAGGCGCTGCCGGAGAAGGAAGCGGACGAGCTCGGGGAGGGCGAGCGTCCGGAGGAGGACGCGGCGCTCGAGCTGTCGTCGGATGAGGCGGTGGAGGTGGAGGAAGTGATAGAGGAGTCCCGCGCCGAGCGCATCAAGCGCAGCGGCCTGCGGCGCGTGGATGACTTCAAGAAGGCCTTTTCCAAGGAGAAGATGGAGAAGACCAAGGTGCGCACCCGCGAGAACCTGGAGAAGACCCGCCTCAAGACCAAGGAGAACCTGGAGAAGACGCGGCACACGCTGGAGAAGCGCATGAACAAGCTGGGCACGCGCCTGGTCCCCGTGGAGCGCCGCGAGAAGCTGAAGACCTCCCGCGACAAGTTACGCAAGTCCTTCACGCCCGACCACGTGGTGTACGCACGCTCCAAGACGGCGGTGTACAAGGTGCCACCCTTCACCTTCCACGTCAAGAAGATCCGCGAGGGCGAGGTGGAGGTGCTGAAGGCCACCGAGATGGTGGAGGTGGGCCCCGACGACGAGGAGGTTGGCGCGGAGCGTGGCGAGGCCACCGATCTGCTGCGTGGCAGCAGCCCCGACGTGCACACGCTGCTGGAGATCACCGAAGAGTCGGACGCGGTGCTGGTGGACAAGAGCGACAGCGACTGAGCACGGCGCCTTTCCCTGCCATTCCCTGCCATTCCTTGCCTTCCCCTAACCCCTGGCCACTTTCTTTCCCTTTTCGAACTTGCTCTTTCGCATTCTCCTCAGCCCCAGCCTGGCTGAGCTTTTTCTAAGTTGAAGACACCTCCTCTGGAGGTGCACCCCTGTAAGTCACAGCTGTTAGACCTCGGGGAGGTGGCCCCCCAGCATGGACAGCCTCGATTTGGACATAGGTCTGGGTAGGGAGGAGAAGAATGATCCATGACCGGGTGGCTCAAGTCTGGGATCCTTTTCCTTGAATCTCCAGTTGAGCCCCATGGGGGGGGGCACCTGCCCCTCATCACCCGTTCACACCCAGCTGGCCCTGCCCCCACCCCTTCACACCCAGATGCGTCATTCCTGCTTACAGAGCTCTTCTCCCACCTCATCCTCACCTCTGGAGGCTCCAAAGCCAAAATTCCTACAAGAGGAAAGAGTGAATCCTAGAGTGGACCCTCATGGAGGCCTGTTGGTGCAGGCTTGCAATCCCAGCTACGCAGAGCGCTGAAGTCTTAGAAGGAGGATTGCACATTGAAGCCTGAGTAACTTAGTGAGACCCTGTCTCAGAATAAGAAGAGGGTATCAGTGTATCAGTGGTAGAGCCCTAGGTTCAGTCTCTACAGTAACAAATACACACACACACACACACACACACACACACACACACACAGAATGTGTGTGGGGAGAACTTTGTCCACATGGGAGGTTTCCTACTGGTAGATTTGAGGGACTTTGGGGGAACTTAAGGCAGTAAGAGGGCAGATGGAGCCTTGACTCCAGCACAGACTCTATTTGTAAAGGCTCCCACCAAAGAAGCTGGGGAAGGATGGGAGGTGGGAAGACATATGTGTCGGGGAAAGTACACAAGTACACTTACACATCTATGGATCTACACCTAGGAGAACAGAGTATGGCTTTGGGAAGGAGAAAGGGAAAATAGGAGAAAGTGGAAATGGATAGAGAGGAATGCCCTCATTAGCAACATTAGGAAACGCAGAACAAGAACTACATCTTACTAGGGTCTCAGGACAGCAGGACCATTTTCAGGAGCAGGAGGGAGGAGAGGAAGCCTCCCTGGATGCCCTTAAATGGGGGCCCGGAGCTGCCATCAATGAGGGTTCCAGCAGGGGGCAGCAGCAGGCTGTGAACAGCTAACTGGGCGTTAGCCGGGAGATGGGCTGCAAAGAGAAGGTGCCGAGGCCTGGCGGGGGAGCCGACTGCCCGGTAGGAGGTGGGGAAGCAGGGCAGACCAACTTGCCAGCCCCAGCTCCCTTCCAGCAGCTTCTAGCGCAGAGCTCCTTAGTATAAAGCTGCAGAACTTGCCGGGTGTGGTTGCGCACTCCTTTAATCCTAGCACTTGGGAGGCAGAGGCAGGTGGATCTTTGTGAGTTCAAGGCCAGCCTGGTCTACAGAGTGAATTCCAGGATAGCTGGGGCTACAGGGAGACCCTGTCTTGAAAAGACCAAAAAAA
>VZQC01013847.1:70244-81842 GCA_009823505.1 Rhizomys pruinosus
TCCTGTCTCGAAAAGGCAAAAAAAATACAAATAAAATTAAATAAATAAAATAAAAAAAAAAATAAAAAGAATCAAAACAAGGAAGGGCTGGAGAGATGGCTCAGAGGTTAAGAGTACTGACTGCTCTTGCAGAGGACCCAGGTTTGATTCTCAACACCCACATGGCAGCTAAGTCTTTAAGTCTTTAAGCTGGGCCATAGGAATGGTGGCGCATGCCTTTAATCCTAGCACCCAGGAGGTAGAGGCAGGCAGATCTCTGTGAGTTCAAGCCCAGCCTGGTCTACAGAGTGAGTTCCAGGTCAGCTGGGGCTATAGGGAGACCCTGTCTCAAAAAGACAAAAAAAACAAAACAAAACAAAAAAGAAGCAACTAGGCGGCATGGTGGCGCACTGCCTTTAATCCCAGCACTCCAGAGGCAGAGGCAGGCAGATCTCTGGAGATTCAAAGGCTACCTGGTCTAAATTAGCAAGCTCCAGGACAGCTGGCTAAAGGGAGATTCTGTCCTCAAAATACCAAAAAAAGAGAAAAAAAAGAATAAAAATAAGACAACAGTAACAATAATAACAAAAAGTAAAAGCTGGGCAGGGTCTAAGGAGAATGAAATATCAGAAATATTGTCCCTGTTTTCACAGAACTGAGGATGTAGTGGGGACCAGGACATACGCTATTGCTGTGTGGACTTAGGACAAGCAGGTGGTTTAAGACTCAGGCCTTCAGAGGCCAAGAAATCTAGGGGTGGATCCTGGATATGCTACTTCCTGGTCAGAATTTGGATCCTTCAGTTTCGTTTTCTTTTTTTCACCTTTTCTTTTTCTTTTCTTTTCTTTTCTTTCTTTTTTTTTTTTGTCTTTTTTTGAGACAGGGTCTCCCTGTAGCCCCAGCTGTCCTGGAACTCACTCTGTAGACCAGGCTGGCCTTGAACTCACAGAGATCCACCTGCCTCTGCCTCCCAAGTGCTAGGATTAAAGGCATGCGCCACTACGCCCGGCCCTTTTTTTGTGTTTTTGAGACAAGGTCTCCCTTTAGTTCCAGCTGGCCTGGAGCTTGCTCTGTAGACCAGGCTGGCCTTGAACTCACAGAGATCCACCTGCCTCTGCCTCCTGGATACTAGGATTAAAGGCATGCACCACCACGCCTGGCTGGGCCTCAGTTTTCTTAACTGTTGGAAGGAAGGAAAGAAAAGAGAAGATGAGAGATGAATGTCAGGTCTAGTAGCACATACCTATAATCCCAGCACCTGGGAAGCTGAGGCAGGAGCATCTCAAGTTCTGGGCCAGTTTGGGCTACACAGGGAGACCCTGTCTGAAAACAAAAATGAAACAACAAAAATGTATTAAGATAATGTAAGCGAAATGTTTAGCATTGTGCTGGCCCATAGTAAGAACTCTGTATATTTATGTTCTTTTTAGGGGTCCAAGAAAAGAGATTCATTCTCCTCAGGGGTGAGAGGTTACAGAGGGGTTTATTCTAGGGAACTCCTGAGCACCTGTGGGATGAGTAGGTAGTCTGGCAGAGTAGTAAACAGTTGCATTCAAGTGAGCAGAGCTTAAAACAGCATAGTGTGTTCAGGAGCTATAAGTGGAAGGTCTTAATTTAGGAGAACTAGACTGAGAGGAAGGGAGGCCTCAGAGCCACACCTCTTATCCCATAATTCAGTTGAAATGCCATTCACATAAGTTGTATCCTTTTTATAAAAGGAATATATGTTATAATAAGAATATTAAACTTGTTTTCCTGTTAATAGTGTGTATTTCTCCAGACATTTTTTTAAATTTATCAATTTGTTTTGGATCTACTCACTGAAAATTCTCTTAACAGCTTAACAAAATAATAAGAAAGGCAAGTCCACCCCCAGAAGAAGATGATGTTTAGACTCTCTCGATTTCCCTCCTGCTAGTCCCATTTATGATATTGAATGACTTTACAAACCAGTGGACATTTACCTGACCTTTGACTTTTTAATTGCTTCAGTCAAGAAACATATTTTGAACTCTCCTAAGGTAACCATGTTTGCAGTGTCAAATCACTTGGGTAACCTGTTTGGGGGTTTCCTGGTGCACAATTGCAATTGCAATAGGATTTAAAGAAGTGCTGTGAACTCATCTGTGGTGGTGCACATCTTTAGTTCCAGCACTCAGGAGGCAGAGGCAGGCGGATCTCTGTGAGTTCAAGGCCACCCTGGTCTACACTGTGAGTTTCAAGACAGCTGGTGCTATAGGGAGATCCTGACTCAAAAAAGAATACCCTCTACCCCCCACCCCTGAAAAAAAAAAAGGGAGAAGTGCTGTGAAACCAGACTCTTTGGGCTTTATTTCAGATTTAACCTCTTAGATCTTGGACTGGTTACTTGTCTGGGTTTCAATTAGCTTATCCACAAATTGCCTACTAGGTCCACTTACACAGTACTTGTGAAGACTAAGCAAGATGCGTTAAACCAAAAAAGTACTTTTTCTGCCCAGTGCCTGGCACATAGCTACCGTATAAATACTATTAATTACTATTAGTAAAAACTGACATCCCTCTCTAGCTACAAAGTTGGCCAAGTTATGATTCATGGGGCCATTAATGACCCAAAGGAAAGAAATAGTAATTGGGAGATTCTGACCTACTGGGAAAAAATGAAATGAATATTGACTGGGGATTTACACCATGATAGAGACGACGGAGCCTTTCGTGTAAAAGACATAGCGAACTGTAAATTCCTGTTTACACGAAGGTCTTTATGGTAAGCCTCTTTGCATCTTCCAAAATCTGCTATTACAGGACATTTATTTTGACTAATATTCAACATAGTAACAGTTGACTGCCATTCAGTCATAGTCCCTTGGAATTTTTCATCTATAAAAAAGTATAGCTTTGGGGCTACAGGGAGACCCTGTTTCAAAAAAGACCAAAAAAAAAAATATATATAGTCTTTTTTTTTTTTTTTTTTTTTTTTTTTTAATCCCAGCACTCCTGGAGGCAGATGGCAGGTGGATCTCTGGTTAGGCCAAGCCTGGTCTACATAGTGAGTTCGAGGTCAGCTGGGAGACCCCTGGTCTCAAAAGGACCAAATAAATAAATAAAATAAAAAAAATTGCAAAGTATAGTACAGGCAGGGAACGTAGTTCAGTTGTTAGAGTGCTTTCTAGCATGTATGAAGCCCTGGGTTTGATCTTGCATAAAGCCGGCGTGCTATGCTAGCACACATGGGTAAATCCCAGCATTTGGGAGATAAGAGGCAGGAAGATCAGAAGTCTGAAGCCATCCTACGCTGTAATGTGAACCTGTCTTTTTTTTTTTTTTTTTTTTTTTGTCTTTTTGAGACAGGGTCCCCCTGTAGCTCCAGCTACCCCAGAATTCAGGACCAGGCTGGCCTTGAACTCACAAAGATCCTCTGCCTCTGCTTCTGCCTTCTGTGCTGGGATTAAAGGTGTGTACCACCACGCCTGGCTATGAAACTGTCTTAAAAAAAAATTGGAGAGGGTGGGCAGGGAGATGGATCCAAGTGAGGAAAGCTGCTTCCTGCCAAGTCTGGAAGGCAAGAAACGACTTCTGCAAAGTGTCCTCTGACCAACCCTCCAAAAAACTTAATAAAAAATATTTTGAAAAAAGTATAGTCTGTGTGTTATAACCTCAGCTATTCTGGAGGCTGAGGCAGGAAGACTGAATTTGAGACCAGCCTTAAACTTAGATTTTTGTCTCATTTTTGTAAAATGGGTCAAGAATATAGCTCAATGCTGGATTCAATCTCCAATACCATACAAACACATTTATTTATTTATTTTTACAAACAAATTTAAATATTGTAGATACTGTTGAAAGTTGAAGGGTAGAGGAGTGATTAGAGCTGATTTTTTCTTAGGAAGAAGCTAATAGAAGGAATCTTATTTTTAATTAGTCAAGGAAAATATGTCAGATTTACACACACACATTTTTGTTTGTTTTGTTTTTAACTAGGGTCTCAGGGTTCTGCCTCAATCTCCTGAGTAGCTGGGATTACATACAGGCACACGCCACCTCTCCCAGTTGGCACTGTATTTAGTTTTTTTGGGGGGTGGGGAGGCAGCCAAGTGGCCTAGATGAGCTTTATGAAGCTGGAAATTGGTTTGCTGTGACCCACGCAGCTGATAGATGTTCCTTCACATCTGATTATGTGTGTGCATGAGTGTGTATGAGGGTGTGTCTGGATGTGCAGATGTACATGTATGTGAGTTCACTGGAAGTGTAAAACTTCATTTTTGTGTTCCGGTAACTGGTTCCAGTAACTGGTAACTTCCGGAAGCTAGCCGGTATTCAAAACAGATAAGAACAACCTGGCTTCCTTGTGAACCAGATTCATTTGCCTCCAACCCTTTCATTTGGATTGGAGATGAAGGGAAGAAAAGGCAGTCCAGCCATTCCTTGGCAGTTTGTGGGGCAGGAGGAAGCCTGCAGAGCTTGAAAGAGAAAGTAAAACTGCTGGTAGCTAGTGGTGCCCCTGTAGTGCAGGAGGAGTTATTAGGGGGTGTTTGGGTAGTTTTTGTAGAAGCCATTTCTGAAAAACTCATTTGGCTTAGTGAAGGTGAAGCCAATGCAGGAAAACCCTGGGCTGTTTGTCCGCCACCAGCTTTCCCGCCGGGGTGATTTTGATTTCTTTGCAGTGTTGGACTCCTCTCCTTGTCAGGAGTAGCCGAGCATTTTAAGGCTGAACCTGCTGATTTCAGCAAGCTGTTTTTTCTGGCAGACTCCTAATGCATTACACTTTTCCTTTGGGGAGGGGGAATCCTAAAAAAACTCAAAAGCCAAATTTGAGCTATGTAATTACCTTTCCTGTAAACCAAACAAAGCAAGTTATCATTAAAATAGTCAGCCTTTGAAATTTTTTTTCAGCTTGTGGTTTAGACACATTAAATATTTAATCTTGGACCAGCTGGACGTGGCGGTGCACTCCTTTAATCCTAGCACTCGGGAGGCAGAGGCAGGTGGATCTTTGTGAGTTGAGTTCAAGGCCAGCCTGGTCTACAGAGTGAATTCCAGGACAGCTGGGGCTACAGGGAGACCCTGTCTCGAAAAGACCAAAAAAAAAAAAAAAAAGTTAATCTTGGACTGACTTTTTTTTATCAGTATGTTTTGGGAAACCAAATTTCTTGAAACATTCGTCAAAAAAGGAGAAGGTGGACTGAAATATTCTGCATAATATTGTTTTGTTGTTTTGGTCTGGTTTGAGACAGGCTTTCACTATGGCTCCAGATTCTTTTTTTTTTTTTTATTTTAATTTATTTCTGTATGTATTGAATGTACTGTCTGCATGTAGGTTTGTGCACCCGTGTCGTGCAATTGCCACGGAGGTCAAGAAGAGGGTGTCGGATTCCCCCCTGGAACTGGAGTTACCTCCTGGAATTGGATATTCAGACAGTTCTCGTGGCGCCATGTGGGTGCTGGGATTCGAACCTGGGTCCTCTGTAAGAGTGGCTTCGCGCTTTTAACTGCTAGGCCATCTCTCCAGCCCCACATTTTTTTTTTTTTTAATTTTATTTATTTCTGTATGTGTATCAATGTACTGTCTGCATGCAGGTTTGTGCACCCGTGTTGTGCAATGCCGTGGAGGTGAGAAGAGGGTGTCAGATTCCCCTGGAACTGGAGTTCTTGAATTGGAGTTTCAGACGGTTCTTGGCCGCCATGTGGGTGCTGGGGATCGAACCCTGGTCCTCTGTAAGAGTGGTCGGCGCTCTTAACCGCTAGGCCATCTTTCCAGCCCCAGCCCCAGATTCTTAAGTATTGAGATTATATCAGTACTTATAATTCCATATGAAATTGGGGCAGGTTCTATAGGATGCTGTAAGTGGGGAATACTCTGCCCGGGGGAAGCTTTCGAATCTTTTTCACTGTATTGAAGATTCTTGGGATCCTGATTCCTTTCTTAGACAAACTGTGGCTCAGAGTATCCACAGTAGGGAGGTTGCACATAGGCAGGGTCAGAGGGGAAATGGAAGCTCTGTACTCTTTCCTCAGTTTTGCTGTGAACTTAAGCTGCTCTAAAAGCCCATACTTGTAATCCTTGTACTGAGGCTAACACTGGAGGATCTTGGTGAGTTCAAGGCCACCCTGGGTTATATAACAAGTACCAAGCAGAGCTACAGAAAGAGAGCCTGTCTCAAAACCCCCAAAATAAATGAAGAAATAAAATGAAAGTTATCTATATATTACCTTTCAAAAAGCTGTTCAAAAAAGTAAAGTATTAGTTAAAAAATGATTGCTGGGGCTGGAAAGATGGCTCAGGGGTTAAGAATGCTTGCTGTTCTTCCAGAAGACCTGGGTTCAGTTCTCATCACCCACATCGGACAGCTCACAACCACCTGTAACTCTAGGTCCAGGGGATGTGGCACCTTCTTCTAGCCTCTGCAGGCGCTACACACTCATGTGTTACATACCACCATATATACATGCAGGCACTAACACATGTAAAATAAAAATCTTTTTTTTTTTTTGGTCTTTTTGAGACAGGGTCTCCCTGTAACCCCAGCTGTCCTAGAACTCACTATATAGACCAGCCCTGGCTTGTTTTTTTTTAAAAACCTTATTGGTATTTATATTATAGTTAATTTAGAAAAACATTCTGGTTTCACTTATTAAGAATCCATGATAAGATCCTGGCCTGGTGGCACATGCCTTTAATCCCAGCACTCAGGGGGCAGAGGCAGGTGGATCTTTGTGAGTTCAAGACCGGCCTGGTCTACAGAGCAAGTTCCAGGACTAAAGGGATACCCTGTTTCAAAAGCACCAAAAAAAAAGAATCCATGATGAGACAGTGAACCATGGGAATTTTATTATCTTTTAAAATTTATTTATGGGCTGGAGAGATGGCCTAGCGATTAAGAGTGCTGACTGCTCTTGCAGAGGACCTGGGTTCTATCCCCAGCACCCACATGGCGGCTGAGAACTGTCTTTAACTCCAGTTCCAGGGGAATCTGACACCCTCTTCTGACCTCCAAGGCATTGTACAACACAGGTGCACAGACCTGCATGCAGACAATATATTCATACACATAATAAAATAAAAATAAATAAATAAGTAAAATTTATTGTTGTGCATGTCATAGGCCATGTGTGGAGGTCAGGGGACAACTTTGTTGAGTCAGTTTTGTCCTTCCACCTTACGTGGGTTCCACAGATGGCACTCACCTATACCTGGCGTGCCATCTCTTACCTGCTGAGAGAGCCTCCCCCCAAAAACTCTTGAGCATTGAAGATGTGTCTTTTGGTATTCTATTATGAAATTGGAAGTACTTTTGCATATTGATTTTTACCTTTTTAAAAAAATTTTTTATTGATTTTCGTATGTGTATGAATGTACTGTCTACATGTAGGTTTGTGCACCCATGTCGTGCAATGCCGCGGAGGTCAGAAGAGGGTCTCAGATTCCCCTGGAACTGGAGTTCTCCTGGAATTGGAGTTACAGACAGTTCTTAGCCGCCATGTGGGTGCTGGGGATTGAACCCGGGTCCTCTGCAAGACCAGTAGGCGCTCTTAACCGCTAGGCTATCTCTGTAGGCTATCTCTCCAGCCCCGTACTTTTGCATATTGAAAAATGGTTGTTTTCTCTTGACAAGGAAAAGCACTTAATTGAGTTGTGATCTCAAGCTAGCTGCTGTTTCCAGGAACGTGTTGTTTCTAAGAGGTTTGTTTGTTTGTTTGTTTGTTTGTTTGTTTATTTGAGACTTGTGTGTCTTAGAAACAATGTTTTCTAAATGACTAATGCATACTATTACAAAATCACACATGGGAAACATTCTCAGCAAAGTATAAGATATAGTGGATCTTCGCATAATTAAGAACGATCTCAAATTCCAACCATAGCTAACCTTTAAAGAAGTATCACCTGTCAGCTTTTGGAGTACTATTAAAGAAGAATGTCCAAAATTATCTTAAAAAGTCTATAAAGAGGGCTGGAGAGATGGCCTAGTGGTTAAGAGCACCAACTGCTCTTGCAGAGGGCCCAGGTTCAATCCCCAGCACCCACATGGAGGCTGAGAACCGTTTTTAACTCCAGTTCCAGGGTAATCCAACACTCTCTTCTGACCTCCACAGCATTGTACAACACAGGTGTACAAACCTACATGCAGACAGTACATTCATACACATAAAAAAAATAAAATAAAATAAAAGTCTATAAAGAGCCGAGCATGGTGGTGCATGCCTTTAATCCTAGTACTTGGGAGGCAGAGGCAGATGGATCTCTGTGAGTTCAAGGCCAGCCTGGTCTACAGAGTGAGTTCTAGGACAGCCAGAGCTACAGGGAGACCCTGTCTCAAAAAGACAAAAAAAAAAGTCTGTAAATATTATTCTCAATTTTACTTGGTATATCTGTGTGAAACTAAATTTCACTCAAGTGTTTCAACTAAAACAACAGACTGGATGCAAATAGTTCTGAGACTGCAGAAGTCTCCCTCCATCCCTCAACTCTTCCCCGGGTCTCAGGTCCCTTCGGCTGGCTGGGAGCTCCTGGTTCTTCTGCTGCCTCCACCTCTTGAGTGCTGGGATGACAGGAGTGAGTCACTGTTCCTACTTTACCAGTTTTCTTTTTTTTTTTTTTTTTTTGATACAGGGTTTCCCTGTAGCTCTGGCTGTCCTGGAACTCACTCTGTAGATGAGGCTGGCCTTGAACTCACAGAGATCCGCCTCCCTCTGCGGTATTAAAGGCGTGTGCCATCTCGCCTGGCTTACCAGTTTTCTATTGAACCAGAAATTAAATGATCCAAATTTTCTCTTTAAAAAATGTTTACTTACACCAGGTGTGGTGGTGCACGCCTTTAATCTTAGCACTTGGGAAGCAGAGGCAGGCAGATCTCTGTGAGTTCAAGGTTAGCTTGGTCTCCATAGTGAGCTCCAGGCCAGCTGGGACTAAAGGGAAGCCCTGCTCAAAAAGATCAAGAAAAAAAAATTTGTGGGCTGGAGAGATGGCCTAGTGGTTAAAAGCACCGACTGCTCTTGCACAGGATCTGGGTTCAATCCCTAGCACCCACATGGCAGCTGAGAACCATCTTTAACTCCAGTTCCAGGGGAATCCAACACCCTCTTCTGACCTCCTCGGCATTGCAAGGTATGGGTGCACAAACCTACATGCAGATAGTACATTCATACACATAAAAAATAAAAATTAAAAAAAATTGTTTACTTATTATTTTGTACATGATGTGCATGTATAGGCATGTGTGCAGAGGTCAGAGAGCAACCCTAGAGTTGGTTCTCTCCTTCCACTTTGACATGGGTTCTGGGGATCGAACTTGAGTGGCCAGGCTTGTACAGCAAGCACCTTTATCTAATGAACCATTTTGCCAGACAAGGTGTTACTGTTATTTATGTCAACATGCAGTAGGTTCATTTTAAAATGAATTTTTTGTTTTGTTTTGTTTTGTTTTGTTTGAGACAGTGCCTCCCTATGTAACCCAGACAAGCCTTGAACTTAATGAGCTTTCTGAATGCTGGGATTACAGGCCTGTGCCACCATGCCCAGCTAATACATATAATTTCTATTAATGGATAATATCTAGTAGGTATATCGAGTCAAGGTTTCAATAATATATCACTAGTTACCCTTGAACTTACTACATTGCTTATGCTGGCTTCAAACTTGTGGCAATCCTCCTGCCTCCACCTCCTGAGTATTGGATGGTAACAGTGTGCTACCATGTCAAATTATTGGATATGTCTAATAAATAGGACTTTTTTTTGTTTTTTTGTTTTTTCGAGACAGGGTCTCCCTGTAGCCCCAGCTGTCCTGGAACTCACAAAGATCCACTTGCCTCTGCCTTCCAAGTGCTATGATTAAGGCGTGCACCACCACGCCCAGCAAATATGACCTCTTAAATGAACACTCCCAGCAAATATGACCTCTTAAATGAAACTTTGGTCTGGTCCTCAAATTTTGAGGTCATAAAACGACTCCTTTGAACAATGCTTTTTTGAGAGCTGTTACTCTAAAGGTTTTAGTGTAAGAATGCCTGGGGTATCTAAGAGGGGAGAGGTTCTGTCTCTAAGTTGATCTAGGATCATTTTAAGAGGCATGCCTGGTATTCTGGGGCAGATTGGCCATTAGTCTGAGAAACACTGTTTTACAAGAGCCATAAAAATCTTCAGATTAATGAAGTCATTCATGTCCATAAAATTTAGAAATTCTTATTGTTTGGGAGATAAAATGTTTAGAGATTTCTTTTTATTGTGTTGATTCTTCCTGGCATTTATGTATCTGAAAATGAGTCATAGATTTATGACAGACAGAAGAATCATGATTAATGTTCAGTTTGGCTTCATGGACAACATATCCACAAACATTTCCAGATGGTTTATGACTTACTTTGTAGGTTAATTTCTAGAGATAATTCTTACAAAGAATAGCTTTTGAATTAATTAATTTGAGACAGGGTCTCCCTGTTACCCCAGCTAGCCTGGAATTTTTTTTTTTTTGTTTTTTGTCTTTTCGAGACAGGGTCTCCCTGTAGCCCCAGCTGTCCTGGAACTCACTCTGTAGACCAGGCTGGCCTTGAACTCACAAAGATCCGCATGCCTCTGCCTCCCAAGTGCTAGGATTAAAGGCGCGCGCCACGCCCGGCTAGCCTGGAATTTATAGACAAGGCTGTCCTCAGTCTCACAGAGATTCACCACCTGCCTCTGTCTTCCAGTGCTGGGATTAAAGACCTGGCTGCATTTATTTATTTATTTATTTATTTATTTATTTATTTATTTATTTATTTATTTATTTATTTTTGGTCTTTTTGAGACAGGGTCTCCCCATAGCTCCATTTGGCCTGGAACTCTGTAGACCAGGCTGGTCTTGAACTCACAGAGATCTGCCTGGCTCTGCCTTCCAAGTGCTGGGATTAAAGGCATGTACCGCCGTGCCCCGCTAGGAAGACTCTTTTTTTGTTGATGTTGTGATTGTGTAACAAGTTCAAAAAGAAATTTACTTGTCTGAGATCTTATCTGTGTGTAGTCCCTTAACCTTTTTGTTCTTATCTATAACTTGGGAATGACCCGGGCTGGGCGTTTACTTTATCTTGGCTACCTCAGGGTTCTCTCTGGCTGAGTGATTCTAAGATCCTAGGCAAACTTTTGCTTCAGGCTCCATTCTGAGTGGGTGTGATTTTTAGGATTGCAGTCTCAAGCTGTCCCTATCATAAACCCAGTAGTGTTTCTTCTTCATTCTTTTTTTCTTTTTTTGTCTTTTTTTTTAAAAAGATTTTTAAATTTAATTTTATTTATTTCTGTATGTGTATGAATGTACTGTCTGCATGCAGGTTTGTGCACCCGTGTTGTGCAACGCCGCGGAGGTCAGAAGAGAGTCTCGGATTCCCCTGGAACTGGAGTTCTCCTGGAATTGGAGTTTCAGACGGTTTTCGGCCGCCATGTGGGTGCTGGGGATCGAACCCGGGTCCTCTGTAAGAGCGGTCGGTGCTCTTAACTGCTAGGCCATCTCTCTAGCCCCTCTTTTTTTGTCTTTTTGAGATAGGGTCCCCTCTTTAGTCCCAGCTGGCCTGGAGCTCTCTATGTAGACCAGGCTGGCCTTGAACTCACAGAGATCCACCTGCCTCTGCCTCCCAAGTGCTAGGATTAAAGGTGTGCGCCACTATGCCTGGCTCA
>VZQC01013847.1:83043-93502 GCA_009823505.1 Rhizomys pruinosus
CCACTGCCCCCCTGCCCCCAGACGGGGTCTCCTGTGTCCCGTGCTGGCCTCATCATGTGGTTGAGGATGACCTTGATTTTTCTATTTTTTTTTTTTTTTCTTTTTTGAGACAGGGTCTCCCTATAGCCCCAGCTGGTCTGGAACTCATAGAAATCCACCTACCTCTACCTCCCTAGTGCTGGGATTAAAGGTGTGCTCCACCACACCTGGCTGATTTTATTTTTGATTGCCTTACTGCTTCTGTTCAGATGCTAGAGTTACTGTGTATACCACCATACCAGCGTCTCACTGAATTGACCAGGCTAGCCTTGAAGTTGCTCTGTAGTCCAGGCAGGCCTTGGCCGTGGGTACTGCCTGCCTCAGTTTTCTTCCTAGTAGCTGAGATTACATGCCTGGTCTACTAGGGTAAACTTTCACCCAGTTTTACATTGAGTTGTGTATTTCCCTATTGCTGAGAGCTTTACGAGTTCTTAATGTATTTTGGCATACACCCACATGCACGCACTCTTTTTCTGTCTTTCATTTTTTTTGGTCTTTTTGAGACAGGGTTGTCTTGTAGCCCCGGCTGTCCTGGAACTCACTATGTAGACCAGGCTGGCCTTGAACTCATAGAGATCTGCCTGCCTTTGCCTCTCAAGTGTGGGGATTACAGGGGTGTGCCACCATGGTCGGCACACTCTTTTTCTTTTGATGTGTTAGGGACAGACATCAGAGGCTAGTACTATACTACCGACCTCCTCTACAACACAATTCTGTTTTGGACATATTTAATTTTTTTCTTCATGAAACTTTTTTCTTTTTCTTTTTTACAGTGCTGAGGCTCAAAACCAAGCTGTATCACAGAGCTCCAACTCTACCTCCCTCCTTAAAACATTTTAGTTAGCATACATTTTTTTTTCTAGCATTAAACCTCATGTAGAAATAAGCACTAGGAAGCTTGTGGTTAGTGTACAGGGGACAAGGAAATGAAATAGTTGTATCTCACCACCCCCTTGGTAATTACGTAATTTTAACATTTAATCTCTCCTTTGTGTTTAGATAAGCCTGGGCTGCAGTGGAATACAGACTTAGATACTGATGTTTCTGTTTAGTGCAGTCTCTATTCTCATACCTGTATCACGGTGACATGACATACTGGTGATGTATTAGTGATGTCTTGGTGATGTATGGATTTCTCTTCAGATCCTGAGTGTTGCTTGGCCTAGATGCCCTGGAATAGTGGACCTGTTCATATTTTCTTGCTAGGGGTGGAGCCCTGGGCTTCACGTGTACTAGGCCAGCACTTTGCCATTAAGTCACACCCCCAACCTCCAAAGTAGTAATTTGAGAGATTGTTTCTGGAGTTATCCTGCTTGGTTCCTCCTTTTTATTGACTTAGAAACTATTTTGTGTGTGTGTGTGTTGTGTGTGTGTGTGTGTGTGCTAGAGGACAATTTTTGTGGAATCAGTTCTTCCCTTTATGGGTTCAGGGATTGAATCCAGGTCACTAGGCTTGTGCAGCAAGGGCCCTTGCCCACTGAGCCAGCTTGTTGGACCTTTTTTCGTGCCCTCTTTAGAAATAATTTTATTTTGGGGGAGGCAGAGTCAGGCGGATCTTTGTGAGTTCAAGGCCAGCCTGGTCTACAGAGTGAGTTCCAGGACAGCTGGGGCTACAGGGAGACCCTGTCTTGAAAAGACAAAAAAAAAGAAAGAAATATTTTTATTTTTATTTTATCTGTTTGTGTATTTTAC
This sequence comes from Rhizomys pruinosus, assembly GCA_009823505.1. Classification (NCBI taxonomy): domain Eukaryota; kingdom Metazoa; phylum Chordata; class Mammalia; order Rodentia; family Spalacidae; genus Rhizomys; species Rhizomys pruinosus. The sequence goes on from VZQC01013847.1 coordinate 84,775, forward strand.
CTGTGTGTCTGTAAAAGTACCTGTGCATGCAATGCCTATGGAGGCCAGAAGAAGGCGCTGGGTCCGCTGGAACCAGAGTTACAGATGGTTGTTAGGTGCTGTGTGGGTGCTGGTACCTGAATCCGGGTCCTCTGCAAGAGCAGGCAGTGCTCTTAAGTGCTGAGCTATCTCTTGAGGCCCCTTTGGGACCTTTTTAATTGCTGCTTTTATTGTTGTTATTGTTTTTTTATTATTTTATTTTATTATTATTTTTTTTAAGACAGGGTCTCCCTGTAGCCCCAGCTGGCCTGGAACTCACTCTGTAGACCAGGCTGGCCTGGAACTCACAGAGATCTGCCTGCCTCTGCCTCCCAAGTGCTAGGATTAAAGGTGTATGCCACCACGCCTGGCTTAAAGACTGTTCTTAGCCGCCATGTGGGTGCTGGGAACCGGGGTCCTTTGCAAGAGCAGTTGGCACTCTTAACCGCTGAGCCATCTCTCCAGCCCGTATTGTTGTTTTTAAGAAGGGGTGTCTCAGGGCTGGAGAGATAGCGTAGCGGTTAAGAGCACTGACTGCTCTTGCAGAGGACCCGGGTTCAATCCCCAGCACCCACAAGGCGCCTAAGAACCGTCTGTAACTCCAATTCCAGGAGAACTCCAGTTCCAGGGGAATCTGAGACCCTCTTCTGACCTCCGCGGCATTGCACGACATAGGTGCACAAACCTACATGCAGACAGTACATTCATACACATACAAAAATAAATAAAATTTAAAAAAAAAAAGAAAAGAAGAAGGGGTGTCTCAGATTAAAGGAGAGAAGTAGGAACATAGCCTTCCAAGGGGTCCTGAGAACTTTTTTGGCAGTCTGCCCTGGGAAGAAATGTTGTGATTATTGTGAGTGAACTAATTAACATTGGCCTGGGTGTTCCCAGGATCTCTGCATCTCTGCACTGAACAGACACTATTCACTGGCTGTTTTGCTGACCTTCCAATGGTTGTCCACATAGTGCAAGGTTTCTTTTTTTCTTTTATTTTTTCCTTGAAATACTGTCTTCTCTTGGCTTACCAGAGAGTGACCTCGAGCAGCTGAAAGTTGGAGGGAGAAGGTATATAGTTGACAGCAGAGACAAAAAGGCTTTCATGATAGTGGTGGGGCGGGGGGAAGGAGACAGCTATATAATCTGGCTGCTGTGGTGCACACTTGTAGTCCCCACCCGTGGGAGGCCAATGCAAAATGGTGAGTTCAAGGGCAGCCTGGTCTATTCTTGGTATCCTTCCCGGTTGTGCTCTCCCTGAACTCAAAGGTCAAAGTGCCTCAGGCCTCTGTATGGGGCTCTCTTCTTTTTCTGTCTTGGCCACCACTTTATTGTGCGTGCGTGCGTGCGTGTGTGTGTGTGTGTGTGTGTGTGTGTACGTGTGTGTGTGTGTGTGTGTTGCAGTGCTAGGGATCAAATCCAGGCCTTGTGCATGTTATGGAAGCACTCTCTCAATTGAGCTAGCTCCCCAGCACTTAGCCATGACCTTAGCCTTGACCCTGAGGATGACTTAGCAAGTCCGCAGCACTCACACTTGCGGCCCCCAGCATCTGCCTTCCACTGCTTCCCTGACGTTCCCTGTGGGGAACTTGTATCCAGTTGCCTTAAAACTTAACTCCTTGGCTTTCTCAGCACAAGGCTGTGCCTGCTCTCATTCCAACACTGAAGTAAAGGAAGATTAAGGTCTCCTCACTGTGCAAGTCCAGAATCCTGGAGGCACCCTTGATTCCCACATTCCCTCGTGCTGTGGCTTCCATTCTGACTCCCAGTGAGTCTTGCTGCTTTCCACCCTAATGTTTTCTCAACTGTATTCACTTGTCTGGTCCTGACTTATTTCCTTTCTATGGTAGAGTAGGTAAAACTGCTTCTGCACAAAGCTTAAAGAAATTCTGGATACACTGACCTCTCAGGTAAAACAGGGAAGCCCTCAGGAGCAAAACAAGTAGTCTCATCAAAAGAAAGATAGAAGCCGGCCTGGAGTGGTGGAGGTGAGGCGAGGGTGGCAGTTCTATGTGTGTGGGTTTGTGCACGTGTGTTCAGTGCTGGAGTTCTGGGCAGTTGTGAGCCATGCTATTAGATGCTAAGAATTGAACTGGGGTTCGTTCAGACCCGTCTCTCCAGCCCTATCCTAAAACCTCTTAAACTGAAATTTTAGCATAAAAAAAACCTGTTTCTCGGGGACTGGAGAGATGGCCTAGAGATTAAGAGCCCTGACTGCTCTTGCAGAGGACCTGGGTTCGATCCCCAGAACCCACATGGCGGCTGAGAACCCTCTTTAACTCCAGTTCCAGGGGAATCTAACGCCCTCTTCTGACCTCTGAGGCATTGCATGACACAGGCACACAAACCTACATGCAGACAGTACATTCATACACAAAAAATAAATAAAAATAGTAAAAAAAAACCCTGTTTCTCCCAGTACACAGCAAATTTTACATCCTCCCAGAATGCTGCCCTAACCACTGGAGGCAGCCTGCCCTGCTTCCCTCCTCTTATCTCAAGTGGTCTTTATCTCCCTAGTTTAGTTTGCCTCCTCCTGAGTGAGGACCCAGATCGAGGCAGAGATGGGCTGTGCTCTTCCTTTTCTGCCTGAGCTTGCTTCCAGACTGAATATTTTGTTTTTGTTTTTGTTTTGTTTTGTGGAAATGGGGGGTGTGACACCATTGCTTAGTCTCAGCCTGAGCAGCTAGGAGAACAGGCTTATGCCCGCAGCAGGACCCTGTCTCAGAAACCAAAGGAAACAAAACGAAGGAAATGGGTGCATGAGTTGGTGAAGGCTTCTTTCTTTTTTTTATTTATTTATTTATTTATTTATTTATTTATTTATTTATTTATTTTTTATTTATTTCGGTATGTGTATCAATGTACTGTCTGCATGCAGGTTTGTGCACCCGTGTCGTGCAATGCCGCGGAGGTCAGAAGAGGGTCTCGGATTCCCCTGGAACTGGAGTTCTCCTGGAATCGGAGTTTCAGACGGCTCTCGGCCGCCATGTGGGTGCTGGGGATCGAACCCGGGTCCTCTGCAAGAGCGGTCGGCGCTCTTAACCGCTAGGCCATCTCTCCAGCCCCTGGTGAAGGCTTCTTTCTAAGGGAGGATAAGTGATGCTACCTATTTTTTTTTTTTTAATTTTGACAGAAAGCATTTCATTTAAAATAATTTTGACTTTTATCCAAATAATGCATACAAATGATTTAAAAAATCAAATACTGAACTACTTATACTGAAAACAGCATTTTCCTGTCTAACCCCACATCACTTCTAAGCACTGTTTCCCAGAGACAGCCTAACAAGCCTCCTCTTCTCCCTCTCCCCCTGCCCCTCCCCCCTTCCTCCCTCCATTAATTAATTGCTCAGGCTGACCTCAGCCTTGCAGTTGTCACCTGCCTCCGTTGCAGACATGGACCATGTAGAGCACTGCTGAGCTCAGGACTTGCCCTCCTCCTCTCACCCCCCTTCACACTTTGACCTCACCTCACTATGTGACCCACGCTGGCCTTGAACTCATTTTGCTTTGGCCTCTCAAGTGTGGGGACTATAGGTGTGCACCTCCACACCCAGCTTCTGTAGCAGGCTCCTTCCCCCACGCCCCACCACTATCATGAGAGCCTTTTTGTCTCTGCTGTCAACTGCACCTTCTCCCCCCAGCTTTGGGCTGTTTGAGGTCGCATGGCACACTGCTCACCTGCAGCCCCTTCTGCAGGCACATGCACTCTGTTTTCTTGTCTGTACCATTCCTCTACTTTCTAGACCACTTTGACATCTCTCGTCCACTGTCCTCTTACTTCTCATTCTTTGTGTGTACATTAAGAGGCTTTTGATCACACTCACCCAGAGGGTTTGTGGCGTATTCTCTCGATTCTTTCTTGGCACACGCTGTTCCCTTTACTTAGACTGGCCATGCCTTCCTCTCAGGGTGACAATCTCTCTGTGGTCCTGGGACCCTCTGAGAAACTGTAGGCACCTAGCCCATTTTCAGGTCTTGCTCATATGGCTACCTTTCCATTGAAACAGTATCCAGTATCCTACACTGTAGGAAAACCAGGTTGCTCAGCCCTTAGGGGAGCACTGTTTGCTTTGTTATCAGAGTGGAGTAACAGTCCAAGGTGCCTCCTGGAGTGCACATTGCTATGCTAGTGGGGATTGAGTTGGTCTATGTTCCCATGGGCCTAGCACCTGATACACAGCCACTCCCATGCTCAGAAGGCCAAGGGAGCCTGGACTAAGATCATACACTAGTTAAGAAATCTCAGAGAAATTGTATTTTGCTTCTTTGCTTTTTTTTTTTTTTTTTTTTTTTTTTTTTTTTTTTTGTCTTTTCGAGACAGGGTCTCCCTGTAGCCCCAGCTGTCCTGGAACGCACTGTGTAGACCAGGCTGGCCTTGAACTCACAGAGATCCTCCTGTCTTTGCATTTTTATCTGTTGAAGCCATAGTTATCATTTTTTCTTTTCATTTCTTTTTTCTTTTTCCTTTCTTTAAAAAAGTATTTTAATTTTAGGTGGATTCTCACCAGGTAGCTAGGCTACCCTCAGAGTCACATTCTTAGTCATCAGACATCTGAGAGGAGCAGTTGGACATTGGCGTCTGGTGTTCACGAGAGAAGATGGGCTAGAGGTGTGAACTTAGGGACTGTCTGGGTACAGATGGCATTTTGAAGGAGTGAGACTGGATGAATCATTTAGAAAGTGAATGTATAGAGAAAACAAGAGGTTTATATTAAAATAGTTTTAACAGCATAGCCTGTTCCTGTAAGATTGTAAATTTTTTCTCATGAAAATTAGACTTAATAAAGACTATTTTCATTCAATCATTATGTTGGAAAAAGTGTTGTCAGAGTGACAAAATGCAACAAATCTCTAATATTATATTGTATTTTGCTTCTTGTTTTTTTGGTCTTTTTCAGACAGGGTCTCCCTGTAGTAGCTCCAGCTGTCCTGGAACTCACTATGTAGACCAGGCTGGCCTTGAACTTACAGACATCCTCCTGTCTTTGCATTTTTATCTATTGAAGCCATAATTATAATTTTTTCTTTTCATTTCTTTTTTCTGGAACTCACTCTGTAGACACGCTGGCCTTGAACTCACAAAGATCCACTTGCCTCTGCCTCCCGAGTGCTGGGATTAAAGGCGTGCGCCACCACGCCGGGCAGGAGAGCCAACATTTTGTTAGCTTCGCTGGCTCAGGAGTTCAACAGGCACACCAGTCATGGCTCACTATTTGCTATTTGATGTCTGGAAGAGGCTCAGCTGGGAGGCCTCAGACATCAGGAGGCAGTAATCACCTGAAATTTTCTTCACTTACATTAATCCAGTGCCTGGGCTAGGAGAATCTCAGCTGGGACTGGGGATCGAGTATCTGCATGTGATCTCTCTGCCTTGTGTTTCTTGCAGAATGGTAGCTGGCTTCTGGAGAACCTTTCTCCTTGCAGGAGAATCGGGCAGAAGCATTGGGGATTGCATATCATGTCTGGCCTGGTGGTACAGGTCTGCTGTCCCAGCTACTTGGGAGGTTGAGGCAGGAGGATCTCCTATTCAAGGCCTGACTAAGTTACAGAGTGGTTTCAAGACTAGCCTGGGCTTAGTGAGACTTTGAAAATAAAGAGTAAAAAGAGGGCTAAGATTTAACTACTGGTAGAGCTCTTACCCAGCCTGTCAAAGCCCCAGGTTTAATCAGTAACACAGATAGAATATCAACATTTATCAACAGTTTGAACCTGTATTGGCTGGAGTAGGTGTGGATTTAATCAGATTCAGGAGAACAAAGGCCTCTTTTTCTCAGCAAGAAGAGTAGCAGAGAATGATGGCAGGTTGTTCAACCACCACAGATGTCCATCAAATAGGAGCTTCTTCTGAAAGTCCATAGTGACTTTAAAAGGAGTTGGACATTTTTTTTTTTTTCAGATGAGAGACAGGGTTTTGCTGTGTAAGCCAGGCTAGCTTTGAACTCACAGTTCTGCTTTAGCTTGTGCTGGTAGTACAGGTGTGAGCCTCCACACCCGAGCAAGGAAATGGTTCTTTAACAGGATCTGTGGGTTGGGATTCTTTAAAATTTTTTTTTTATTAATTTTATTTATTTTTGTATGTGTATGAATGTACTGTCTGCATGCAAGTCTGTGCACCCGTGTCGTGCAACGCCGCGGAGGTCAGAAGAGGGTCTCGGATTCCCCTGGAACTGGAGTTCTCCTGGAATTGGAGTTACAGACGGTTCTTAGCCGCCATGTGGGTGCTGGGGATCAAACCCGGGTCCTCTGCAAGAGCGTTGGTGCTCTTAACCGCTAGGCTATCTCTCTAGTCCCCAAGCACTTTAAAACTGTAGATGCAGGCCTAGAGAGATGGCTCAGTGGTTAAGAACACTGACTGCTCTTGCAGAGATCTGGGTTCGATTCCCAGCACCCACATGGCAGCTAAGAACCATCTTTAAACTGGGTGTGGGGGGGCTGGAGAGATGGCCTAGCGGTTAAGAGCGCCGACCGCTCTTACAGAGGACCTGGGTTTGATCCCCAGCACCCACATGGCGGCCGAAAGCTGTCCGAAACTCCAATTCCAGGAGAACTCCAGTTCCAGGGGAATCCGAGAGACCCTCTTCTGACCTCTGCGGCATTGCACAACACGGGTGCACAAACTTGCATGCAGAGAGTACATTCATACACATACGGAAATAAATAAAATTAATAAAAAAATAAATAAATAAACTGGGTGTGGTGGTGCATGCCTTTAATCCTAGCACTCAGGAGGCAGAGGCAGGTGGATCTATGTGAGTTCAAGCCCAGCCTGGTCTCCAGGGCTAGTTCCTGGCTAGCTGGGGCTACAGGGAGACACAGGAAAGGAACAAACGGTGCCAGGAATGTGTGTGTGTGGAGCGTGTCCACACGAGCTCCATGTTAGGTATTGTGCTGGATAGCGCGCGCATGTAGGCCAGAGCTCCATGTTGGGTATTGTGCTGGATAGCTTTAGTGTCAACTTGACACACCTGGGTTGAGGGAGCCTCACTTGGGGAATTGGCTTCATTGGACTGGCCTGTGGCCATGTCTGTGGAGTATTGTCTTGATTGTTGGGCAATGTGGGAGGGCCCAGCCCACTATGGGTGGTGCCACCCTGGGCAGGTTGTTGCGTATGGTATAAGAGGGCAGGCTGGGCATGGGCCAGGGGAGCAAGCCAGTATTCCTCCTTGGCTGTGCTTTAGCTCCTGCCTCCAGGTTCCTACCCTGAGTTCCTGCCTTGGGCTCCTGTAAACCCTTTCCTCCCCAAGTTGGTGTTTTGTCACAGCATTTGAAGACACACTACAACAGGTATCTTCCATAATCATCCTCCATCTTATTTCTTTATTTCTTTATTTTTTATCTTTTTTTGACAGGATCTTTCTGTAGCCTCAGCTGACCTGGAACCTGCTAGGTAAACCTGACTGGCCTTGATTTCGCAGAGATCCGCCTGCTTCTGTCTCCTGAGTGCTGGGATTAAAGCCATGGCCACCATACCTGACTCACCGTCTTATTTTTTGAGACAGGGTCTCTCATTGAACCTGGAGCTCACCAATTTGGCTAGACTAGCTGGCCAGCGAGCTCCAGGGGTCCTCCTGTGTCCACTCCCCCAGCACTAGGCTTCTCAGGTTCTCATGCCTATGTGGCAAGGTCTTTAACTGACTGAACCATCATTCCCCAAATGTGTGTTTTGGATTGAGTGACTTACTCGTATTGAAAGGTCACTGAAGGGTCATTCTCATGTTTGCCAAACAGCAGAACAGGAAGAGTCGGGCTCCTCACAGAGTGGCTTCTTACTGGGTGGCATTGCCTTTACCTGGTAGAATCTGGTCCCTTTAAGATGATTCATACCAGTGCTTCATTCGAGACTTTTTTTTTTTTTTTTTGAGACAGGGTCTCCTTTTAGCCCCAGCTGACCTGGAACTCACTATGTAGAGCAGCCTGGCCTCGAACTCACAGAGATCCACCTGCCTCTGCCTCCCAAGAGCTAGGATTAAAGGGGTGCGCCACCACACCTGGCCTCGACACATACTTTTTGTTCACTTGTTAGGAGCTGGGTGCTGGGGAGGAGGATGACATGCCAGTGAGCCAAAGCCGAGGTTCTTCCTGTCCTGGTGGTCCATGCTGTCCCACGGAGTGCTGGAGGAGAGGCTTGGGTCTGTCTTATTGTTGGAAGGAGGGCGTGTGTGAGGGCTGAGCAGGCGGAGCTTGATGACTGAGGAGCTGTAAGAAGAGCAGAGTGAATGCTGGGAACTAAGCCAGCATGCAAATGGCAGCTGAGAGAGGGTGGGGCCAGCCAGACCATTGGTCATGTTAGGAATATTGAAAGATGCTTGGCCTGGCACAAAAACAGATCTGTTGACCAATGGAACAAAACCGAAGATCCAAATCTGAGCACATACAATTTCAGCCATCTCATATTTGACAAGGGGGCCAAGAAACCACAATGGAGAAAAGACAGCATCTTCAGCAAGTGGTGTTGGCAAAACTGGATCACCATTTGTAGAAGAATGAAATTAAACCCCTACCTCTCGCCCTGTACAAAAGTCAACTCCAGATGGATTAAAGACCTCAACGTGAAACCCCAAACTCTGAAGGTGATAGAAGAAAAAGTTGGCAGCAGACTACAAGACATAGGCGTAGGAAAAGACTTCCTAAATCAGACAGCAGCTGCACAAGAATTAAGGTCGACAATTGACAAATGGGACCTCATCAAACTCAAAAGCTTCTGTACA